>CM027574.2:3839918-4439918 GCA_015852605.2 Populus deltoides | reverse complement strand
CTTCCTTTGGCACCGCTTTCTATCAAGGTTTGATCGACTTCTTGTCATCAAGAGTCTGGTGTAAATTTTTTTAATTGAGATGCATGATTTGACGTTTCTGAATCCAGGATCCAAGGGACTACTTTGATTCTCAACAAGCTAGTGCTCTTAAAACTTCCAGAGATACCAGTATTGGAAATGATCCAGTAAGATGCACCCTGAGTGTGGAAGAATCATATGCTTCTTTGAGGGACTCCATTTCCCACATAAAAAACACAGGATTGGTTGATCCCATGGTTACACCTGAAGTTGCTGCTAAGGTAATGGATCTTAAATTATCTGCTGTTTATTTGCTACATATTATTGGAAAACTTTCATATTACCGTTAATACTGTAGTATATCATGTGACTATGATGCAGGTCCTTTCGGTCTTGACCCACAATATCTCAAGCACCAAATATGATATTGGGAAGAATCCCGGGCTAAGTGTTTTGGACACGTTGCCAAATACAATTAAAGAGGAGCTGATATATGTGAGTTTTTGTAATTTATATGGATCTTGTTTCAGGGGAAAAAATGAATGCTTTGCGTTGGATCATGCATTGGCCGATATTGCTGTTAATGCTAGTTTACTAGTTTTCATTTTGTCAGCCTTACTGGATTATTGCATGATTTTGATTTACTTTCCTGTTATCTCATGTTCATGTGGAAAATCTTGCCTTCAGCACTGGACGTCTCTTCAAGAGTTATTGAGGCATTACTGGTCATCATATCCAATCACTACTATGTATCTTTATAGTAAGGTAAATGCAGTTGTTCTTTTGTCACATTGTGCTACCTTAAATAAAATGAGTGAAGTTGTTTCTTTTTATTTCTGGATTCAGGGTTTCAATGAGTGTGGCATGATATTTGAACATAAAAAATGCTGCTTTGGTCAGTATCGGGATTGAAAAGGGACGGCTTTAATGACTATATCAATATAGTTAAATAATGAAACCATGAATACCTCGTTATTTTTCCCTTTTTTATTTTGTAGAAGATTTTCTCTTGCCATGAGGTTGGTTGGAAATAGCTTTTCCCAACTGCCAACATGCTAAAGAGATATTGCTTTGAAGAGGAATTCCTTTCGTTGTACCATCATCTGATCTTTCAGTTTTCTCTCTGTTTATTGAATATTTGCAGGTAAGCAGGTTGAAGGATGCAATGTCAAAAATTGATTCTCAGCTACAGGTAATTTTGGCTGTAAGCTCCTTTTGTGCTTTCCTTATTCGCCCATTCAGAGTTCTTTTCTGTGACAATACAATTCTAGTACCTAACTTATCGCTTCCCTTCCCCCTCCTCTCTTAAGTCTCAAACTGCGTCTTTCTGGCTCTTTGCATGTAGTGTCAGTGCGATTTGACCCTCACTGCAATGTATAAACACTAAATGCTAATTATCTGTGATTGTTACTAGTTGTTGACCAATTCCATCCTTTACTTGACCAGTTGAATATCATTTTTATCTTTTCTTGTCTCTCGTAACAGAAATTTATGGGCATCTTTTTGTAGACCTTTCATGTCTTGTTTAGTATAATAATTCTGTTAACATTTTTGCATCTGATTACAGTTCTCACTTGAATGAAGCACATTGTGAGTGTGTTGGATATTCATTACCTAAGCTAAAATTTTCTTCATAACATTAAATTTCCATGTTTGTGCTTGGTGTTCTTGGGACATTGGGTTTCTGCATTCTGTTTTTTTTTTTTTTTACATTAAAATGTTCTTGGCACTTGCGGGATGCATGCAACCTGTATTTGTTACCTACTTACTTCTCCAACGTACTATTCCATGGGTTTTGAATGAAGCTATCAAAGTGCTTATTCCTTTTTCTTTTAAATCTCAGGAGCTGAAGGAATCTGTGCAGTCAGATCTTCGACATCAGGTTACTCTACTAATTCGACCAATGCAACAGGTTAACACTTCTTTCCACTTCTCCATTTAACTCAAGGGTTTGATGCTTTGATGTATTAAAATTTTCATAGCAGCTGTCAATTATCTGTTTGAGCTGTTAGTAGACTTCTTTTTGACTGAAATGTTAACCATGGTTTTGAGTTTTTTGAAGTGAGATTGGAATTACAAAAGTTAACAAATACCCTAATTTTCTATTGTTTTGCCAACTCTGCCAAGATCACAAGTCAATTGCAAAATATTCCGAATTGTTTTTTGCATTTGCATTTTAGTTTTGGCTGGAATTCATGGAAGACCATTTTTGCAGGCTCTAGAGGTAGCTATGCAACATTATGATGCAGACATGCAGAAGAGATCATCGTGAAGTGGAGAGAGATCAAATGGACATACCTAGGGAAATTTTTATCCTTGTGTCACTTCACAAACATCATGCTGTGACATTATTTGCCACCTTCAAGTCAATTTTACTACTGAGTTCATATTATTTACATACAAAGGTGATTATAAGTGAGCATTGTTAGAAATAGAAATATAGGGGTGCCTACATGGTCTATCATCATCGAAATATGTATTGCTAACTATGGATACTATCAACGAAAGCCAGATTTTCTAGTATGCAACAAAGTTGGAGCCCCTGTTTTGACCTTGGTGATTTGCTCCTTCAATTATTTGATGTCAATGCAGTTATGTGCCCACATATCCTGATTAGTAAACAAGTCAAGGATTTCTGTCCACTGATAACAATGTCAACAGCAAAGGGAGATGCGATTGTTTTTGCCATCTAACATCCAAAAAAAAAAAAAAACGAAGTAAAAGACATCAAAATGCAAAAGGGGCAATTCCGTTCATCTTGAGAAGTCCATTTTTGAACTAGTTTTGTAGGATAAATGTGTGTCGAAATGGACACAAATTAACACAGCTGTGTGGAAAGTCATGATCTTCAACCCCATTGCAAGATCAGATAAGCTGCAAGGCATCTGTTTCAATTTAACAAATCTGAGAACCATGAGACATTGTTCCTTTCAACAATAGCTACAGTCAAATAACAATAAACAAAAGTTATTACGATCCAAAACTAATGCCAATGAGTCAGTCCCAACAAGCACCTAAAAACAAGAACAAGTTAGGAAAAAAACAGAAACCCTGAAGGAAATGCTACTAGAAAGGAGGAGGAGGAGGAGCATAACCCATGAAAGGCCTTCCAATTCCAGCTCCACAAAGTGAACCACTGACACTAGAATCACATTCATGAAAAGCATCCTTCAACTTGTGAAACCCGTTCTTGTAAATTCCAAAACCAAACAACAACCCTATCAGGATCGCCACCAGTACCACACATGTGCACAACATGCACACCCTCTTCCCACAGCACATCTTTGCTAGCTGTTTTTCAAGAACTTGCGTGTTTTGAATCTTGGAGTTGCGTTAAGGGAAACAAACACAGTAAATAAAGTTGAGCGTAACAAATATGAGAATTGTTAGCTTGAAAGCAAAGCAGATAAAGAGGAGAGATTCTGATGGTTTCGATATTATTCTGATGTGGATAGTTTTTATTGGTTCATGGTCTCCACTTGCAGAATCATCACCATTGGGGCCATGGATGAAAGTAGACTGTTTAGCTTCGCGTCCACATTACTGGGAACGTGGTAAGTTTCTTGAATGGTCCTCTAAGTTTTTGAAAACCGTCATTTTAGTCCGTTAACTAAATTTCTTTGTTATCTAGGTAGACAATTGTTTAGGAATTAAGTTATATATATATTTTTTAGATTTTTTCTACACAAATCCCTTAAATTTTATGTCAAAAAAACAGGTGATTTATCATCTTTTCAATCTAAAAACTCTCATTGTTTTTTTTTTCCTCTCCTTTTTAATATATTTCTCACCCCTTAAAGTTTCGTCTACAGTTTTTTTTTTTAATATTCAACACTGAGTGAAAGATTCATTTCTTCTATAATAAAGAGAGCATCTAAAACGAATTATCTATTTTTCGTGTCAAACAAAAGGCAAAAGGGATGTGTTGATGATTTCCATTCGGACATGTTTTTAATGGATTCTCGCCCTGCATGCCACCGATCTCCCCTGTTCATTCAGCACTCATTCTGAATTTGAATATATTTATCGAGTTAATATTTTATTTAATTTAATTAAAATTCATGGTAGTTTAAGGGGTTTTCTAAATAACCTATTAATTGGACAGTTTTAATCGTTACAGTTATACATCTTATTTGAATTATTCTTTTTTTAAAAAAAGCTTGTTTTAACTCGGTTACGAGTTAACATTTTTTTTTTTTTATCAAACCAAATTTAGGTTAAGTTTTTGTTTTCGAGTTTTCTAAATTTACCTATTAAATTAGAATGAAATTAACAATTATCATATCAATTATTCTTTTTTTAAAAAAAAAAAAACATGTAAGCTTGCAAAACATCATTCATGAATATTGTTTTTAAACGAGAGAATGCCGGCATCATTTGCACCATAGATCATGTATCTCTTAACATAATTAAAGAAGTAAACCCTAATATAATAGAGGAGGAGGAAGGTTTTCCTGCTCGTGCATGCTATCATGTATTGAATCCTTGTTCGGCTTCTTCTCGATTCTGCTGTTTTATTTTCTAAAAAACAACTCTTAAAGATCAGATCTCTTAGGGCAAATACCAAAATTAAGTCCTTCTAAAATCTAATTTTAGACAACTTGTATTTATCTAATTAATCTATTCTCTTAAAAAATATATATATATTTCCTCCAACGTTCTTTAAGATTTGAAATCAAAATAATAATTTGGGCACCAAACGTCATGTTAAATTTGATATCAAATTCTATATAAATATCATTTTAAAAATTTAAATATTATAATATCGCATGTGTTAGAAGACGAAGCTGTTGGATTACCAAATTTCACCATCTAAGACGGTGTTAGGAGCGGCACACCATTCTCTTTTTGACTTTTGACGCGTGCTTGTGACGGAGATAAGGTTGAACCTTTATATGTTTTTTTTTTCTTCCTTATTCTTTTTTCTCTTCAGACTTAGAAATTTACGTCAGTTCATTAAAAAAAAACAATATTGTGTCCTTGGATTGTATTTTTATTAGTTTTGGCTTTTATTCTTCTTCTTATTATTATTTATTTTGTTTTTGATGTTTTTTAAATTTTAATTTTTTTTAATTTTATCCTTAAAAATTTTATTTAATTTAGTTTTCTTGATCATTTTATTGCATTTATTTATTTTTATCAAATTTTAGTTATCTTTTTTTTTATTGCTATTTTCTTATTCTTTTTTTTATTTATCTTTTTAATCTAATTTGGACCTTATTCTTTTGATTATTATTTTTTTTCACTTTAATCCCTAATGATTTTCTTTCATTTAGTTTTTATATCAGATTTGATATGTATTGTTTAGATTTTAAATTGTTTTGTTATTAAAAATTTTATTTTGTTATTTTGTGTTTGCTTTTCTATAAGGGTAATCTTAGTGTCATGACCTGAATCTGATTTGAGTTTTTTTTTTAATCTTTTTTTTATAATTTTTTTTTAAATTCATCATTTGATATTTTGGTTATTGGGCTTTAAACTTCTTTACTTGTTCCACTTTTTTTATTAGATTATCCTAATTTCATATTCCAAGCAACAGATTAGTTGAGTTAACTCAGATTGACTCGAGTTTTTTTTATTCTAAACTCTTTTTATAATTCTTTTTTTTTTTTGCAATTTCATCATATGACATTAAATTATTGGTTTTTGAGCTTTATCATTTTTTTTTTATTTTTCTTTCTATGAGGTTATGTCAAGTGCAAGTTTATCAAGTTAAGCTAGGTTAGCTTGAAATATTTTTCAACGTTTTTTTTATTGAACTTCAATATTTTTTGTTAGGTTATTCTTTTAAGAGTTTAATTTTTTTCATTCTAATCTCATATTACAAATAATTAATTTTTTTAACCAAATTTATTTTAATCTCATAACTCATATCACTTATTAATTAAATTAACTCAAATTAATTTAAATTATCTTAACATTTATTTTACATTAAATTTTTTTTGTCGCAGCATAACAATAACCACCTTAGACAATAAATGAAGGTCTTACCAAAAGAAGAAAAAACAAAAAACAAAAGAAAATCTTACTAAAGTCACTCTCTCTTGGTATAAAGCTCACAAGTCACAAGTCTTCTTCTTTCTTTCTGCTAATTTAATTATAATAATAGTTAAAACTGCTTAGTGTTTTACTGTGCAAATCCACAGTAAAACGCTGAGCTGTCTTATTCATCTTTTTTTTTTTACTTTGTGTTTTTTTGTTGTTTTTTTAATGAATGTTTTTTTGTTTAATTTTTTTTTGTTAATATTAATTTTTTTTTCTATTTAGTTATCAAATTTTCATGATACAGGTTCCGGGTTTGACGGGTTAACCCAGATTTTTTTTTCTGGTTTTTCTTTTTAATTAATTTTTTCAAGTGCAGTTCACAGTGAAACGCTTAACTGTCTTTTTTTTTTTTGCTTTGTTTTTTTCTCTCTTTTGTTTTTTCTTTGTTTTTTTAAGCTGTTTTGTTTTCTTTCTTTTTTTTAATGAATATTTTTTTAATTTTTTTTAATGTTAATTTTTTTCTATTTAGTTATCAAACTTTCATTACATGGGTTTTGGGTTTGACGGGTTAACTTGGATTTTTTTTTCTGATTTTTCTTTTTAATTAATTTTTTCGTTTAATTTAGTTTGTTAATGTTAAATTTTTTCTATTTAGTTATTAAACTTTTATGACACGGATTCCGGGTTTGACGAGTTAACCTAGCTAATTCTGGGTTAACCCATAAATTTTTTTTTTCTATTCAATTATCAAACTTTCATTACACGAATCCCAGATTTGACGGCTTAACCTGATATGAAGGGTTAACCCAGTTAATTCATATTTTTTTCTTTTTCTTCATTAGTTTTTTTCTTCATGTAGGCTTTTTTTTCTTTGTTTTTTTAAATTAATATTTTTTTTGTTTAGTATTTTTTTTTGCTTTTTGTGTTTTTTTTTCTTTTTAATTTTTTTTTTAAAATTTAGTTTGTTAATATTAAGTTTTTTTCTATTTAGTTATCAAACTTTCATGATACGAATCCTAGGTTTGACGAATTAACCTAGTTTGACGGGTTAACCCAGTTAATTCAGATTTTTTTTTTCTTTTTCTTCATTAGTTTTTTTCCTTCTTGTAGGTTTTTTTTTCCTTTGTTTTTTCTTTTTAATTAATCTTTTTTTATTCATTTTAGTTTAATAATGTTAATTTTTTTCTATTTAGTTATCACACTTTCATAACACGAATCCCAGATTGGATGGGTTTACCTGATTTGGTGAGTTAACCTAGTTGATTCAGAATTTTTTTTTCTTTAATAGTTTTTTTCTTCCAATTTCTTCTTTAAATATTGTAATTAACTATAACTAAAAGACATCAATCTTTTTTCTTCTAATTTCATAACACGAATCCTAGGTTTGACGGGTGATTCAGATTTTTTTTCTTTTTCATAAGTAGTTTTTTCTTTCAATTTCATCTTTTAATATCAATTTGATTAAGAATTAAACTTTATAATTTGTTTTGTTTACTGGTCATTAAATTATTGTAATCTCATAAAGGGATTTTACTGTATCCATCCTTGCAAAGCACCATTCATCAGAATAATGCTTTGCTTTATTGTTTTTTCTTTTTAATTAATTTTTTTAATTTATTTCTGTAATATTAATTTATTTTTTTTTAATTATCATATTTTTATAACAAGACCTTACAACTAGACTCATATCAAAAACTCCGGGTTTGATGTTGCAGCTAAACTCACTTAAATTTAAATCATACAAGTTTAATATTATTATTAATATTATAAATATAATTTTTAGATTAGGAGTTACAGATAAAATCAATAATTTTAAAAATAATTTTATAAAAAAATTTAACACTTTTAAATTTTAACTTTCTATGATATTTTTATATAAAAAAATTGACACGCAACTATCGCTGGACACATTTCTAGTGTCTAACTAAAAACGCTCTTTACTTCTTCGCTTACTTCTTAACTGAGCTCTCGAATCTCTCCCATTTGTGCTCTCACTTTGGTTCTCTTACATGGTTTTCTCTCCTTAATTTCCATGTAAGTACTCTCGTTTTCGATCTTTTATAAAGTTTCTCTCTTTGTATGCTTCTGTTTTTCTTGATTTTAGGGTTTTGTGTTTATTCTTTTTAATGGGTTTTGCTCAAGTTCTGATTTTGAGTTCGATAATGTAGAGAAGTTATTGAACACAATGATTAGGGTTCCTTTAGGGTTTGCTGCTTTAAATTGGGGTTTCTCAGTTTGTGTGGTGATACTTCTTTGGAGATTATTTTTAGTTCATGGGTTTTGATTATTTTTAGTCTTTCTTTGGAAAAGCTTGCAACTTTTTCGATTCTTGTAAACTTTAATTCGTTTTTGGATTATGGGTTCTTGATTTGATAGGGTTAAAAAGCAATAGTGTATAATGAAAAGAAATGGTTTTAGCTGTCTTAGGGACTAATCTGGGGCTCACCATTTTTAGTATTGTGTTGAGGGAAATTTTGGGTTCTAAGTGTAGATTGGGCTTGATAGGAATTTGAGTTTTATACTAAAATGGTTTGTATTACTAATAAATAATATTGGCTTTAGGTTCATGGAGTGTTGATGGGTTGTTTAGGACTCAGATGTTGAGATGCATCAGAAATAAATCTTGAAGACTGCCATAATCTAGTTTTTTGAATTATTTTGCTCCCGAGTTCTTAAATTAGGTTAGATAACTGGATGCTCAAATAGTCAAATTTTAGGGATGCTGAGCGAAGGTTAAATTTTAATAATGATGTAGTAATACAAGCGATGATACTTTTTCGCTTCAATGAATTGGGAAGAGTGCTTCATTCATGAATTCATTAGTCACAGACTGAACTGTAATTTGATTCATCTATCTATTTTCAACTTTGCTTGCTGTGCAAGTTTTTGCATAATTGCCTGTTGAATGATATACAGGACTTGATGTTTGCGTAAAATATGCATCTATTTAATATCTGCTGTGTGCTTAGTGTAACTATTATGACATCAATGCCATAACCCGGATACTTAGGTTAGGTAATAAAATCACAATAATATATCCATTTGCCTGAGTCATTAGGTTCTATCTTTTTTCTAGGCTAACTGCTTACACACTAGTAGATCACTACTAGGGTAATGTGCCCATATGTGCTATAGTTCTATGCCTCTCCATAGAAAACATTTACCCGATTGCTAATATCAGATATAATGTTTATGCAGTGACTCAAGAGGTCAATGCGTGGAGGGATTTCCAAAATGTTCAAAAGTAACTGATGTAATTATTTTTGTAATGGATTGCAATCCTTCCACAACTGGAACATTGAATCATGGCAAAAATTAATGGATCTTGGTCAATTTGTTGGACTGGAGACCATTGAAAAGGGTTTGAGGTAGCATTGTGAAACCTCCATCATAGTTCAGGAGGTGTCAAAGAATCCATCCGCAATAGTAAATTTATTGATTTTTTGAGGTCTAATGTCCATCGATATCATTTTGCGTGGAAGCATTGGGGGAATTAAAGTTGGACTTCATGTTCAAGCGACTGTACTATATTGATTGTTATGAGTGATCAAATCATTGATCATCAGCAAATTCTACCACTTTTTTTGTGGAAAATGTTACGAGGGCAACATTGATGCCATATTTTTGAATATTTTGGAAAGATGTAAAGAACTCGCAATTCGCAGGACATAACTTTTTATATATAGAAATATAACTGTTTGTTTGTTGGTGGTTTGTCATATGGCTGACAAAAAGGAAAAATGGCACATGGGAATATGGAAAAATGGCACATGGGAATATGTTCCTATTTTATATTAATCTGACATGATGTTCAGTCCATGCGATGTTATCTAGTTGCAGCTTTATTGGATTATTTTGAAATAAAAGAAATCGATGAAAGAGATTTCTGATGACTTGTGTTCTCATGGGCCCGAAGCACTATTGTAAAGCTGATTAAAATTGTGACTATAGGTGCTGTAAAGATTCTGAGATTTAAGCCAATCTTTGAAAAAATGACATATAGATAGGGTAATGTTTTGATATTTGTGGCATTTGAAACACCATTCCTATGAGATTATTGAATGGTTAAGGTGGGGTGAACTATGCTGGTAGTAATATTGATCAACTATCCCTTTGTACTTAAGAATATTTCGTGGAATCTTGTCAGAACATCCTTTGGGAAAATTATAGGCCAGCTAAGGAATTAGGAGTTAGAGAAGCTGGGCCTGAAAATGTATAAGAGTTGTATATAAAGGTTGGGACTCAAAAGCGAGTACGATTTCTATTCAAATTAGTTTATTGAATAGGATAGAAAAGGTCAAACTCCGAATTAAGGGAAGTGTATATTCATAGCATTTCATTAAGAGAGGAGAAAATAAAGGATGGTAGCCACTTGGAGAATCTTGGAGAACTTATCACATTGAAGGTATTAAGAAATATCAATTCAATTCCTCATGTAGGATTAAATCTCTATGTTGAAGGAAGTCATGAAGAAGATACAAAAAGCATGTAGATTTGCAAGAATCTCTATGGAAGTTTGGAAGTGCTAGGTTTGGTCAAGTAAAATTGGTTATAAGATTGATGATGGAAAAGATGCTTGGTTAATGAAGGTGTACTTTGGTTTTAAATCTAAGAGCAAGGATGATATCGCAGTTGCATGAACTATCAAGGTTCTCAATTAATGAGTTGCTACATGATAGACTTTGGGAAAAGAGTGATTGAGAAAGATAAAGTTACGACATCACGATTTCCGAAATTAACTAGTTTTATGCTAGGGAGCCTATGAAAAGGGGTTAATATAGAAAGGCAGTAGAATAGTCTATCTTACTAAGGGAAAGTGCTAGCACAAACTATAATTCATGGTCTTCATCAATTTATAGATTGCGTAGTTCTGTAATACTAAGGGAAGTTTGACAGCGAGTGTGGGAGAAAGAGTTGTCATTTGACATATAAATGTGGTATATCATATACGAAGGTGTAGTTTCTATCAGTGATGACTGTTAGGTTGACATGGGCGAATTTCCTTGTACAATATGATTGTTCCAGGATCTATATGGAGCCTTTGTCCTTTTTTTCTGTAATGAATGAATTATGAAAACACATGTGGCCCCCTTTTACTCCTGTTAAGAGTGGGATGATCTAAAGTTTAGTTGTTGTGGAAGAGTTTAAGAGAGTGTTCCATCGGATGTATTGACAGTGGCTTAGGTCAGTTGTTTATGTTGCCTAGCTAAGGGGTCCATCCCGTGGTTGGTCCTTATCAGATGAAGGATAAATTACATAAATCTCGATTAGGCTAGCTATGCTCTTTGATGGTGAGTGTTGGACAGTGAACAAGAAAAATTGAAAATGAAAATGTAAAGAAAAATTCATGAAAGCAATAGAGGACCAAGTAAGATGTGAGTGACTTTGTGGGAGGGCAGAGGGGTGAAATTATTGAGGGTGGTAGTCAATGTTATTTCCCATGTCACATTCTACACTGCATCGTGATAACTAGAAAATCTCAAGTTGCCATATAGTGGCCTCTCTCTCTGTTTTTGTTTTTAGATTTTCCTATATTACTGATAGAATGACAGTCCTAGCATACAGTTGAAGTTCACCTGTTTGTAGCCATCTTGGGTTTGCAATAAGCAAGAAATAACACAAATGTGCGTTCTATTAGTAATACAGAATTGGAAATTGCCTTATTGTGGTGAAAAATGGGTTTTGTTCCAAACATATCATGCAGATGATTTGGACCCAATCAAAATCTTGTGGGATGTAATTTGGACTGCATGTTCTCTCCTGGATAGGAGATGGCCTGGTTGCATTTAAGTGGAGTCAGTTTCATGTTTAACTATGCAAGGCTGAGCATCCATTTCAGGCTTGCATGCTAAGGCCCAAACAAACTGAACCCTCCCAAAAAAAGTAGTGCATGTGTTGCTTGATCCTGTACTTATTTTAGCAAGCTAGTTACCTTGTTTTTGCAAATTGTTAAAGGATTCTCATTGTGGTTTGTTGGAAATGGATGGATAGACTGTTCTAACTTTGTGGATGTACTTGTAGTAGTGGAAATTGCATAGAATGTTGCTTGTAGTGGCATTAATCAAAGGAACTTCTTTTGTTGTTTATTTGTTTGTGTAATGGGTGGGGTTTTTATTTTATTATTGTCAGCCACTCCTTTCATTGCTCTGTTTATAATTCTCTTTACAATTTGTTTTGTGTTTGGGGTCAAAAGGAAATACACTTGCTCTTTCATTGAAACTACTGGACATGTGATATGGGAGTAATGATTTTTGAACCTGCACCTACAATGAATATCTTTTCAACTTTCACTTTCTTTGTATTCATTTTCTTTTATTTTTGAGGGGCACTTAGTTCAGGTCCAGTTAATCCCAAAAACAAATCCAGTAGTGTTTTCATTTGAGCTTGATAAAAAAGGGGTTTAATTAAACTAGCAAACTATCCAATAGAAATGTTAATCTCGATTGAGTTAGTGTATAAGGGAAGGGTATACTTTGATTGATTGTCTTAGGAATTAATTAGTGAATTGTGTTTGAGATCCACTATGTATTTAGGAAATTTGTATTTTGTAAAGCTACTAATATGATTTCAGAAATCAGATATAAGATATGGAAGACTTTTCTTTCATTTTTGTTTATACTTTATGTTCTTTTAGTTTGCTGGATCAATCAAATATAAATTAAGGAGTTGTGTTCTATCCCTCTCCTTGTGTTACTAACAGAAGAGCTTCCTTTCTGCTTTTGGTCAAAGTTAATGCGTCATTTGTTTCTTCTTACTAGCTGGAAGAGAAGTCAATTTTTTAATTCTCCTCTAACTTCGTGTACTTAAAAAGAACGGTAGGGCTGTGGTTTAAGCTGTGTTCTTTTTATGACTGTCTATTCTATTTACTTTTTGGTTGCATGGAGCTATTGGTTTATTTTAGCTACATCTGATTTATATAAAAGATGAAAGCTGTTTGAAATTGAGATTTTCTTTTGTCTGTTCATTTTCTAGGTTAATATAGCTTTATTTTATTAGTTTATGTTAGCTACATCTAAAACTTGAAATATGAATCTCGCTTGTAATAGGATATTTTCATGCAACTTGAGGAGAATGAGAAACCAAATAAATAAGGATTAATTTAATGTCATCATGATAGATGGATCCATGGCTTTTCCCTGTCGCCAGGTGCTCCAGTTGAATGAAAGAAGGTGGTACTGCTTCTGTCAAAATGAGTGGGAGTGGCCGCAAACGTAGTTCAAAATGGGATTTGAAAGAAGGATCTCAAATGTCATTTGAAGATGTGGAAGACAATGCATTGCCTGGGAAAGCAGGAATACCTTTTCGTGACAAAGAATCACGATGTGACTGGCTCCCACCTGAAGCTGCTGGCAGCACTCGCTCCAAGTGGTTGGCTATGGAACCTTTGCCTGGAAGAAGAGGCTCCCACAGGGTTGATAATATCGATGAGGACCATAGTAGAACTTTGAAAGCCACCTATGAAGATGAGAGTTATGGAACTAGAATGTCTCCTGGTCTTGATGAATGGAGACAGCAAAGTTTTCGAAACTCTCCCAAGAATGAATATAAAAGATTAAGAAGGTTTGGTTATTTGCTCAGCATACTTACTGATACAGCTATTAGCATTCTTGTCAATGTCCTATTTTTTAGTCAACTATTGCTAAATCTATCTGGCACCTACACGCAATGAGATCTACATGTAATGGAATAGTAATGGTAGCCTTAAAATATCTTCTATATCACTAAAGAGTCAAGAATCACACGCTTTTAGTTCTGTAGAGATTTTCATTGGACATGCAATGCCATCTTAACCACTAGAAAGTTTAGATTTATTCAAGTTTCAGCAACTTTGCTTGTTAGTTTATGGTTTGGGTGTTTCTGTTTCATGCTTTTAATGAACCAGGTAGTGCTCTTCACACTATGTAATAAGTTCATTGCCTGTTATAAACTGCTTTACCTCAATTTGACTCTGCATTCAACATTTCTAAAGGTCGTCTTGTTTTTTCTTTCGAAGTTGATTCAGTTGGTTGGCATTGGTTGACTTGTCCTGTCTCTGGTTTGTCTGCAAAAGCAGGAGCCTGAGTCGAAGTCGGAGCCGGAGCCGGAGCCCCGTCTATGGCTTCGGGCGAGAATCAGGAGCATATGACAGAACTAGAAGTAGATCTGGTGTATCAGCTCAATTATGTAAGGATTTTGTTGCTGGGAGATGCAGGAGAGGCAGTCATTGCCAGTTTCTTCACCAAGATACTGAGACTTATGAGGATGATTGGGAAAGACCCAGGAAAACTGCAGCTTCTAAATATCCTATCTCTCATGATACTAAGCAGTACCCAATGGGGAGTGGAAGATCTGCCAATTGCTGCACTAATTTTCTAAAGGGAAACTGTAGAAGGGGTGAATCCTGCAGGCATGCTCATCATGGTGCTTCTGATCCATCCAGTAGGGGGTCTGCAAATGAGGTGATTAGAGAAACAGATAATGACCGAAGGCGTAGATATGCATCTCCAGAGAGACGTGCTGAGCGTGAAACCCGCAGAGCAGCTGATATTCCCTGCAAATTTTTTGCTGCTGGCAATTGCCAGAATGGAAAATATTGCAGGTTTTCTCATCATGATCAGACACTTGCAAGTCCTGACAAAAGATCACGAGATGTTAGGTGGCCACCAAGCCAAAACTCGGATGAATTGGAAAAATCATGGAAGGGTCCAAAATGGAGGGAAAGTCATACCTCAGACTCTGCAAAGTTGAGTGAGGATAAAAATGAAAAATTGGACGCACCTAATCTGAGGCTCTCTGCACGGCATATCGAGGATGGATGGGGCCATAATCCTGATGAGGACAAGACAGCCAGTAATCCTCCAACAAATGAAGTGGTTGAGATCGACAAAAAGGAAGCCTTCCAATGGAAGACTGAAAATTCTGGTGATAACACTAATGTTTCTGAGAATTGGCTTGGTGATATGGAAATGTCTCCGGATTGGAACTACAGACTGCAACCTTCTAACCATATCAACGAAGGATCCTGTCATGAACTTCAAGAGGGTTCAGGTCGGATGCATGATACCGCTGCAGTCATGCCGCCAATTTCAAATGAAACATCTTCCATTCAACAGGGCTTTAATTTAAAGGAGGTTGGGGGTAGTGCTTTGCCGCATGATGATGATGGTGTGACTGCAAAAACTGCTAGTTCCTACATAAACATTTCTGCCAACACCCTTGCATCACAAAGCTTCAACAAAAATGGCCAGAGTTCAAATACTTCACCTATTCTGAATTTGAATACTGTTGGACAAATTCAAGAAGCAATCTTGACCAATGCTTCAAGAGGAGGGACAACAACAAATCCTCAAAATCAAACACCATTTCAGGAGAGGACAGTGATCAACATTCCAGATACTGGGAATCCAAATGCTCCACATGCGAATTTGGGGATTCCAACAGCACAAAACATGGCCAGTAATGAACATTTGACTCAGCTTACCAACCTATCCGCCACTCTGGTTCAGTTACTTGTGAATGGACAGCAGCTTCCACAACTTTATGAAGCTCATAATTCGCGTGATGGTACCTTTGCCAACTCAGAGGGCACTGTCACTGTGAAACCAGATTCTGCAGTGACCATTCAGCCAAATCAAGCTGTTGAACCCCGGAAGCAGTATGATCCTATGTGCGACAGTGTTGAGCCTGGGAAGCTTAATGTCAATACTAATCCTCCAGATAAGAAACTAGAATTGTTATCCAAAAGCTTGTCCCCTTCATCTCTTGCTGCTGCACCCAATGGTGGTGACTTTAACAAGTTCTTCTTGGAGCAAGAGTCTACTGAAAAGAGTTCCCAGTTAAATCAGCCAGCACCAGCTGCGAGTTCTGAAGCTACCAAGGAAAACAATGGGGTGGGGTCTGGTGAAGGCAATAAAGTGCAAGAGCAGGATAAGACCGCACAAGAAAATGGTCCCTTAGAGAACAGTGACGGTGATGGCAAAGCTGATGAGAGCAGGAAAAACAAGGATGCCAAGGGAAATCGTGCATTTAAGTTTGCACTGGTGGAGTTTGTTAAGGATCTTCTGAAACCTGCATGGAAGGAAGGTCAAATCAGCAAAGACGCTTACAAGAACATAGTTAAGAAAGTGGTTGACAAAGTTACTGGTACCATGCACAGTGCTAGTATTCCAACAACGCAGGAAAAAATTGAACAATATCTGTCGGTTTCAAAGCCAAAGCTGACGAAACTTGTACAGGTGAGCGTTGATGTGCTTGTTCATGTTGTATTTGATTTTGAAAGGAATATGAATTTGATTACAAATGCAGCCTTTTCCTTGCCTGTATTCTCCCAGTGCTTCTCATTCTCATCCCTTTATGGGGTACAAATTTATGTGGCGCACCGATGTTTCTTTTTATGATTTATTTTACACATTGTTTTTGCAATTTTGTTATCTTATTTATTTATTTATCAATCTTGTTGCAGGCATATGTGGAGAAATTTCAGAAGGACAAATGAAAGAACTCCCGGTGTTTTCATTCATCTATTTTCCTGTGTCATATAGAAAGCTAGTTAAATTTTATGTTTCATATGATTTATTATGGTAATGTAGCTTCTAGAATGAGCTCTTCATTTCAACCTGTGTTTTGTTTTAGTTGTTGAAATCAAGGTTGGCTAAAACTTTAACTCTTACATGTAGAATATCTTTTTGCTTGGAAGTTTAGAATGCCTCCTAATCATGAAGGTTAACCATGTAGATTAAGTTTCAGATTCTATAATGCCACCTAATAGGGGCATGTTATTATTAATGTGCTGTAAAGTTAGTTGACTAGTGTTAGCTTAAAGTTCACTAGAGTTGAATGTGTGGTAAGTGTATTATTTTGTCCAAGTGGTAGGGTACATGGGGCTGAAATTATTGAAGAGAATGATAGTAGGTACAGCCGAAAGTTAGGCTGAAAATAGGCAGAAACAGGTGCTGTAACAGAGAAGAAGAAACAGCAGCAGAGAGGGTGGTTTCCTCCATTGTAATCCCTTTCTTGTGTGAGTTTTGTACCAGAAAATTACAGCAATGATATGCTATGTTTAAGTGTGTTTTGATAGTATTTTGTGAGAGTTATTAGCTGGAGAAACCACCCAAACTACAGCCCAACAGGGCATTTTATGCCGATATGTGAACATCGGTAGCACCAGTGGACAATTACCTGACAGGATTTGCATGAGCTTGTTTGTTCTTAGCAGATTTTCCTCACGCTCATCATCCGCACTGCAGTTTCTTGATACTTCACCTTGTCCAGTTTGAGTCTCACAGCGTTGTCATCAAGTTCTCGCTATTTATTTGTTTGCCATCCCCCTTCCACCCGTATTTTTTTTTAATCTTTGTTTCGGTTAGAGTTTCATGCCTATAAAAACTAGTTTTGGAAGATCATGCCCCACAAACTTAACACCGATTTCTATTGAAAGTTACCTGTCAAAGGCAAACATCTCAGCATAAAAAAGGCTCCGAATG
This sequence comes from Populus deltoides, assembly GCA_015852605.2. Lineage (NCBI taxonomy): Eukaryota > Viridiplantae > Streptophyta > Magnoliopsida > Malpighiales > Salicaceae > Populus > Populus deltoides. The sequence continues at coordinate 4,422,453 of CM027574.2, read as the reverse complement.
GAAAATTATTTGCTTTTGGCGTTTTGGGACTTCTCTCCCAAAACCTAGATGTTACTGTTTTGGAAAAAAAGCATTTTATAAAATATTTTTCTTAATTGTTTTCTTCCTTGTTCAGGAACCAAATATCACTTTGTCAAGTAAGTTATTATCCTGTATTTCTTGATATAAATAGTTTTAATTCATCAATGATTTTCCCCGTGTTTCTTGACATATCTTTATTTTTTTTAATTAACATAGATTAATAATAGATATAATTACTTTTGATGGATATAATCTCATTCAAATGGATTTTTTTTTTTTGATAATTACTTTAACATGAATATTATCAAACTCAATATGAAACTTATCTAAATGATCTTATTCAAAACATAAATATTAGTATTGTTTATACACACACACACACACACACACACACACACACACACACTACTCTCATTAGATAATCTATATCAATGCATATAGGAAACCTTGATGGATACAGATAACATATCTTAAGTTTTTTCCCCGGTTATGGGTATAGCCTGACCAGTGGATCCCTGGCTCCTAGCCTCCCAGGGGCTTTTCTAGGGTTTTCTTATCAGAGGCAATCTAGGTCTTTTTCTCTTGCCTTTGCATGTTGCAATCCCAATATTCTTGTGGGTCTTGTCCTTTGTAGTAAAGGTTTTATCTCTTATTTGCAGCTCTTAGATTTACACTTTTGGTCTCCCCATTTTGCAGTTATTGGAGATTGTTTGTCACGATGCATATGATATTTTTTACTGATAAAGTAGCAGACTCCTCTACAAGGAGCATTGCTAGTCGGTACTAGAATCATGCATGTACTTGACAACTCTTCCATGGTTGCACAAGGACCAAGACCCAGCCAAGTGAGCTTTGCATTTCATGCATAATCATCGTTGCAGTCCACCTTTTCTGAGCAAATAGCCATAATCAATAAAAAATCAAAGCAACCGCCACAAAAAACAAAGCCTTCCCTGGAGCCTTAAGCCGTTTCCGAATTCAAGTAACGCTGCTGAACAGGAGCCCGAACAGACCCAGAGGAGGCCTAAGCCGAAGAAAACCCGGCTGTCCCAGACCCCCTAAGAAAACTCAAGAAAGAGCGCAAAGGACTCTTGTGAGTTAGCAGGAACCAAGCGCAGCCATAGGAGGAAGCACCAACAGAAGCCCAAAGAAGAGAAACGTCTCCAGCCAAAAGCCCCCCAAGGACAAAATTGCCTCACATCATGGGAGAAGATCAACTGTGCAAGTCCACAGTCCATTGGGTCTTGATCCACTGTACCAACACAGTAATTTCCCCATTTTCTGTTAATATTAATGATTTACTTTTATGATGTGTTCTTATATTTTTTATGAGAAAGGATTACAAGTTTGATTAAGATTTTCTGCGGTGAATGAGATGGCCTATGCTCTGCTGAAAGCTTACGAGGAGAATGCTAGGACTAATAATGGGCATGGAGGACAGCAATTATACGTTGGAAGAGACCAGCAGGGGATGCATTTAAAATAAATACAGACGCAGCTGTTGCTGGTTGGGGAGTCATTATCAGAAATACTAAGGGGGAGGTGATGCTGACAACCATGAATGTTCTGGAAATGGTTGATGCACCTGTTATGGCCGCACGGTATGGGGTACGTGAAGGTTTCTCTAGAGATGGACAGTTTGTTGGTCGTGAGGACAGTTAATAAGGATGAACAGATATTATAAATAACAATTGTTTGAGAAATCATGACTCGTATTTCCTTCCAAACGAAAGTATCAACCACGAAAATTAGGAGGAGAGAATTCACTTAACAATGTGCAGCAAGATATCGAATAAACTGGTATAAACCATTAGATTTGAACAAAATTGAGTTACAAGGACCGAGGAATATTCATTTACTTTCTCAAGTAATCATTACTGTAAAGGATCAAATCCTTCTTTCTACTCTACAAAAGCTTCAACTGCTGGATTGCAACTCCGTTTCGAGCAGCTGAATTGTGTCCCCATCTCCCTAGGCGAGGTTCCTGTAGCAAAAATAACTTTAAGCATTACAAAATTGTATAATAAAACATCATAAACATGTTAAAAATATTTAATTAAAAAAACACGAGATCGATCTATACAATTACCTGTCCAACCCCAGCGAGAAGGAACTTTCCAGATTTTGCAAAGGCCAGAGAATTTACAAACCCAGTCTGCATTATACAATAGGCTGATAAGTGATGAATTGCACAGTAGCTGAATTTAACATCAGAAGGAACATATGTAACATGAGAGAGGAAAACAGAGAATGGAAAACGGGAAAGTGATGCTGGTGGGTGAAAGAAGGTAGGAAGGTGAGCAAAAAGAATTCCGATATTTCCATTTGATAGTATTTCTATACCATTACTGACAACCAAATATCAGTTATTGAAAAGGTTATTCAACTGGCGTACTTACCAATGGAAGATCATACAAGGGCCGGATGCCTTTGCCAGCACCTTCTACAGCCCATAAGCGTACAGAACCATTCCCAGCCCCTGAGGCAGCAAGATCGCTGCCTCTACACACACCAACTGAACTTACCCAGGAAGATGCTGCATAACAACAATAGTTTCCAGGTCATTAGAGGAAAAATCAATCTGAGAATCTTAAGCATGCATACAAACAAATTAAGACTTAATGACCACGGGTCAGGTGTTTTTCCGCAAAACACAATGCAACCAAAGAAATCAGGTAGTGACACCAAATAATATTTCAAATCCGCAGCTAGATTCTAGTTTCCTCAAAGATGCAGTGAAAGGACAGCAAGAAACTTTGTATTTACCAATATGACCATTGTAATTTCTTCCATTATCCTTCAGTTCACCATTATTGACATCAGTCGACGAAGTATGAGCATTCTTAACAATGTACACAGGCTTCTTCTTTTGTACGCTCCAAAGCTCAATATTTCCGTCATCTGATCCAGACACAAATTCGCTGTTGTCAATAAAACAGCAGCACTCCAAAGATGACGTAGAAGAACGAAATATCAGCCTTGACTCATCATGGACCTGCTCGTAGAATATGAAAAAGGATGTTAAGTAATTACAACTGAAAATTTACATGGAACTAGAGCATGTACAAATCATCTTCTCATAAATTTAGAAAAATCAAGATGAGAATTTGATGCGATGGAGAAAAAGGCATTAAAAATGATTCCTTTGCACTTTGATTGTTCTTTATACAGGTCATCATTCATGTGCCAATATTCATGAATAGAAATGTCATAGCTTCAAAAGAAGAGTCCTGGCAATTTAATTTTCAGATATAAACTCAAGTTTATGCGACCAGTAATGCCTCCTTTCATGTGGGCCAAGTGAATATCAAAACATTATTTTATATACCTTAAACAATTGCATGCTCCGATCACGTCCAACAGCAAGCACTCGTTCTTGCCACAAACAATCAATTGTTAACACTTCACTTTGGTGACCAAACAATGTGTTCATGTAAGCTCTATCTTCTACATTCCATATCTTGATTGATCGATCATATGAACCAGAAAAAAGTTCTGAACTCCCTTTCCTAAACGTCAAACATGAGACAGGACCTTTATGACCTGGGAAAGCCTGTAAAATAGATAATAGAAGAGAATAACAAGTTAACAGGACACAAAATTTGATAGGAAATGACACAATATGCTACTAATATGAATAATTGAAATCTTGCTAATATAACACTACAAGAGCATCTACTAAGAATGATATTTAATAGGAAAAAAAATCTTACAGCAATTTGAGATATGAGATTACTTGCATCTTTTGCAGGACAGATAACTTATCTTGAGAGTTCCAGATAAGGTGTATGCAAATTTAGACAAGACTTTAGAAACTATTGGTATGGGACTAAGATTAGAACCACTCATATTGTAAAAACTTAATGAAAACAGCAGTAGTCTGGGTTAATCTGATGATTTTTTTTAAAAAAAATTTGCTTAGAAATGCTCTAAGAATCAATATTTAGCCGGAATTGTGTAGTTGTAATAGATATTAGCTCCTTATTTTGAAAAGGAGCTGTGTTAGCTTGAACATTCAGCTATCTCCCACATGTCAGCAACAAGAGCTAATACTGTGATTTGCTATGTTTTCTTCATCTGGTGCTTTCATTTTGGGAACAAGGGTAGAATTTATGCTTCTTCTGTTGTTCAATACCAGATTTACAATTTGAATTCTTTAAGATAAAACATAAAAGTTCATAGAGGGAGCTTAAGAAATGCAGAGCATTAAGCAACATCTACCTGAATATGTTCTCGTGTACGAGTGTCCCACAAATGAACATGCCGATCCAAGCCTCCACTGGCCAAATACCGACCATCAGTACTAACAGCCAATGCCAAAACATTCTTGCTATGCTTAGTTGCTCGACCTTCTGGATTCTTGGCCCCATGGGATCTTAGTATTTCATCGTTAGGCCATTGGTATTTTTCAGCTTTTCCATTGTCTACATCCCAATGCAAAATTGTGCCATCTTTGGAAGCAGAAAAGCCCTTCGAGTCATCATCAGAAAGGCATACAGCAGTAACAGATTGCCGATGCTTCACAAGGACTTCAAATCCATCGACACTCTCTGGCTTTTGAACCCTAGGTACTCATGAATGTAAGCATTCTAAACAAAATACATATACATGCCATCCTAATTAAAACATCTAAAGATGCCCTTAAAGTTCCCTACTTTATGACATTAACAGAAAGGATGTGTTCTTCAGCTTTCAGAAACACTCAAGCAAACATTAAGTTTGATTAGCCCACATCATGCAAGTAGCACTCTAGAAATAGCTCAATTCAGCTTTAGAAAGTGAGTAAAACAATCAATCAATTACTAATGGAAAAAGGTTTAAAATTGGAGACGATTTGTTTGAGGTTCAAGAATTCGCAAATTAAAAAAAAAAATCATCACAATGCTAGTGGCATGTCTTTTCAGGCACAAACAAAATGTACGACAGGAAAACTGGCCTGAGGATACCATTTGGGCACAAAATCAAAACAAACAATAAAGAATGTAACGTAGCATAGAAACAGTGAATAAAAACCCGATAAGTTACTAATCCTAACAATTCATAAATTGTTAAGCAAAAATGGATTTAAAAAAGAAAGAGGACTTTTCTCTTATTTTTACCTAGAAGCAATGGCTCTTCTCAAGCGACCACTTTCTTCAAGCTGTTGCTGCATCAATTTCTTAGCCACAGAAGAATCCCTCTCACCTTCCTTCTCAAACTCTCTATCCCCCTCTTCATCCTCCTCACCCTCAAGCTCCTTCTCTCTCGCTCTAAGATTCTCTACCACTGCTTTCGCAATCCGCTGCCTCTTCTCTTCCGCCGTCTCCTCCGGTATTAATTCCTCATCCTCTTCATCCTCCCCTGATTCTCCTCCACCATTTAGCATTCCTCCGTCCAACTCCTCCTCCTCCTCGGATTCGATGTCTTCATCCTCACCCTTCTTACGCCTTTTGTTGTTGCTGAAAAAGGGATCTCTATTCATAGAAAACTTGCTGCCCCCCCTCTTGTTTCTTCCCGGGGGGCCTCCTCTCTTCCTTGGATTCTTGTTCATGGTTATCGTTAATATTATATATTTTTCAGCGAAAAAACAGAAACCCAGAAAAGATTTTTTGCTTTTTAGCAGAGAAAGAGGGAAATAAAGGGGGCTGGGTGGAGAGAGCTTTGAAAGGGAAAGGAGCTCTGCGAGTAGGGTTTAACGTTAGGGGTTTTTGGTGAGAACTGAAGAACAACAACCATTTGGGTTCTGTCTGGACATAAAACAGACAATTCTTGTTGGGCCTCTTGCTATGGTCTTGTCTCGTGAATCAATGGGCTTGGCCTGCGGCACATGTTGAAGAATTTTTGTGAGTTGATGTGCACCTTGATTTAAATGATGCTTTGTCTTGCTTTTTTTTTTTTTTTTCCTGTTAATGTTCTCCATTTATGTTACACTTTAAATGAGTACAAAGATTCATGATACATTTTTCTGTATTTTTTCTTATTTTTTGCAGGTGTTTTTATTTTAGAGTTAATAAATGTTATTTTTAATCCTTGACTTTGTTAGAGAATAATATAAATCATATCCTGGGACCTCACTTAATAACTTAAGATATTGGGTTGAAATAATTCTTTGACATGGTATCAGAGCTTTGATTATCAAGCGGTCACGAGTTTGAATCTCATCATTTCTATTTATTTGATAAAAATTAAGCACATGATATTGTGGGTTTATGCAAGTTTCAAGCCCAAAAAGTTTTCACTTGAGGGGGATGTATTAGAGAATAATATAAATTATATTCTGAGACCTCACATAATAACTGAAGTTATTGGGTTGAGATGATTCTATGACAAGTTTTATATTTCTATATTATCATGTTATCAGATCAATATTGAAGAGAATTAATTAAAATGTTTTGTATAGTTTTTGGTAATTTATCGTAAATGAAAATCATATTAACATCGTAAAATATAAAATGAAATTAATTAAAAATATTTTGAAAACACATCTTAAACATAGCATGTATTGCATGTGTATCCATGCTACATTGCGGGACTTAATTATTTTTTTCCGTAAGAAATAATATCTAGTTGCTGAGAAAAGAAAAAAAAAACTAAACAGAGAAAGATTTATTGGATATAAACCAAGTAGATATCAATCTTCAATTCTTGTGTTCTTTAATCTCCTAGTGTGCAATTTTACCGTCCCAACAAAATCCACTTTTATCCTCTCTTAGTTTGTGTCCCCTCCCAGATTGATGGGAAACTCTGTCCCTTGTCTCCTCAAGAAAACAAAACTCGCCGGAGACCACGTCGGAAACTAGCTTGGGGGGAGGATATGTCCGTTGCTGTCGCCATGCCTACGCCGTCTAACCGGCGTGACAAAAACCAGGACTAAAAGCAGATAAATTACTGGTAGAACATGATTTGGTGTGGACTTGTCACCAGATAATTGATTATGAAAATAGGAAAGGCCACGATCCAAAAGGAAACGAAGATGTTGTTGCTGTTGGGGCATAGGCCCAAACCATAGCAAAGGCAAAAATATTTGTTAACAAAGTAATATGTATGTGCTGTTTGTGCCCTCACCCAAATAACTATTTTTTTTTAATTATGAAGATGTAATTTAAGTAGTCAGTTTTTAAATTTATTTCTTTAAATAATTAATTTTAAAATTTATAAAATTAATTAAGATAAGCTAATTCAAATATCTACGTTACTATATGATAATGTTACCGTTACTATGCCTGAATTCTTGCCATTATAGCCATGCATAGGCTTTTGTTAACGTTTTTCCATGTGAGGTTTCTTCGTGTGAATTTTGCCTTCATTTTTAGAGAAGGATGCTTATTTTCTTTCTTACTTCGGTTTTTTTTTTTTTTCATGAATTGATGAGGGTAACATCACATGATGAATATTTTTATTTTGTTAGGATGTTGAATTTCTTAATATCATGCCCAATAAACTTATTAGAGTTTGTTCTCATTATTATACACACACACATATATATTAAAAATAGTTTTTGACTCACACATATATATTAAAAATAGTTTTTGACTCGTGCACTGCACATATCATCATGTAAGCGATCCTCCTGCCATTCGACCAGCGTGTGCAAGTTATTTGGTGGCCAAACGCTACCTTCTGTAACAGAGTTTGAATCGTCTCAGCATACTCTTTGCAATAAGACACTGCATGTAGCCAACAACCATCCGGTTAGGCGCCAACGATCTTTTTTTTCCTCTCTTCTTTTTGATTTTTATTCTGCCCATTTAAAAAATCAAAACAACCCTTTAATTTGTTATTTATTTAAATTTGATCTCAATTCTTTTTTTTATTATTTATTTTATTTGTTATAATTTATAAATTATTCATATTCAATTTCACCCCTTTAATATTTTTATTTTTCAATATTGGACCTCATTATTTTTATTGATATTTATTTTATTAGAGATAATATTTTAAATTGATTTTTTTTACAATTTACTCTTCTTAAGTTTTGTTTCCTATCAAATTTGATGTATTTTCTTTTTTTTATTGCTATTTTTTCCATTGTGGTAATTTTAAAAAATGTAATTTTTTTTCTTGATTTCATCCTTCAACATTAAATTATTTGAGAATTGAGATTCTTCATTGAGCTCGAGTTTAGGATTTCAATGGTTGTAAATTTTAGATATTAACCTGGTTTAGGTAGTTCACTCGAGTTTGCTTAGTTTTTTTTTTTACATTTTTTTTTAAATTTATGTTTTTTTAATTTTAGACTTCAATATTTATTCAATTGGAGATTGAGCTTCATTTATTTTTTTTTATTTGCTTCTTATAAGATTTTTCACTGATTTAGAAAATAATCTGAGTTATCTTGAGTCATTTTATTTAATGTTCTTTGTCAGATTTAGTTTTTTTAAAAAGTTTTTTTTCCATTTCATCTTTTAGTATTTGTTTAATTAGAGATTGAACTCTATTAATTTATTTTATTTGCTTTTTTCAAGTTTTTTTTATCTTGAAAATGACTCGAGTTATCATGAATCTTTTTATTTATTTATTTTTAAAATAATTTAGTTTTTTAAAGATATTTTTAAAATTAATTTAATTAATTAAATATAAATATAAAATTCTCATATTTTATTTGATTTAACGGGTCAATATTTTGGTGGTAACCATCAATCACTTTTTTTTTTTTTCATGATTTGAACATTCTCCCGTGGGTCCCACAGCCAGTTAAACACCATTTAACAATTAGGAAAAAGTCAAATGTCCTTTTTAACAAGTTTGACTTGATTGGCCCTTGATTAAGATCGGTTGTCCTTCGATGGGCTCCTCCTCTTATTTCCGACGAAGTAAAATAGGGAAATAAAAACTACAATTTACAACATCTCTTGGGAGTTTGACAAGCTCTTAATTAAAAAATATTATTTATGGAATCATTTTAGTAAACGAGAATTCAAAATATTAAGGGATATTAAAAAAAAAAAGCATTTGTTAGAATCTCTAATTAAATCATTTCGTGTTAATGTAAAGTTATTGTTTTAAATCTTTAATTAAAGTGTAAAATAATAAAAAATAAGCTGGAATTATACATTTTAATCTGATATTTTATTTTTAAAGATTAACTTGTTCTTTGTAGTTAAAATATCCCCAATAAAATACACACGATAACATCATTACGTGAGTTAGACCTCATTAATTAAAAATCTAAAATATAAGCTGAATTTAAATTCTTAAATATCTATATGAAAATAAAAACATTAATAATTAATATACACACACTTCTAGAGTGTAGAATTTGATTTAATGAATATATTGAGTCTTTGGATATCGAAAGAGCAAAATTTGGATAATTTAAGCCAAATTCATGGTTTTGCCGTCTTCAATCTCATCAAAATTTATCAAATCTACGTACATTGAAAAACAATTATTAATAAAAATATTATATATTACACACTAGTTTGTTTAAACAAAAGAATCGTGACTAGAAAACCAATTATCATTTGGAATATCTCTGTTTCATTGCCAAATTAAGTTAAGGGATTAATTATATATCTGAGTTTCATCGTTATAAAATACCTAAAAATCATTTGGATCATAATTAAAAAATACCACACACAATATTATTAATGTATTAAATTATTATTTTAATTGAAAAATACAACGCACAACATTACCAAATACAATGGTGAGCGGTTTTCAATTGATTTTAATACTCGTTTCCTTTCAATTGATTTTAATATATTGAGGTATACATTCATCCTTTCGCGGATGAATATATACAAAAATTATTTCTGTTGGTAAATAATACCGATAAAAAAAATTCATTGGTTTTCGTTGATTTTCTAGTAATGAAATATATAATATTAATTATTTTATTCTCATATATTTAAAAAAAACAGTAAATAAACATTATATTTGGATATTGTTTTATAATTTCAACCCACGACTTAATGGATCTTTTGTGAAACTTTTAATTTGCAGTACTACCAATAATTCACCACCCATTATGTCATCTGCTATCTTTCACTAAACCAACTCTTCAGAGTTGAAGAATGGCTTATGTCATGTCGACCTTCATAACTTCTATCAATAATTTCAAAAAAAAAAAAAACTTATCTCATATATATACATAAATATTCCAATCCAAACAATGAGAATGTGATTCTAGCAAAGTTATCTGATTTCCTCAAACTTGAAATTAATCAGATTTGACCTCCTCTTGAGAGAAATCAAAGGTGGAGAAAACTACTTTCATTATATATATATATATAGTCCAGAAACAAATAGATCATCAAAAAGTAAAATTTAGAGAAGATAAAGTACGTAAGACATGGGAGGCAAGAAAAAGAACAGAGAAACAATAAGAAGAGCAAGAAAACAAGATAACCCACCAAACATATATATATATATATATCAGGCTTACGATAACATCAATATATACGCAGAGCTACGTACTGATCTATATATTTTCAAAGGAAAAAAAATGATAAAAATGTGGGGAAAGAAAAGCAATTTTACCCCAAAGCTTTGGTTACCTCCATGACCATTTAATGCATTTTACTTGCAGTTTTTCCACTTGAAACACAACAATTTTAGGGCATCGATCGAAAGCTGCTCTCATCAGCATCAGCAACACTATGGGAATGGTCCCATATGACAAGCTTTAAAACCTCCATCTTAATGCACGTGTGAGGTTACAATGGCTTGCTCGTAGGGTTTGATACGAAGCGCGCAGTGCACTTTTGCTGCATTTATTACATGCTATCTATGTGCCCCCCTTTAATCGTAGATTTTACATGGCCAAAAGGGCCAGGGCCAGCAACCATATAGTACAGGATTGTTGAGATGGTGCTAGCTTTGAAAAAAGTTTAGTTAGTCTCATCACGTCCCTTTTATCTAATTAATCACGCAGGATGTACACTGAGCATGTCTAGGTTAAGAATTGCACGAGTGATCATCACTCCATTGAGTTGCCTAGAGAATCTAAGCTACTAGATTTATGAGCAAAAGCATGCTAAGTTCCTACTAAAGTGATCACTTTGTCTTTGAATTTACAACCCACAGTGTTTTGAAAAGCGTCTTGTACAGCATTTGCTTTTCCAGTATGAGCATTTATTAAAAACTCTAATTGTTTTTGTTTTTTCAGTTTTATCTAAAAAGGCTTAATATTGCCGATCCTTGATAGACGTTGTATAATGCCTAGTAACTTGAGAAACCATTTAGTGCTAGCTAGTTTAGCACTATGTTCATGAACAAATTGTAAACATCATTGGATTCTTGGAGTAGAACCTGCAGGCTCTTAATTATCGAATGAGAGAACTAGAATGCACTAAAACTTAGAATCTAAACACATCTCTTCTTAAGCTTATGATTGCGTACATGGTAAAAGGAAGTATTGTATGATTGCGTGTACCTTAATTAATTGTTTTTTTTTCATGGATTAGAAAATCGACTAATTTAATCCTTTTCTTGTAAGCTAAAACAACTTATTAAAAAAAAAAAAAACAAAATGAAATAGCCAACCTAGCTCGTGCTTCTTCCCAAAAGCTTTAAAAGCTCTTTACCAGCCCATATGAGCTTTTCTAGAGGATGATTTCAAGACCCAACAAGAGGGACGTTCACTTTTCCCTCTCCTTTTACCAAATGGGAAAAACTCGTTTCTCCCTATGTAAGCAAGTCGCTGTTTGGCTAGCCCGGACTCTGAGGATCCATGAAGTGGCATTGAATTTCAAGACCCTCTTTTCTCTCTTTCTTTCTCTTTCGTATGGAGGTATTTAGAATATGAATTGGTGTCAGATCTGATCAATCCTTCTCGTAACATGTTCTTCCTTAAATACCAACTATTGTGTACGACATTGGACCATTTTGTAGGCTTTCCTTTTTCTTGCAATTAGTTGCTATCTTGTCTTAGCTTGGCAATCAATTTACTCAACGATCCATCCATCCATCATCGTCATTACATAGCTAGTTGAAAATTATCCTTGGTCATCAGTGCACGGATCTAATTATAACTTGACTTTGGCTAGCCAGCTCAAGTTTCCTTGGTGATGATGGCCTTGAATTTCAACACAAATTGCGTAGTGGATATATTGTGTGGTAATTAACTAATTAATTAGCCATTATTCTTACTTAGGCTGTAATGATGGATTGTCCTTAGCCTATAAACCTAGCTACAGCTCACGATACACAAATGAGTTAATGTTATGTTCACATGCATGGTATTATTTATGGCACACTGCATCCAACATTATTTTAGTGGCAACTAATCTAGGAACGATCATGATGATGAATATTCCCGATAATAATTATACGTGATTAATCAGTTTGGAATCATCTTAATTTAAAAACTTAATTTATTAAATGAGATTTTAGGATATGATTTATATTATTCTCGAACACATCTCCTCAAGTGAAAGCTCTTTGGACTTAAAAATTGCATATATTTATTTCACCTTGTACTTAATTTTTATCAAATAAATAGGGATGGTGAGATTCGAACTCGTGATCGCTTGATCATCAAGGCTCTGATACCATGTCAAAGAACTATTTCAATCTAAAAGATTAAGCTATTAAGTGAGGTTTTAAGATATGATTTATATTATTCTCTAACAGTCATAGACACAAATAAATTAAAATTATGAATGATAAAATATCTTTTTAATTTCAAATTAATAATCATATATTTTATCAAATATTACAACTCGTTTAATAATAACCCATCTTAACAAAAAAAAAAAAAAAAAAGAGATGGAGAGAGAGATAGAAATTGTTGCATGAATTTGGTTCATATGAAGATCACATTACATGAACTTACAATACAATTCGTTTACCTTTCGAAGTATATCATTTTATAACTTTTTAAGTGGTGTTTCCAACAATTGCAGAGATGAGAATAGTTGTGATCATCATTAGAAATATGGAGTCTTAGTTGTTATAATTACCTGCCAGCTAAATAATTTAATCCTGCTGTTAAATATTACCGAGTAAGGTTTTTTTAAAATAGTCATGGAGATCCCATCATAAGAAGCAGGAAAAGCTTCTCTAAAAAAGTACCAAAAAAAATAAAATCTAATAATATTTTACTTCATAGACAAGTTCTCTTTCCTAATTACTGCAAGCAGATGAGAGCAGCAGTGATTCAGTTACTCACTCATGTCAGTTCACAAGAGAAGTAGCGAAGCATGCTACCTTCAAATCCAAAAGTCACCCACACACATATATAATGCATTATGTTCAGTTGGTCTTTCTGTATTCTTTAATCAATATTGTAACATAGAGGCTTTTTTTGCTACATCATGAGTTTTTGGGAGAAGACTCAAGGAAACCCTAGAATGATTGCTTTGTGTGCATGCGCAAGTACTGTACAGCATTTAGAAACTATAAGATAGAAACAAAAGTATGACCTAAGAGACTTCCGCCACCGTCCGATCATACACATTAATTGGTGAATCAAAGCCTTTCTTCTGCTAGTAGATTGCATATAAAAGTACTTCATTATTGATTGTACTCCATGGATACATAAATTGCTAGACAACTACAAAATATTTAAGTATTTTTCAACCAAAATAGTTTTGAAACATTAAATTAAGCAGTGTGTGTTTGCGTGTGCAATCTCCTCTTCTCTAATGATGCATGTCTCATGAACTACTAGAACGATACGAAATAATGAAAACAGAATATTAAAGAAAAATTCTAGGATTTTCAAGGGAAGTTGTTTGGGTAGCCAAGACACTGAAAATTTTCTTATTTACAATGTAACTTCGGGTTGAGATGAGAATTAAGGATGAGGATGAGAAAGAACATAAAGATACAGTAGAAAATACATAGATGTATACTGCTTGGAATTAAGCTTATCATGGCAAACTTGTTCACCGCATATGAAGCTTGTAATGAGTTCAGCTCCAATTTACTGTCACTGTTTTTTTGATGAATAAACTGCACCCCACAGTTTCAAGTTGTACAGCACTGTTCTAATACTACAAAACACAATGCACTAAGGTATTCTGTCTGATTTTGGTTCCTTGTTTTCTGTTACATTCATTATCTTTTTGCATATAATTAATCACATATTGATTTTCATGATCAATAGCTTAGTGCATATAATTAATCTCAATCAAGTGGGAAAAAAGAAAGAAGACAGCATATATAATCATTTGTTAATACAAAATAGATAACAACCTGATCATCCCTTGTCAAAATAGACAGTATCACTTCCTCCTTTCAACATAATTACGTGATTGATTCTCTAAATTCATGTTCAACTAATTAAAATAAAATTAAACTAGGTCACATGCTGCCCTTTTCATTTTTTGTGCACGATTTGACAGATCCCTTTTTGACAGTGTGGAGCCAGTTTAATTTGCAATTAACAAGATTCGCACGTAGAATATACATCGTATTAAGCAAGATTGTAGTTCCACTGACCTCTTTTCTTTGATAGGTTGCCTCTGAATCTCTTCCTAGAAAAAAAACTAAAGGGAAAAAAAGGATTATACCGTACTACCACAATAATCCGATGGAAGAGTGATCATATCTTGAAATAAGCCATACATCATCATTATAATTGATGAAAATGATCTATTGAGCAACTTTAATATGGTTAAAAAATAATATAAATCCTATTTTAAAATCTCATTTTATAACTTAAATTTTTAGATTGAGATGATTATTTGACATGATATTAGAGTATTATTGATCAAATGATTACGAATTTAAATCTCACTACCTCCATTCTATTTCATAAGAATTAAGCACAAGGTGGTGTGAACATGTGTAAGTTTCAAACTCAAAAGGCTTTCACTTGAGGATATGTGATAAGAAAATTATATAAATCATATCTTGGAGCCTCACTTAACAATTTAAACTATTAAGTTAAATTGAATTTTTGATATGCTATCATCTCAAGCCCAAATTACAACTTAAAGGAATGTACTAGAGAATAATTTAAATAATATCTCGGAGTCTCATCTAATAATTTAGATCGAAGTGTTTCATTAACAAATGTCAACATTTCTTGAATTAATCACGATATGATTATCTCTCATTGAGAAGTTTTTAGGAAAATGAATGATACCAAGATTTTAATTAATCTTTCCTTTCATGGGAATGATACAAGCATAATCTATCCACAAGTTGCTGCAAAGCTGTAATTAAAGACGTGATTGCATTGACCTAAGTAACGAAAACTTGGTGCTTATCTCTATCATTGTACTATAGTTTTAAGATAATGTGATAAACAAACACCACATAATAAATATCATGTACAAGTAAAATTTTCTTTGACTAGCTAGCTAAAGCATGCCAAGCCCTAATGCAATTGTTCAGGAATTAATTAAACACGAACAACCCATCTTAAATGATTGTTATGAAACTAATACAATGATGATGATGATGATGATGAGGTAACTTTTCAAGAAGGCATGCCAGGCTCAATTCCTATATTGACCGAACCGAAAGAGAGCGTGTCATCTTAAAAACAAGCTTTTAAGAAGCAGCCTAGGAATTCAGTGCTTGTGTTGGCGAGGGATAATTTTAAAGTAGTATTGTAAGACTATTTTTCGAGTGTAGCGAAGTCTGCTAGCATTCATTAGGAGCAATTCTTGATTCTAAGGGAGAAAATCTCAACCCTTGATCATTTCATGCTGCAAGCCAAAACCTCTCTCTTTTCAATTCAATATTTTATACATGTTGCATCATAGCTTCCCTTTGGTATAAAAAAGTCTGCCTCAAATCATTCTCCCTCTCTCCCCCTCTCTCCAGCCAAGCTGCTAGGGAGACACCTAAGAGGGTTTTCTTCATTACTCTAGTACAAGCCCTTCACTTTGTGTATTATTTGAGATCTGTATCCCTAGCTACCATTTGTGATCATTTATACAAGTCAGTAATCACTTCAAGAACCCATAAGATAGCACTGCCCACTCCTTTTGTTGACAAAGCTCTTCGAGTCACATCCTTCCATCATGGATTTCAATCGAGCTAAATTCAACCACACATGGAATCTTGATATGTCCATGGAAGATCAAATTTTTCATCATGACCAGCTTCCCTTTAACTCAATTTGGCCTAGCTGCCCTCTGCAAACACAGCAAACACAAATTCCAGCTTCAAGCCAAACACCAATCTCAACCTTTCTTGGTGACCAAATATGCAACAACACAGAGGAGGAGGAGGATGAGCCGGAAGAAGAGCTGGGAGCTATGAAAGAAATGATGTATAGAATTGCCGCGATGCAGCCAGTAGAGATAGATCCGGCCACGATTCGCAAGCCAAAAAGACGAAACGTTAGGATTAGCGATGACCCCCAGAGCGTGGCTGCGCGTCTTAGGCGAGAACGGATAAGTGAAAAGATCAGAATTCTACAAAGGCTTGTTCCTGGGGGAAGAAAAATGGACACTGCTTCAATGCTAGAAGAAGCTATCCGTTACGTTAAGTTCTTGAAAAGGCAAATTCGCCTGCTTCAACCTAACCATCATCAGCAGCACCAACCATGCACTACCAATGGAGACTGGCAAATTCCATACAGCAATAAACCTCTTGATTCTATTACCACCACTCCATCCCTCCTCGAACCCCGAGCCGGAGGCCTCGGATACATTCTTGGTGGGAATACCGGGGGCAATCCCTTGTGCTTTAATCATGAGGTAATTAGTGATTAGGGCTAAAGTGAACACTAGCTAGTGATCATTAGTGTGTTAACGAGCCATAATTAATGAACTAGTGGTAATTAAGAGGTGTGTGAGTATACATATATAAGCTAGCTAGCTAGGTAGCATATATATGAGGGAAAAAGGTTGTTAGGATATTGTTGACTCAAAGATATATATGGTCTGTGGAATAATCATAACGGTTAGCTTGAGTTGCGTTGAACCATATATCCTTCTATATAATATATGATAAAGATCTTGGAGTTTGTAGGGTTGGCCGGAAAGTTTGTTTGGCCGACTCTCTTCCTGGAATAAACAGTGACGTGTGTATGTATCATAATGTATGCTTCTGAGTATTTTTTTTCTGTTTATATACGTATATCTAACAATTACATGGGTATAAATGGAGGTATGTGGACAGCATATGTATGTATGTATTTTGAAATATGTCTAGGCATATATACAAACACATATACCGTATATATATAGCTTGTATCTTGTAATTCTGTCTATGTAATTGTATGCATCCAATATGTACTGTATGATATATAGGATGTGATTATGTATACATGGGCAACCTCTCTTAGTTATGAGAATGGTATTAGGTTGCCTAAATTGTTTGATTTAGTTTTTTAATTTAAAATACCCTAGGGCAAACTTTACTAACTTGGAGAGAAGAACACTGAATAAAACTTTACTAACAAAATCTGTTCTTTGTGGTTGATTTTTCTATGATTTTTCCTGTCACCTTGCACTTAGATTTTTTGGTCATGATTTACATGTAGGAGTAGTATTTAGTGTACTAAACTGAAATTCGTGCATTAAATCCAAACATATTGTTGAATTGTGAGTAATTAATTTTATGTAAATGTAGTAGTTATCTCTAATATTATTATGTACAATATAACCTTGATAAATTAATATTATTGATTAAATAATATTTCTGGTTGGTACCAATGTAGTAAATTAATAATTAGCTAAATTTGTAAGATAATATATTAAACAAGACACATAGGTCTACTTGATGTATAGATTAATGATCTTCTTACACATTATGTAACGTGATTATATATTACTTTGAGTGAGATTAACAGGTTTTAATATAGAACTATTGTCTTAAACTTTATGTTATTTGTTGTTTTTCATGTTCTTATTAATTTACTTATCACTCAATAACTATGAAGTTATCTTATTTTCTCATAAATAATTCAAAAGGTACTCAACATCTATTATATTATGATACTCAACACCTCATTCATTTTGAATGTTAATCCAAATTTTCTGAAGCCATATTATTCATTGAATTAATTTTACAATGTCAAAAATAATTTTTAATTATACTTGCTTGAATATATATTCTCTAAGCCAAGATTGCAAGATTCATTACATCTAAAATATTTGTTTTTTTTTTTCCCTTAAATTTGAGATTCTAATTTTATAAATCTTCAAAGAATTTTGATAAAATTGATGATAATAACTTATCTTAAAAGCTCATATGATTCCTACATCACAAGGTTGAATATTCAATGTTGTGTTTGGTGTCATGGAAAATAATTCATTTTGCTTTTCAAACCATCAATAGTTTTTGGATGTGTGAAACAATTAACGACAAGCATGTGAACTTTTCTACTATCTATTTCTCTATCAGACTATCAAACATATTCTTGGAACAAGATCTCAGACATTCATACTTGTTTGTTGGCATAATACTTGTAGTTCATACTGCTTAAGCTCACATGCTTAAAACACAACGGTTTAGTATACTTGCTAATAAACTATAAATGAATTTTCTTATAACCCTTTTCATTATAGGAAGTAACAACAAGAAGTACTTTCTTGTATTGTCTATTACCTTCAAGTTTCTTAGTTATAAGAGAATGATCTAGTGGAAGCCTATAAAACAATCATATTTCATCCATATTAAAAATATCTTTCATGAAAAGTTGATCTAGTTTCTCTTTTATAGATCACAAATTGCTTTGAACATGATCATATCAACTTATATGTTTTCTTTAATATGTCTTGATGTCATGTCGTGATTTAAAGTGTTTAAGCTAGCTTTGAGAAAAATAGAATTTTAGTGTATCTACAAGGTACATCTTTTTCAGAAACTCCTTTTTTTTTCTCCATGATTAGTTCTCTGGTCATATTTATATATTTTTTGTATTAAAATATCACTCAAGAGAACCTTGTTTAGCTTCAAAAAATTTCAGATTTTGTGTCGTTTGACATCATTTTTTTTTATATTGACTGATAAATACTTTGATGATTTCTTAATCGTATTTGATATGATGCTTGGCTCACTTGTAAGTTAAAGGTTTTTACACTCATTGTTGTAATTGCTTTTGGATACAAGTTAGATTTTCTATGTTGTATTCACACAATGCTTTACGTTTTTGTTGTTATTAATTTCATTACACCTTCGAAATGAAAAGACATTGTGTTTGTTTTTATTGTTTATGATATTGTATGTTTTTTTTTATATACATATATTTTCTAATTTGTTTCAAAAGTAGTGATCCATTACTTGTTTAATAAGACTAATTACATTCATGAGCTTAATTTAGTTAAATAAGTATATAAAAGAATGGTAATATTCATATTATCACAATACACAATACATGTATTAAGTTCAATATTTTAGGGAAAAAAAGAATACCTTGACACATTACTAATTATTATATAATATTTTATTCATTAATGTATAAATTAATTACTAATTACTAATTTATCAATTAAATAATGTTTTAATCAATAAATAAATTCTCATGATTTCAAATACATTGATTTATAGAGATTTTGGTAGTTAAATAATTATCTCGTTAGTTAATTGAAGGGGAATTTTCAGAGAAAGTGATAATTATTATGCATGCATGGACAAACTTTTTTCTTCAATTTGGATGAGTGAATTTAGGACCTTCATGCAACACTATATGCTAGCTAGCTCGCTGGAAACTACTTGCCTTAAGAAAAGTGACATTTTTTGTGTTTATCTCTTTAATGAAACTCCTCGACACATTAATTTGGAGAAATTACCATCATATAATTAATATTTTTATGACATAGACTACTGTTAAGTACCATCATTAATTAAATAAAGTTTATTTTTTTCTGAAAATATTTCCTTCCCTCTCATTCTGTGAATTGATTCAAAGTCAAAGTCATGATCTTGGATACTTCCTTTGGTGGAAAAATTTATTTTTGTGACTACAATAATATTTCCCATTTCTAACTTATAATTAATGCCTCATCCTTTTTTTATAATTCGGTTATAATTGATTAATTTAGGATCGTATGCGCTCAAATCTACATATTTGTTGTGGAGAGATTTATTAGAACTTTGTCATAGATGGTAATTATGAGAAAAATTTATTCCAGTGTTTTGGATCTTGATCTTGCTCTCTCTCCACAATTTTTTTTCTCCCCTTTCAAGGCGAATTATTGGTGCATTCTAACAAATTTAGCTCATTATAGTTAGGGTTCTTCGAGTTGATTTGCAAGGCAAGAGAAAGCTATGATGTTATGGGTATATTTCTCGATCGATATAGTGAAACTTTTTAATTGAGTATTGAAAAAGTGATTTTTGTATTTTATAAAATGAATTAAAAAAATATGTGAATTAATAAATCAAGACAGAGTTGTTCATGCTAGTTAAAAACTAAAATAGAAAGTTGATCATAAATTGATAATTTCTATGGAAAATATAAAATTTAAGAAAAACCATATAAAACTCTTACAATAAAAATTAATAAAATAGATATTTTATTTGTATTAAATGTATAAAACCCAAGTCTTTTCTTTTATAGCATGAATAATATATCATCCACCTATATCAATTTTCTGCTATATTTCTTACCACTAAAGCTAGATTTGGTAACTAAAAAATCAAGTCCAAGTTTTGGACCTTAAAATTAAACCCGAACTTCTGTATATTTTACAATAAAAAATAAAAATAAAAATAAAAATATCATATAGACTTCTAAAACCACATTACTAACCATAAAATACATTTTAATTTGATAAAAACACTCAAAATCAAACCAAATTATTATTTTTTAGCCCTAATCTACCTTATCCAACGCTCAAAATCCTATCATTCTTGTTTTATAGGTATTTCGAACATTGGCTATCAATTTAGTACACTTCAATATAATGTGTTCTTGATTCGAGAAATTGCAAAACGAGAACTTGTGATCGCTTAGGAGAAAGTTGAACCTGGCAATGAAAGCAAGAAAACCATTGTGACTCCTTTGGAAGGAAGGAGAAGGGAGGAAAATTCACGAGTCCTTCAAGTCCATCTTTCAGCTTACCCAGAGGCATGAGAGCAACACGGTAAAATTAGGCATTGAATATGAGAAACAAAATTAATTACATGGCCAGCCAGCATTGCCAAGGACAGATATTCTATTATCAATTATCAGTGATCACGATAACTTTTAGTAGTTTTTGTTATTATAATTTAAAAAAAAAATGATTGAAAAAAAATTATAAATTATAAATTTTTTAATTAAAATTTTTTCAAGTACTGTAACTAAATACTTTCAAAACAATGGATAAAGTAAAATGTAGTTTTAACCACAACTCATTAGATTAAAACCCTATTTATTTTTGTGTTTTTTAAAAAATAAAAATTTTTACTTTTTATTTTACTTTAAATTAATTTTTTTTATTTTTATATTGTTTTAATGTACTGAAGATTATTTTTAAGAGGAATATATGATGAAAAATAACTGCTATCTGTTAATATTCTAACAAACACATGTAAGAACTCAGGAATCTGAATTGATACAGTTAAAAAGAAAATAAAATTTTTTAAAAAGGAATTATGATGAGATGTATGCTTTGGGACTAAAATAAAATAATTATTATAGTACATGCAAGTTATAATTTCAGAATATAAATCCATCCTTTATGGAATCATTAGTCATTGCATCAGACAAGATGATAAGGACAACTATTTTGTTAATGTATTTGGTCCGAAATGTACTAGAAATAAAATATTTACCGAAAAAGGTTCAAATTAAAGTAATAAAACAGTAATTAGTCGCTTAGATTTGCCAAGTCTCCATCTCTAACTAACCTGAAAAATTAGATGCTCTCCAGCCTTGTCTCTGTTTCTCTCTCTCTCTCTCAACCAACTCCGATCTCTTTTATCTCCAATTCACGTCCATCTCTCTGCTCCATCACCGTTTAAATCTCTCAAAGTTGTACTCCTCTACAAAATTATCTACTCAATGAATTAAAAATGGTATGCTCTCTCAGTCTCTGCATCATCAACCAATAAGTTTGTGTAATTGTAAAAGTCTTGACATTTTCATTCAAGATTATTTCTTTTTGAATCTGGTTTCTTTTTCTTGAGATTTGATGGATGCCCATTTTGTTTTTCTATCATCTCTCTAGTGTGGTGTGGTTAAAAATGGCTTTGAGCAAGGATTTTTGAGGTTCTGGATTGGTGTATATTTGTAATGCTGTTGTTATACTTTGAAACTATTGTGATTTTTTGAGATTGATGTTGGTTTTGTTTTGTCTTTGTTGATACGATAATGTCTGGTTCAGTGGTTCTTTGATTGATACTATGGTGGGTTTGAACTTCGAAGTGCTTTCACGTTGGAAAGTCGGGTTCTTGGAGGATCATGAAATGGGAAATTGAGAGTCCTTTTTTTGTTAGAATGAGAATTGTTTGTTGATTATTGGTAGTATGGTTGAGTGAGGTAATGTCTACTTTTAATAGGAGTAAGTCAATAAACCAGAGGACCTTGGGTGTTGGAACCCCAAGAACTGCTAGTTTCGGAAGCCCCAGAGTAAAATTGACCTCAGTCTCGCATTGGTTTCGATGGCTTGTTGTGATTGGAGCTTTGTTTCCATTTTCTATTGCCATTGCTGGAGGTTACTTTTATCTTCTTCCAAGTCTCACTCAAGCATTTCAGGGTTTTGCTACTTCCAAGCTCAATGATTCGATGGAAGAATGCAATCTCTTTGATGGAAATTGGGTTTTCGATGAGAGTTACCCTTTATACAATGCTTCAGAATGTCCTTTTGCAGAACAAGGATTCAATTGCTTAGGGAATGGAAGGAGAGATGAGGATTATCTTAGATGGAGGTGGAAACCCAAGAGGTGTGATATTCCACGATTCAATGTACATGATATTTTGGAAGGGCTTCGAAATAAGAGGGTTGTATTTGTTGGTGATTCTATGAGTAGAACACAGTGGGAATCATTAATATGTTTGCTCATGACTGGAGTGGAGGATAAAAACAGTGTTTATGAAGTCAACAATCATAACATAACAAAACGGATTAGATTTTTAAGTGTCCGATTCAACTCCTTTAATTTCACAGTTGAGTTCTTTCGCTCGGTTTTCTTGGTGCAGCATGTTTGGATGCCTAGACATGTGCCAAGGAGGGTTAGGTCGACACTTAAACTGGACAAGTTGGACGATATTAGCAACCAGTGGGTAAATTCGGATATTCTCATATTCAACACAGGACATTGGTGGGTGCCTGAGAAGCTCTTTGAAACGTAAGTTCTCCAACCTAAGTTTTCATTTGCAGTCATGGATCTTTTATTTTGAATTTAAATTCAAAATTTCAAGCATAGGTTTTCATAAATGATTTTGATGGAAAAAACATATTGAACAAATTATTTCAGGCGCAATGTTGCCCACTCTTCATGGCACATTTATTGGATTAATTGGCTGATGTTCTGTCTCTCGGATTTTTACATCTTTTGGAATCCACAGAAGTCTGTGCTTTGGATGCTTTAGAATTAAGTTGCACTTTACTTGCTACTATTGTTATTAATTGAAGTGCCTACGATAAAAAGCTTCTGCAACAAAATATGGTTTGGTGGGATTTGCAGCTTAGCAACTTGCTTTGTGAGAGAGATGCTTTTCCTTCTGAGGATACCGTTTCCACTAGAGAAAAGGAATGATTGCTTGTGTCAAAACATATGTTGTCAACTATGTATAATTAATCATAATGCAGGACCTAGAATATTAGTTTTTCTTATGCATTTCGAACTGGAGTCCAAGGTTGAAAAAAGTTGTATTTTGAAATTCAAAATATAAACTGACGGTGCTTGTCTAGCAGTATTTGAGAAGTATAACAAGACTAATTAACATTCTGCCTTCCCACTTTATCCTTGTGTAGACTGAATTTCATGAATATCATGCTGTGGCATCAGTGTTTCTGCATCTTGCACATGGCTAACTTAATCCCCTATAAGTGCACATTATCGTATTATTTCCTACCACAGGCATGAGCTCTCCATTTTACATGAAAATTGTGTTTTGAACAGGGGCTGCTATTTCCAAGTTGCAAATACTGTAAGACTTGGAATGTCAATTCCCGTTGCCTTCAGAATTGCACTGGACACTTGGGCATCATGGGTTGAGAAAATGATAGACAAAAATAGAACACATGTCTTCTTTCGGACATATGAGCCATCTCACTGGAGGTACTCTTTAATTCTGAAACCACATTTGGCGCGCTCCCTCCCAAAAATGCTTAGCTTTCTATTTTGTGTAACTGCTAAAAATCTAGTATATGTTTTGGTGCAAGATTTTGTCATACCTGTCCTGCCTGTTCTAATTGAAGAGTATTATTATAAAACTATCTTCGCTCCTGCCTGTTCTCATTGCAGAGTTTTACTATAAAACTATCTTCGCTCCTTTGCTTTTCCTTTCTTTTTCTTTGTGTTTACCAAAACTGACGTTACTTCTCATAATGATGGGCATATTAAAGCTTCATGCATGGTTATTAGCAGTTGCTATTCACACATTTTATCATCTCATTTATTTGCTCTACTTGTTTCCTTTTTTTTAAATTCACCATGTCTATAAGTTGCACATTTACTCTCTTTGATGTGACTAAATATGATTTTTTTTATTTTTTATTTGGAATCAGTGAACAATCTCATAGGCTTTGCAATATGTCCAATATTCCAATCTCAGAAGCAGGAGGCAAGGACAGAAGTGTATTTTCAGACACAATATTGGAAGCGGTAAAAAATCTGACAGTTCCAATAACTGTACTCCATATAACCTCCATGTCAGCTCTCAGGAGTGATGCACATGTGGGCAAGTGGAATGGCAATCCATCTATACCTGATTGTAGCCATTGGTGCCTACCTGGAGTACCAGATATGTGGAACGAAATTTTACTGTCGTACCTGCTATCCCAGTCATGAGCTTCCTCTCAGATTAATTGCAGCGGAATGTGAGTATCACTTCCTATATTTTTCCCTTACTTCAGTGCATCGAAGCGTAATTTATTATCTGCTTTCCTCTATCTCCGTCTCTTTCTGTACTGTCCGTCATAAGTGTGTTTTTGGGTGTTGAGTGGACATATATTTGAACCTAAGTCCTGCTTTGACCCCATTTCATCCTCCAAGGGAAACCTAGAAAGCCAAATAACTACTACTTGCATCAGCAAACGGCCTTAATACTTTCTTCTTTATGAGTTATTACCATCTCTGCTAAGGGCAGTCATTCATTTTTGTTCACATTATAAAATGACTTCTTCCATGTCAGTTTCTATCAGCGCTTAAACTTGTTTGTCTTGGTTTAGGAACATTCTGCTAGAAAACTGGAGAAACAGGAGCAGGAATTTATGCTCTGCGTTGTCACTTGCCTAGTCTTAATTTTTGCACTTGCTGCCCAACAACATAAACATTCTCTGACGATGAAAACCCAGTCTCCAATATAAAAACAGGGAATTAATCACCACAAAAGCTCCCATTTCAGTTATTGATGGCAAATTTTCCGTAGAAATAAAAGGTGGGGGGGCATACACGCAAGTTGATTTTCTTTCCTCGTTGCAGATTGAAAAGTGTACATTTACTACCTGTCAAGTCAGCCAAACCCCACCTCTGGTCCACGAGCAGCTCTGGTGTGAATTGTGAAGCCAGAAGAATTGAGAATATTTGGTCTGGGCTTTCTCGCAGTTTCTACTTGTTATCTTTTGTTTACTGAAGTTATGTTGCAATACTGATTTTGCACCTGGTGTTTTGATGAAAGTGTAGGTTACACAGAAAATACAGTTTTGAAGAGAAACCAATTTGTTCATTCTTTTTGCAAATTTTTGGTTGTTGGGAAGGGGCTGAAATCTGGTCTCCAATGTATAACAATTTTGTCCGCCTTGTAGTAAAAATGATGGTTCTGGTTTTTGTTTCTTGAACAAAATGGAAAAGGGAAAGTGTGATGAAATAGAAATTCTCTATTGTATTTGTCAATTCTTGAATTGGTGCTTGTGCTTCTGAGACAGCTTGATGGATTACAGTATGATAAGAAGATTGCCCTTTTTTTATATTTGAGGACCTGCTTTCATGCTTATTTCTGCTCTGCAATTTCCTTCTGTCATACATAAGCAACAACCACTAGCCCCGCCAACTTGCATGGAAACAAAGTCAGGTTAAGAGTTGTGAAGATGAATGACTTGAATACAGCCCTCAAAAACTAACTAAATCGAGAAAATATTTTCTATGATTTCAGTATTCATGAGAATCTGAGAAATCTTAAGAATGAAATCTCCAAGAATAGGATCTCCATCTTAAGTAATTTATCAATGTACAAAAAAAATTAACCAAGATTTCCTTCTTTTTTTTCCTTACTAACCTATCTTTATTTGCTCACAAGGAAATTTCAATTCATTTTTACATGCTCTCGTTTGACATTTTCCTGCTTATATATCTCACAATCATTTTTTTTTTGTTAGATTTTAAAAATAAAATAAAATTTAAAAAATATTATTTTAATATATTTTTAATTAAAAAAATACTTTTAAAAAACACAAACACAAATATACCAGTTACCAATAGCACACTAAAAGGCTTTATAAACTGGGTAAACTGTATCTCATTTTCATATTTCACCTGCCTTTACCATGTGAGCTACTGTCGAAAACAATTTAACCGACCTCATGAGATTGGAAGCCACCTCTATGCCTTCATTCCCTCCACAGTTGTGGATCCGTCCAGTGCCCAGCGTTTAAGGAATTCGACATGATTGCAGAATGTAGGGTTCACAGTCTTTGTTCTTCAAATAGATTATCAAAGGAAAAAAAACAACATCAGAGGCAGAGCAGGTCATTATCAGAAAGAATCAAAATATGACTATTAGTAAGTGGTCAATGTATAGACGAGTCATACCAATCAATTCCTATCATGAGATGTAGAAAGGACACCTCTCAAATAATCAGAAAAACAAAAGAAGTGTTTTTTAATGCAATCAATGACAACTCTTTGAAAAACTTAGAATGTGAGTAAAGTTACTCAAAGCTTAGAAGCATGCAAAACATTTAACAACTGAAAACTCTTCTCGAGAGTCGACAGTATAAATAGGCAAAAGCACAACTCATAATATTCGTATCTCAGCAAAAGCAAAACATAATCTGTCAGCTTCCATCTCTTTCCCAAATTGAAATGGCTTCCCTTGATAACTATGACTACAACTTCCCATATTTTCCTCCACCACCACCGCATAATCCTCCATCCCCTCCAAAAGTTGTGCCACCTCATAATTATCCATCCCCTCCAAAAGGGTCCCCACCCCATAATCCTCCGCCACCACACATTATACCCTCCCCTCCAAAAGTTGTGCCACCTCATAATTATCCATCCCCTCCAAAAGGGTCCCCACCCCATAATCCTCCACCACCACACATTAAACCCTCCCCTCCAAAAGTTCCTCCACCACATCATCCAATTACTCCACCATCCCCATTCCCAGTGCCAGCAACACCACCCAATCATCCATTTCATCCGCCACCACCCCATCACATTCCTCCACCATCACCACCTCATATTATTCCACCTGCACCCTCTCATGTTATTCCATCTCCACCGCCAACACCAGGACATCATTCAACTGTTATAATTGTTGTCTTTGTCTCACTTGGTGGCCTATTCTTTCTTGCATTCCTCTCTGTTGCTCTCTGTTGCTTCATTAAGAAGAAAAAGAAGAAAACGGTTCAGAAAACTGAAATCTTAGAGTTTGATGAGCATACTAAAGTTCAGGAAGCCATTATTCCAGGCCCACATGGTGAGAAAATCACAGTACTAAACATTGAAGAGGATGTGCATCTTGTGGAGGAGATTAAGAAAAATGAAAAACTGGCTGAAGGTTCGCACATTAAATTGGCACATGATCATCCCCTGGATTCTGATATAGCAACATCCTCTTCTCGGTCCAATCAGCAGCATCTCGAGCACAAGGTCTGAATGAAACACAAGCGAATGAAATAAGTGGCAATGTAATCGTATATTCCTCACCATCAACAATATCCCTACTGGGATAATACATGAAAAATTTCTTAATTCTTTTTCAAAGTTGTCGATCCTTCTGTTTTAATAAAAAGTAAAGCTTGTTGGACAGTAAGGTCATGCTCATTCATATTAGAAATCCGAACCACACCAAGAAATTAAAATCAGAATTAGCACTATGGCATCAAAAGAGATGAAATTAAATCTCCAATAAAATATTGACATTATCGCAAACTGGACACTCATCTACCCCATTAACATCCTAATTTAAGTGAGTGATCATGCAACATCGAATTAAACAGAAAACAACAAGCGTACACTTTGAGGCTTTACGTGATAATACTGTTATAGCATCTGGTACTAGCTACAGAAAAACATGTCCTCTCATAACAGAAACTATTTTCACCTTAAAAACACATCAAGTATTTAACTGACGTTTAAACAAGGGGGGTCCATGATATTGGCTACAAAAGGTACCGTGCTCATAATGAGCATCATCATTTTACTCAAAGCATCATCATAAGTAGCATTATCATAATTGTCATCAACCATTATAATTACAGGGACTGGTGTCAAGTCTGGGATGACATCAGAATATTGCCTTTGGATACTAAATGATAGTTATGAAGCTAAGCGACAAATTGAAAATACTAAAAAATAAATTGATTTGACATACATGTTAGGCTTGCGTAGTGATATTACACGGGGAACATCCTAAGGGAAAGTTCCAGACATTACCTCCACTAGGGTAAGTTTACTACCTGGTTACAAATGGTCTTCCACTGCTCATTGAGGATTGATATGAGGTCTACAACCTTGTATGTGAAAGTTTAGGCTATGACCATGTCAGATTGACATACTAACCATATCAAAATATCTTTTCTAAAGAAAGGTTTTTTGGTTTTGAGAGGGGAAAAGGTTTGAAACTTGTGTTAAATGTAAATGCATCTTCATCTGTTATTACCCTAATTGGTCTTTCAGAGTATAGGAAAAAGAATTGATTATGTTAAAGGAAAAATATTTTTACCTAAAAGCATTTTTCCTGAGAGAAGCTGCAAAAGGTACCATGCTCATAATGAGCATTATCATTTTACTCAAACCCACATCTATAGCATTATCATAATTGTCGTCAACCATTCGCTGGGATGGCATCAGAATACTGCCTTTTGTTACTAAATGATATTATGATGCTAAGCCACAAATTGAAAATACTAAAAAATAAAACTGGAAAATCTGATCTTAAAGGATGGTGGCCATACCCGTTTAATTGCACTCAACAAGCAATGAACAGTTGTCAGTTAAGATGCGAAACTTAAATGTATTTAGATTTCAAGGACAGGGTAGTCCAAGCTTTTCCTTCTAAGCTAGTCATACCATGCCATATGTCTGAACAAGGAAAGAAAAACAAATGACCTGATCAACTGCAATGCCTGTGGCACAATAAATCATACAGTGAGTGTGATATTACAAAATTTTATGAAAGGGAGCATGATGAAATATTAATAACATGGATTTTCAAAATCACCAGGCAACATTAGCACCTTGATCATTCTATCTAAAATTTCACACGTCACTTTTGTCAATGGATGAGAATGACATCCTTGGTAGAATTTGTGTACTGTTCCTGCTATTGTTATCCAGCTACAACCAGGAGTTTTAGCCAAACCCAATTCTCTCATCTTTGCCCTGGTTATTGTTATACCATCTGAAATACCATGAGATTTGTAAATATAACACAAGGCTACATAGTTTCCGGGGTTACTTGGTTCCAGTTCAAAAAGACAATGAGCTGCTATTTCACCAATATTGACATTCTTGTGCATCACACAACCACCCAGTAGCGCACCCCAGACACTTGCAGTTGCTTCTAACTTCATTCTCTGTACTAATCCAAGAGCTTCCTTGAGATAGCCAAAACGACCTAAGAGGTCCACCATACAAGCATAGTGCACTACACCGGGTTCAAACCCATAATGTGATTGCATTGAATAAAAGATCCTCCGGCCTTCATCAATTAGACCTGAATGGCTGCAACTAGCCAAAACTGCAGTTAGTGTGACAGGGTTAGGTTTAAGTCCAAAACCTTTCATTTTCTTAAAAACTTCCAGAGATTCCTCTGCTCTCCCATGAACCCCATAACACGATATCATTGTGGTCCATGTAACAACATTCAATCTGCGCATGTTCCTGAAAACCTTTTCTGAATCATTCAAGCACCCACATTTGGCATACATATCAATCAACGAGTTACTAATCACAACATCCACATTGAACAAAGTACTCTTCACTACTCGCCCATGAATTTCCTTCCCTTTCATCAAGTCACCTAACCCTCCACAAGCATTCAAAATACTCGGTACCACCAAAGCATCCAACTTTACCCCTTCCTCAACCATATTCCTAACCAAACTCAAAGCCTCCACATAAAACCCTGCCCTCCCAAACCCAGAAATCATCAAATTCCAAACACCACAATCCCTCCACAACATATTGGAAAACACTCGCTTCGCCTCAACCAATTTCCCACCTTTCAAGTAAAAATCCAGAACAGAACTTCCCACAACAACATATCCCTCAAAACCAAGTCTAATCACCCAACCATGAAGCACAAACCCCAAATAACAATCTCCCACTCCAGCTACTGCCTTAAATAGTGGAGGCAACGTATAGTGATCCGGTCGAAAACCCATTTTCAACAACTCATCAAAGATACAAATAGCATCAGAGTAACAATAATTCTGCGCATACGATGACATCATAATATTCCACGAATGCATGTTTCTTTCAGGCATTCTATCAAACACTTTACGGGCTTCTTGAAGAAACCCAGATTTCGAGTAGGCTAACAAGAGATCAGTTTGAAGGGTAACGTTGCTGAGGTAGTTACTTAAAAGGATTTGGACATTGATTTGTTTGGCTTGATAGATTAAAGAGTGATTGGCGCAGTTTCTTAGTAGAATCGAGAGATGGTAAGCTGTTTTGTATGTCATTGGAACTTGGCTTTTTGAATGTTTAACGGTCGCGTCATGAAATGGCGCGAAGGAGAAAGAAGTTGAAGAGATGCTGTGGTTAAGTTTCAGGCTGTCAGCTTATAGAATATACCATTTATTTTACCCGTTCTTGGCTGCAGATAATATATTTAAAAAAAAAAAAAGCAGTTGTATATAGAAGCTTTATCAACATATTTTTATACATAAAAAAAAATTAAGTGTAAATAAAAAAGCTATTTCTATATATAATCAAATAAAATAAATCGAGAATTATGTATATTAATAAATAAAAAAAATTATTAATAATAAATGAAGATGAAAATTAAAAAATATATATAAATCAAGATATTTAAATTTGTAATATACATCTTTGCTGCTAGAATCTAACCATCTCTCTCTTCTCTCTCCTCTTCCTTCTCTCTCAAATCATAACTAAAAAGCAATAAAAATAAATTTTTATACTAAAATTAACCTAAAATTTTTAGAAAATACCCTAAACATCTTAATAAATTCATATATGGCCTCAAAAAATATGTAAAAAACCATCTCAAAACTCAAAATCAACCTAAAACTAAAAATTTTTCATAGTTCAAATATATTTTTTAGATACTTTCAAGGAAAAAAAACTTAATTTGAACTCTTCTCATCAAATCAAATCAAATCAAATCATTTGACATAAAAATTGATCATTTTAATAATTAGAATTGATAACAATAATATTTTTCTCTCTTTACCGTTGGAATCTAACAATCTCTCTCTCTCTCTTGCCTCTCTTAAACCAAGAACAAAATTAAATGACAAAAATAGATTTTTGTACCAAAATTGAATTGAGAAGATATTAAGGAAACAAATACATATAATATGAGAAGTTTGAAGATTAAAGTTATCTTTTTTTAGAACTTTGAAACCATCACTCATTTGTGGTATTTTTTTATATTTTTATCTCTTGTCTTTTAATTTTTTTTTGTTAATCATCAAATTTGATCCAATTTTTCTTTAATTTGGTCAAAACAAATGTAATCACGTGAAAAGGGTATGGGAACAAAAATGAAAAAAATAAAAAAAGTTAAATAGTGAGTGCATAGTAAAATAAAAGAGAGTGAACAATGAATATATATATATTAAAAAACCTATGTCTTCTAGTGTTTTCTATTACTAGATTTTGTGCCCTTTCTATTCTAAGTTGCAGGTAAAATCAATTTTAAAAAAATATTCAAGTATTGATCACATGTTTTCAAGAAAGAAAAAAGTTTAAATCAAGTAGGGATTAATCTGATGTTACATCGTTAACTTGGCAAGTTTAAAAGTAACCTGAACAACCAGAGAAAAACATAGTTTGCCTAAAACAATTTTAAGACAATATATTTTTTTTAAAAAAATATATTAAGATGACAACATATTAGATTGACTCGAGTCAACCCAAGTTAACATGTAAAATTCATGGATTGAGTCATGAGATAGTGATAACCTCATAGAAAGCAAATAGAAAACAATATTGAAGTCCAATTCTCAAATAACTCAATGTTAAAGAATGAAATTGAAATATAAATCAATTAAAAAATAACAAAAAAACCTGAGTCAACTAGGGTTAACCTGTCAAACTTGCATCATAAGACCAAGATAACCTAATGAAAAGCAAATCAAAATAAATTATGAAGCTTAATTCTCAATCAATCTAATATTGAAGAATGAATTTAAAAAATTTTAAAAAAAAACAAAAAAAAAAAAGGTTAATCTGCCAAGCCTTTGATTCAGGTCATAAGATTAGGATAACCTCTTAAAAAAAAATAAAATAGATTATGAAGATTAATTCCTAATTAATCCAAATATTGAAGGATGAAATTGAAAAAAAAATCAATTACAAAAAAGAACCTAGAAAAACCTGAATCAACTAGGTTAACTCATAACTCATATCATGAAACTAAGATAACCTCATAAAACACAAAACGAAACAAATTATGAAGATTAATTCTCAATTAACAAAAAAATTGAAGAAAAAAATTAAAGAAAAAACTCAATTACAAAAAAAGACTTATAAACGCTTGAATCATCCGAGTTAACCCACAAAACTCAAGCTCTAAGTCATGAGACAAGGATAAACTCAAAGAAAATAAACTAAGATAAATTATGAATCTCAATCCTCAATAAGTCTGATGTTAAAGGATGAAATTGAAAAAAAAAAACTAAATTAGGTGCGTTGTTTCCTGGAAAGTGGTTTCTGGGAAACCACTTTTCAAACTTTCCTGTGTTTGTTTGCCATTAGAAAACTTGGTCAACGAAAAACACTTTGCGGTCAATAGAAAACACTTTCTTGTCAAAGGAAATTTTGACTTGATTTTCAGAAAAGTGTTTTCCTTTTATTTTGGGCAAAAAACACTTTCCAGAAGTTGTGAAAAATTTAAAAATATCATATTATTTGCTGATTATGTTAAATTTGGTCCTCAAACTTTTGATTGCTATATATTTTGTTTGAATTCATCCCTTCAAATTTGATTTTTATATTAACCTTGGTCCTTATTTTTATAATTGTTATTTACTTTTCTCTTATCATTTTTTAAATTAAAATTTTTTATCTATTAAATTTGATTCTCATTCATTTGATTGTTACTTATTTTATTTAAAATAATTTATGAAATTGTAATTATTATTATTTTAATTTCATCATCTTTTAATTTTTTAATTTGTTATATTTGAACTCTATTATTTTGATTATTATTTATTTTATTTGAGATAATTTATGAAATTAAATTTTATTTTCCAATTCCATTCTCATTTAACTTTTTAATTTGTAAGATTTATTTTTTATTATTTTAATAAACTTGAAAAAAAAATAAAACATCAACAAGTTATTTTCCAGCTCATTTTTCATAACATAACTAAACATTAAAAATTGTTTTTCAACTTACTTTTTATGACACTACTAAACATCAAAAAATAATTTATTTTACTGGAATTCACTTTCCAAAGAAACTACTTTCCTGCAAACAAACGGGGACATGAAAAGAAAAAAAAGTGTTGTTCTGATGTTTTTGCTAATAATATCGATGTTTGTGGATATAGTTGGGTCAAGTTTGGATCCATAATTGTATCTAATCTAACTTTTTATATTTTATAAATTGTAAACCTCACCATTCAATTTTTTTAGGGATTAGAGTGAGTTGAATAAATTGGGTTAAACTAATTTTTTTTTTATGAATATTACATATATTTATGGATTGAGCTTATATTGCTAATTTTCAAAGGTTCACATTTAGAAGTGGGCCTATAGCATGGGCTGTATATACCATGACATCCTTAATGTTAGATCTAATTTCTATATATTGCATCACCATTAAATTTTAGTAACCTCTTTGTTCCATTAAGCAAAAGAGAGAATTAATTTTTTTTTACGTTTAAAAAATCTAATAGGAAGCTCAATATCAAAAACTTTAATGCCGAGACATTTCTAAATAAAATGAAAAAAAATACTCAATTCATAAACTATCAAATATAAAAACAAAAAAAATTTATTGTTTATAAGTTGAATTGGGTACTAGGTTTCAAAAATCTCAATCTACAACCCGATCCATTATATCAATTTCTTAAGTTTTTTAAATCACTGTCATTTGTAATATCCACATTATCTAAATTTGATATTTTAGGTCGAGTTAGACAATGCAAACATTACAAATAGGTTATTTAGTTTTAACACCTCTAGAATATAACTAGGTTATTTTTTGCGTTCTTGCTGTTACTTGACCAAAATTGTTTTGAATATAAAAATACAGCTGTTCGGATTATTTTTGGATTTGTAAAGTTGCCTGGATCATATTAGAACAAATCTCATATAATTTAATTTTAAACTAAGTAAAAAGTTAGGTATAAAAATTTTTTTTAATCAATTTTTTTTTATAAATTTTTACCGATGAATCAAGTTATTTTTGGACCGATAAAATCAACTTAATCACTTTAAAACAACTCCCAACAGCAAGAAGTTCTGTTAGAATGTTTTTTTTAATCAATTTCATTCAATTTTTTTCTCCACTTCATTTTCAAATAATTTTTTATTAATAGATCAAGTTATTTTTAAATTTATCTAATCTAATCAATTAAATTATGTCAAGATAACTAGAAAAGAATTTAATTTTAAACCTAAACAAAAATTTCAAATCAAAAGATTGATTATATATAATGACATTGTAAAAAAAACCTTTATTCTCTTAACATTTTTCTGACAGGCAGCCGAGCACAGACAAATGTAGTGTTGTTTTCATCCTCAAACACTTTTTTTTTTTTCAAATGCATTAATATCTAATTTGTTATATTTGTTATGAATGGGCAAAATTAAAAGACAGGGAACTAGGTGGCTGTTTAACACTTTGGGCGAAAAGTTCACTTCTGCTCTTCACCTCAAGAAGGACAAACATGGAGAGGGGTTTTCGCCAACTTGTTATAGATGAGGAAGGAAGGCTACTTGAAGATGTTCACCATACAGAACAAACAAAGATCTTTAATTGGAAACGATGCGTACACTTTCATCACAGTTTCTGTACAAAAATACCAGCTAGCCCTTTCTTCTACGCCCAACAAATCTGGCAGGACTAAACCGAGCAAGATCAACAATGGTGGCCTGCCCATCTACTATAAGCTCAGCCATTGCAGCCCCAGTAGCAGGACCGTTTAGAATACCCCAACAGTTGTGCCCAGTGGCAACATAACAGCCCTTCACCCCTGGAATCTCCCCGATTACGGGAACACTGTCGTCAGTGCATGGCAAGAAGCATGCTTGCTCCGCCTTCAACAGTGCCTCTCCTTCTACCAAATGGCTCGACACCGTGCTGGCTACTCTCTTTAGCACCTCTAATGACTCTGGGTCGCCCACTATCTGCTCTGGATCCTCCGGCACCTCAACCTCGGATGACATTCCGCACAAGTACACCTCCCCTATCAATCAAGTCAATTATTTTACTGCTAACTGCCGTAATTTATAATTCCCCAAAAAATATAAGTTAAAATGGAATAAGAAAAATACCTGAGGGCCGTGGATACACTTCAGGGTCCATGGGCTTTCCACCTTGGGCTGGATAATAACTCAAAAAAAGAGCGTGAGGGGTTATAGCATCAGGCTCTTTAGGCTCCAAAACAATACTATGGGCTCTAAGCCCATAAACTCTAAACAAAGAACTCAGCATCTCAAACTTCCCAGACCATGGCCCAAGTGCCAAAACCACTGAGTCTGACTCAATAACTCGCCCCCCTTCAAGCACCACTGATTCTACCCGCCCTCCCTCAACCCCAACACTATCCACTTTCCCGATCACCACTTCCACTCCGAATTTCTCCACCGCTTTTGATAAAAGAGTTTTTGTGAACATCTGGGGGTGGACTTGCGCCGTTGTTTCAGTTGACCCAATGGCCCTAAGGTCTCGGGCAGGCCCATCAACCCAAGACGGCAAATTTTGAACACGCGAGGATTGACTCTGTTTTCCTGATTCGGTGATTGTGAGGCTTAGGGTAGTTAGTGGACGGTAGCCGTAGGATTCAGTGCCGTTAAGTTCTTCAGCAAGTGAACGGTGAAGATTGAAGCTGGCACGGGCAAGAGAAGATAGAGGCCCGCCGTCGCACCAATCTAAGGCGAGGAATCCTCCGGACTTTCCTGATGCGGCGCATGCGACGGATGATTTCTCAATTAGCGTGACGGCGGCTCCCTTCTTTGCAAGGAAATAAGCCGTGCAAACCCCGATTACGCCACCGCCGCAGACGGCTACGCGTTTTGGTTGCGGGTCCATGGATGATGGTGGCGGTGGTGGAGAGGAGCAGTGAACTGGGGTTGTTTTGGTCTTTTTGAAGGTTTGAAGAAGTGAAGAGAGAGTGAAAGTTGGTGATGGCAGCGATGTCGCGAACATGGTTGGGTGCCGTTTGTTTTTGTTAGAAATGTAGAAGCTTCCTTCACATCTGACACGTGTACTAACAAAAGAATATTTGATGATTTGTTTTTTATTTTCATATATTTGAACCTGAGCCCAGGTGATTTTGGGCCTCAGCCCATAATTATCTCAAAATTCTGCAGATGGGATTTTATTTATGATATGCATTTTTTTGGTTGTAATTTGTGATTTGAATATTGAAGTCTTTTTTTCTTCTTATTTTTATAGAATAACTGCATATAGAATTGGTAAAGTGTTGATTCAATTGATAACGAGAAATTATGCAATAATGTTGTGCTGGTACGAAATGAAGAGATTAGGAAGAGGAATTTCTATCATGTTTTCAATTAATATTATTTCGATTGGTTATTGTTTGAGGATAAAAAATAAATAAATATTGCGAGATATAAACATATTTAATTGAATAAGTAGAAATAAAAAATAAAAAATAAATATGTTTTCAATGTATTTTTAAAATGAATTTATATATTTTCAAAATAAAAACTATATAAGAGATATGTTCTTCATTTTTATTATTTCTGTCTTTTTTTATTATAAAATAGTAACTAAACTTTACCTAAAATATGTTTTCAGAGTATTTTTAGAATGAATTTTTATGCTTTCAAAATAAAAATTATATAAAATATATATCTCTTATCTTTATTATTTCCGTCTTTTTTTTTAATCTAAAATAGTGACTAAAATCTACCTAAAAGAATATGAAATTAATTATCTCATCTCAAACATTCACCATTACCATTTTTTTAATGCATCATATATATATATATATATATAATCGGGTAAAAGTAGTTATGAATGCACCAAGAATAAATTGTTTTTTTAAAGAATTAGAAAGACACAAGCTGAAGGAGAGAAACGGAAGTCAGAAAAACACTAGAAGCTTTGATTTATCTGTACATGCCTGAACTGGGAAGCTAATGTGCCTTTACAAAACAAGAAATTTAGTGAAAGAAACTAAAACATCACCAACTTTATTCAACATTTAACAATCCCAAACATGATTTTATTGTTTCCTTCTCACATTAAGACGGACAAACCAGTCTTCTTTTACGCTTCCATGCGGATGATACACCTGAGACTTGCTCCACTAAGCATGTAGTCAAAAGCCTTGTTGATTTCTGAGAAAGGGACCTCATGGGTGATGAATTTCTCCAGCTCAAGCTCCTGTAACATCACAACTGCTGAGGTTAACAATTGATTGCATGGAATGCATCAAAACTGAATAAAGGAACAGCTACTGTTTTGTTTCTTCACACAAGAGTTTCAATATCCAAGCAATGGTGTTGAGCCTGTGTTTGGTAGTGTGGTGGAACCAGCTCTCACATTTACAAAACCACTGGTACATTTAGCTAGCAGCAGCCAGAGCTATCCCCAGAGCGCTATTTGCATTGCGCTAGCAAAGAAGGCTAAGAAGTTTCATTCCCAGTAATCAATTTCGATCATTTTAGTTTGTTGTTTTGACCAATTAATTTTACCTTCAGGTTTCCACGAAGAAATTTCACAGGGACCATAATTCGACTACATATACAGAAATATATTCGTATACAGCATACCGAGTGAGATTAATGGGAACTCAGATATACCTTGTTCATGTACATTTCAACCACTGAAGGAAGGTCGGAGCGCGGTTTGTAGTTGCCAAAGAAGGTACCCTTGAGAGTCTTCTCATTCAGGAAACTCACTGGATGGGTTTTGAAAGAATCATCTTTGTTGGGCACACCAACAAGTACAGCAACACCCCATCCCTGCAAAGCAAGCAAAACGTCAAGAATGTTAAGCATATTAACTCGGTGACTTTCAATGACTGAAAAGAATTCATCGGAAATTACATCGTGGACGCATTCAAAGGCAGAAATCATGGCATTAATACTTCCAGTGCACTCGACACTTCGATCAACTCCTCCGTTGGTCATCTCAGCTATCACCTAAAGACATGGAATCAAATTTAGAACAGACTTGAGAGATCCATACACGCTTGTTTCTCAAAACATGATCCACTATCTCACTAACCTCTTGAACAGGCTTCTTGTAATCTTTTGGGTTTACAAACTCCGTAACACCGAATTTCTTGGCTGTTGACAAAGAACAAGAATGAGCATCAGAAAGCAGGTACAGATACAACAGAGAGAACGTGACTCAATGGGCAACATTATTACCAAGAATCGACACTCAGGCTACTTAATTTTATCAGTTTCATGTTATAGGCTATTTGACTGTGCTAAATATATATCAGTCAATATATAATTTTAGAGGAGCACTCAGCAGTGGATGCATTGCAATTTGATCTCAGTAAATGCTCCTCTCACCTTCATTGAACCTATTGGAATTCAAATCGACACCAATGATTCTTGAAGCACCAGCAATCCGAGCCCCTTCAGCAGCCTGTGATATAGAAACAACACGAACAAGTTTTGCATCAGCATCCACATTCTGAATAGGAAAATTGCTCGCTAATCTTGTATTGGAAAAGAAACTTACTGCAAGGCCTACAGCTCCTAGTCCAAAAATGGCTACTGACGAGCCTTTCTTCGGTTTTGCAACGTTCAAGGTGGCACCAAGACCTACAGGTCAAAAAAAAAAAAAAACAAATCTTCATTACATGAAAGCTACAAATTCTTCATCCATAGAAGAAAGATTGAATTGGATTTCGCCCCTAACCTGTTGAAACTCCACAGCTGAGGATACAAACTTTTTCAAGAGGAGCAGCCGGATTGATCTTGGCAAGACAGCCAACATGAACCACAGTGTACTCACTGAAGGTTGAGGTACCAACAAAGTGGTAAATGGGCTGCCCTCTAATTGAAAATCTAGACTTTCCATCATTCAACATCACACCTCTGTCAGTGTTGATCCTCAGAAGATCACACATATTACTCTCCTCTGATTTGCAATGTCGGCATTCCTTGCACTCTCCTGTGAAGACAGGAAGCACATGGTCACCGGGTTTCAGGTCTGTCACCCCCTCACCAACACTTTCGACAATCCTACAAGAAAAGAAAATATGAAATTAGTCTCCCCCATTCCTCACTATCAACATAAAATGAGTTTATCGAAGTAGCACAAAAAGTAATGAACTAATGGATCAAATTCATACCCTCCTGCTTCGTGGCCAAATATGCGAGGAAACAATGGGGTTTGCCCCTGCAACATGACAAATTAACCATGCTAATTATATATTATCAATCTCTAAGAACACAAGAAGGCCAACCACCCAGATTATAAAAACAAATCGTAATAGAAGTGCCAATCACCTTGGCTTCCCAGAAGTAAACATCAGTATGGCAGAGGGAAGTGAAGAGGATCTTCAAACGAACCTCCATAGCTTGTGGTGGAGCCACCTCCACTTCCTCCATCACTAATGGCTTTCCAGCTTCCCATGCAACAGCAGCTACAGAAGATTACACGCATCCCATTATTTAAGTGACAAAAGATAAAAAGAAATGTAAAAACGAGAACCAAGTAAAGTGGCTTTTCTCAGTTACCTTTGCAACGAATGACTTGACCAGCAGTGCTTGACATATTCTTTCTTGTCTTGAACGAACTTTATGTTTCTTGTGTTGAACGAACTTTATGTTTCTTGTGTTGTGAAGAGAAAGGTTTGTCTTTGTGGGTTCTTATAGTAGCAGAAGCATGTGTGTCTCTCTCATGCTTATGGTTAAACATTGATTTCAAGTATTTTAAAGAGCAAAACCATCTACGATCTCTGCTGTTTTGCCGTGTCCTCTGTATTGGACCTGCGGCTCCATGGTCTCTTGATTCCCTGTTTCTGTTTATTCTGGTTTGAGCTAACTACAATTAAGTCCTCTATTTAACATATTTTGATACATATAGTATGACCATTCATTTCAATTTTTCCTATTTTTTACATTTTTTTTTACTGAAAACTCTCTATTTGAATGGATTATAGTTTTATTTTTTCCATGATATCAAATAGTTCTTGATACTAAGAATATAATTTACATGCTAGGCGTGAGAAAACTTGGCTTTCCCTAGTAATATGCAACCTTAAACTTTGTGGACTTGATTTTAAGTTAGATAGTAAGATTTCCCTAGTTTGAAATTCAATTTGAAACCTCCATCATGATTGGGGATTGATTTCTATTTAGACTTGGTGGTTTTACATTTCCAGTTGTGGTTTTGTGATTTATTCTTAGTTTACCCTCTCGGTTTGTTAACGGCTAGTTGACATGTATATACACACAAAGCCGATTCTAGCAGCCAGTAATAATCAATCTGTTCAAAGAAAAGGATTAGTTTCTAGTGAAGTTGGATTTAAAAACTCATCTTCCCCTTGACTCTTTTGATCCTAATCTTTCATCAATGAATAAAAAAATCATTCTATCATTGTAACTCCTAATCAAATTGCTTGTTTTTTAATTCTTCAAGGTATCCATAGCCTATTTCCCAGAACTAATCCTTTGAGGTTACGTCGGGTATCAAAACAGGAACTTCACACGGTGGCTAAAAAACGAGACCACTTGCTTAAGCAACTAGAGTCCTTTCCACTCAGGTCAACTTTCGTTGGTAATCAAATTAGTTTGATATTCAATTTGAAACCTCTATCATGGTTGGGGATTGATTCTCTTCAGCCTTTGTGGGTTTATATTTCCAGTTGTTGTTTTGTGGATTATTCTTATTTTATCTTTTGGCTTGTTAACTGCAAGTTGACTTATATAATTAATACATATTAATTTATTATAGGTCAACTAACAATAGTTTCTTGTTGTTCTTTTTTTCTTTCTCTTTTAAATAATTAATATTTAAGTTTGAAATATCTTTTGAATGAAAAGAGGCTAATCATTTGTTAAACAGCTTTAGTTCATATACTTTTGAAAATTTTCGATTGAAAGATGAAAAATAGTATTTAAGCATTTTTTTTGGGTTAAATAATATATGAATAATTTAACTCTTTTAAAGTTTTACAATGGTCTATTAATTCCTATGAAGTCCCTCCTAGGAAACCCTTCAATTCTCATGGCTAACTCCACTAAACAAAATATTGTCGAAGTGAAGCACAATAGAAATCTTGGGAATTATAGTGAAAACAATCTTAAAATTTTAAATTAATTTTAGAGAAATATAAAAGAATAAGCATAATTAATTATACAAATGCACATAAAATTAGTTAGGCAACTTAAATCTACTCCATGGATGAGATGAGTAGAAATATTCATTTGAAAAAGTAAAAAATTACAAGATGCACATAAAATTACTTTCTCACCCAAAATTCCAAAATAACTCAAAACTTATATTTTCTCTCTTCTATCTAGCCATAAAAGCATAAAGAATTTAAACACTGATGAATAAGTCTTGACATGTAAATATGATAACTTTAGATTTTTTATATGGATTAAGTTAACATAGGTATTTATTTCCTGACATAGAGCTACAATTTAAGATAAACCTAACAAATCTCCACCTTGGCTTAAAATGAGTGAACTTATGAAACTTAAACTCCTCTCTGATTGCCTTCACCAAACATCTCTCAAGTACTACACAAACCAATTAAGTTCAAGTAATGCTTGAATTTGACGATAGAGATATGCTTTGTCAATATATATGCAGCGTTCTCAGTTGTAACAATCTTCTTCACTGATATAACATCCTATGACATGATATCTAGAATAAAGTGAAACTTGACATCAATATATTTGACCCTTTCATGATACATTAGGTTCTTAGCTAGATGAATAGCACTTTAGTCATTATAATGCACAATGATCAACTCGTGTGATAAACAAAGATTACCAACCAAGCCTCTTAGCCATAGAGTTTCTTTCACTCCCTTTATCAATGCCATATGCTCAACCTCTATTGTTGACAAGGAAAAAATGAATTGTGAAATGTCTTTCCAACTAATGACACACCCTAAAATAGTGAAAACACAACTTGTTAGTGATTTTCTTATATCCAAACTACTAGTATAATCTGAGTCTACAAAACCCTTAACATTACTTCTAGTGCCACTACTCTTGTTATATATCAAACCAATATTTGTAGTACCTTTAAGATAGTAGAGCATCCATTTCATGGCATGCCTGTGAACTTTACCAGGATTTATCATAAACCTGCTAACCACACTAACAACATGTGAAATTTCTGGATGAGTATAGACCATAATATACATAATGCTCCCAACTGTACTAGTATGAGAAACATTTAGCATGTGCTATTTTTCTCCTTAGTTTATGGTGACAAAGTTGAAGATAACCTAAAATGGATTGTAAGTAGGGTACTAACTGGCTTGCAATCTTGCATACCAAAACATTCAAGTACCTTCTTAAGATACTTTCTTTGTAACAAGTA
The DNA here is from genome assembly GCA_015852605.2 of Populus deltoides. Lineage (NCBI taxonomy): Eukaryota > Viridiplantae > Streptophyta > Magnoliopsida > Malpighiales > Salicaceae > Populus > Populus deltoides. Next base: position 4,379,363 of record CM027574.2, on the reverse strand, counting down.
TAACTTGTTAGGACTTCGATCTTTACATATTTGTATACCTAAGATCTTATTGATTGTACCTAAACCCTTCATCTCAAACTCACCACTCAATTAGTTCTTTAAAATATTAATTTCATACATGTTCTTGGATGCAATCAACATGTCATTAACAAGTACATAAATGAACCATTTGAGAGCTTTCTGAAATACATACAACTATCATTATCATTTCTAAAGTAAGTGTGTCCAAGCATAAAAGTATCAAACATTTTATACCACTACCTCTATAACTGATTCAAGCCATACCATGAATTCTTTAATAAGCATACATGGTCTTTATAACCTTCAGCAATAAAACCATATGGATAATGCATGTAGATCATCTCCTCCAGCTTACCATGTAGAAAAGTTATTTTTACATCTAGCTGCTCGAGCTTTAAGTTAAACAAAGCAATCATAGAAAGCAATACCTAGATGGAACTATGCTTCACAACTACATAGAACACTTAAATGAAGTCAATTCTCTTTGTGTAAAGCCCTTAGCAACTAGTTATGTTTAAAACCTAGTATCCTCAACCCCTGAGATTCCATCTTTCCTATTACAAACCCATTTACACCCAACAATTTTCTGGTTTTGTGGTTCTTTAACAAGCTCCTATGTCTGGTTTTTATAAAGAGGCTCAATCTTCTCATTCATATAAAAAATCAATTGAGAAGATTATTTGTAAAAAAAATTACCTCTTTATAACAAGGCTTATGATTGTCAAGATTCTCTACCATATTCAAGGAAAAATCAACTAGATTAGTATGATCATACTTAACTAGTGCTTTTATCTATCTTATTTGCCTTCTTATAGCAATATTGCAATGTTGTTCTTCAAGTGCTTTTTCATCAACAATAGCATGCACCACTTCATCAACAAGCTCAATTGGAACATATTTTGCATTGTCTCTGAGGCTTTATCCTCAGGCTCCACATGTTTATTAATACCCTGATCCATCTCAAAATCAATACTAATGAACTCTGTTTTCTTGCGAAACATAGTAGACTCTTCAAATGTCACATCCCTCAAATAATAAACTTATATAACTTAGGATTAACGCATCACAAGCGATATCCTTTCACCTCAGATCTACCAAGGCTAGATCTACTAAACATATATGATGAAGTCCTAAAAATTCAAGTAGCCTAGGAATAAGGCTCTTAGGTTGGATAATTGGTTAATCAATTGGTCTAACAATCTCATCAATTCTCCCTAGACAAGGAGGTTGATAGCTTATACTGGATGCTTGGTAGGTCAAGGTGACTTATGGCTAATACCTGCAAAACATCCCTTTTGGTGGAGGTGTGGACTCTCTGATACTTAAATAAATATCTTTTTAGAGAGAGAAAATATAAGAATATTCTAAAGAGAGTTGCTATAAAAGTATATATGCAGTGGAGAATGAAGATTGTGAACCTTTGTTTTGAAGGTCTCATAATATGTTTATAGCCTATAAGTCTTGTCCTTTTATGAAGATTGTTGTCTCAAACTTCTAAAAAATTATTCCTAGGATCTTTTGAACAATTCTAAAATTAGAAGAATCAATACCAAGAAGTTTTACATTGTTGATAATGCTAAGAAGTCTGTTAGAATATTTCTTAATTGTTTTTTATTCTTTCATCTTTTGCATCTCGAATTCTCGAATAAATTCAACACTTGCATCCCTTTGATCTTCTCATTTTCTTCATATTCTTCCTTTAAAAATTCCTAAATTTCCTTGGTTGTTTTAGAGTTATTATTCTATTGAAAATGATGGGTGAGACTGTTGCAAACAAAGTTGCTCTTGCTTTTGATTTTCTTCGCTTTCTCTCCTTGTGAATTTTTATTTGTGCAGTAGTTGGATTGTCTGACAAGGTTAGAACTTCATATACTTGTTCAATAGTTTTCTACATATTATTAGCATGAAGATAGACTTTTATTCTAACAGCCCAGACCTGATAATTTATCTCATCAAACAAGGTGCAATTATAGTGAATGGCATTTCTGAATTCATATTGAATGTGTAGTGTTAGGTGATAAGTATTTAGAGATTGTGTTTTGGCTTTCTTAATCTCGCATGTCCTTAAAATAATCAACTCTGATACCAATTTATTGGTTATATACAAGAGAAAGCAAGTGAGAAAGCAAGTCTTGTAATTCTTAAGATGCAGAAGATGATAATTTTATTGAATATCAAAGCATTTATTTATACAATATAGAATAAAACTGAATTGCAAGAAAATCTCAAGATTGATTCTGCTTCTTGAGTTATGCTTGGTCAACAAAACAAAGTGACATCGATTTACTACCCCAAGATTGCCAACTAAATTGACAAGAAACCAAACTAGAAAGATTGCTTTAAAAGAACAGGAACAAATGGAAATTTTACAGCTGAATTTTTCTGAACGGAAAAAGAAAAAACATAAGACTGGTAACACAGAGACCCTTCTACTCGCATACAAAGACATGCAAATGCTAGCAAAGACTTCTATGAGATAGAAGACAGCAAAAACTACGTGGATAAATGGAAATACAGTCAAAGACAGGTGATTAATGTTACTTGTTGGGACATTACTTCTCATAAATGCAGAGACATAGAATTAGAAACACACAAGCTGAAGGAGATAAACTGAAGTCAGAAAAACACTAGAAGCCTTGATTTATCTGTATATGCCTGAACTGGGAAGCAAATGTGCCATTTACAATACAAGAAATTTAGTGAAAGAAACTAAAACATCACCAACTTTGTTCAAAATTTAACAATCCCAAACATGATTTTATTGTTTCCTTCTCACATTCAGACGGACAAACCAGTCTTCTTTTACGCTTCCATGCGGATGATACACCTGAGACTTGCTCCACTAAGCATGTAGTCAAAAGCCTTGTTGATTTCTGAGAAAGGGACCTCATGGGTGATGAATTTCTCCAGCTCAAGCTCCTGTAACATCACAACTGCTGAGGTTAACAATTGATTGCATGGAATGCATCAAAACTGAATAAAGTAATAGCTACTGTTTTGTTTCTTCACACAAGAGTTTCAATATCCAAGCAATGGTGTTGAGACTGTGTTTGGTAGTGTGGTGGAACCAGCTCTCACATTTACAAAACCACTGGTACATTTAGCTAGCAGCAGCCAGAGCTATCCCCAGAGCGCTATTTGCATCGCGCGCGCTAGCAAAGAAGGCTAAGAAGTTTCATTCCCAGTAATCAATTTCGATCATTTTAGTTTGTTGTTTTGACCAATTAATTTTACCTTCAAGTTTCCACGAACAAATTTCACAGGGACCATAATTCGACTACATATACAGAAATATATTCGTATACAGCATACCGAGTGAGATTAATGGGAACTCAGATATACCTTGTTCATGTACATTTCAACCACTGAAGGAAGGTCGGAGCGCGGTTTGTAGTTGCCAAAGAAGGTACCCTTGAGAGTCTTCTCATTCAGGAAACTCACTGGATGGGTTTTGAAAGAATCATCTTTGTTGGGCACACCAACAAGTACAGCAACACCCCATCCCTGCAAAGCAAGCAAAACGTCAAGAATGTTAAGCATATTAACTCGGTGACTTTCAATGACTGAAAAGAATTCATCGGAAATTACATCGTGGACACATTCAAAGGCAGAAATCATGGCATTAATACTTCCAGTGCACTCGACACTTCGATCAACTCCTCCGTTGGTCATCTCAGCTATCACCTAAAGACATGGAATCAAATTTAGAACAGACTTGAGAGGTCCATACACGCTTGTTTCTCAAAACATGATCCACTATCTCACTAACCTCTTGAACAGGCTTCTTATAATCTTTTGGGTTTACAAACTCCGTGACACCGAATTTCTTGGCTGTTGACAAAGAACAAGAATGAGCATCAGAAAGCAGGTACAGATACAACAGAGAGAACTTGACTCAATGGGCAACATTATTACCAAGAATCGACACTCAGGCTACTTAATTTTATCAGTTTCATGTTATAGGCTATTTGACTGTGCTAAATATATATCAGTCAATATATAATTTTAGAGGAGCACTCAGCAGTGGATGCATTGCAATTTGATCTCAGTAAATGCTCCTCTCACCTTCATTGAACCTATTGGAATTCAAATCGACACCAATGATTCTTGAAGCACCAGCAATCCGAGCCCCTTCAGCAGCCTGTGATATAGAAACAACACGAACAAGTTTTGCATCAGCATCCACATTCTGAATAGGAAAATTGCTCGCTAATCTTGTATTGGAAAAGAAACTTACTGCAAGGCCTACAGCTCCTAGTCCAAAAATGGCTACTGACGAGCCTTTCTTCGGTTTTGCAACGTTCAAGCTGGCACCAAGACCTACAGGTAAAACAAAAAAACAAATCTTCATTACATGAAAGCTACAAATTCTTCATCCTTAGAAGAAAGATTGAATTGGATTTCGCCCCTAACCTGTTGAAACTCCACAGCTGAGGATACAAACTTTGTCAAGAGGAGCAGCCGGATTGATCTTGGCAAGACAGCCAACATGAACCACAGTGTACTCACTGAAGGTTGAGGTACCAACAAAGTGGTAAATGGGCTGCCCTCTAATTGAAAATCTAGACTTTCCATCATTCAACATCACACCTCTGTCAGTGTTGATCCTCAGAAGATCACACATATTACTCTCCTCTGATTTGCAATGTCGGCATTCCTTGCACTCTCCTGTGAAGACAGGAAGCACATGGTCACCGGGTTTCAGGTCTGTCACCCCCTCACCAACACTTTCGACAATCCTACAAGAAAAGAAAATATCAAATTAGTCTCCCTCATTCCTCACTATCAACATAAAATGAGCTTATCGAAGTAGCACAAAAAGTAATGAACTAATGGATCAAATTCATACCCTCCTGCTTCGTGGCCAAATATGCGAGGAAACAATGGGGTTTGCCCCTGCAACATGACAAATTAACCATGCTAATTATATATTATCAATCTCTAAGAACACAAGAAGGCCAACCACCCAGATTATAAAAACAAATCGTAATAGAAGTGCTAATCACCTTGGCTTCCCAGAAGTAAACATCAGTATGGCAGAGGGAAGTGAAGAGGATCTTCAAACGAACCTCCATAGCTTGTGGTGGAGCCACCTCCACTTCCTCCATCACTAATGGCTTTCCAGCTTCCCATGCGACAGCAGCTACAGAAGATTACACGCATCCCATTATTTAAGTGACAAAAGACAACGAGAAATGTGAAAAACAAGAACCAAGTAAAGTGGCTTTTCTCAGTTACCTTTGCAACGAATGACTTGACCAGCAGTGCTTGACATATTCTTTCTTGTCTTGAACGAACTTTATGTTTCTTGACTTGAACGCACTTTATGTTTCTTGTGTTGTGAAGAGAAAGGGTTGTCTTTGTGGGTTCTTATAGTAGCAGAAGCATGTGTGTCTGTCATGCTTATGGTTAACCATTGATTTAAAGTATTTTAGAGAGAAAAACCAGCTACGATCTCTGCTGTTTTGTTGTGTCCTTTGTATTGGACCTGCGGCTCCATGGTATCTTGATTCCCTGTTTCTGTTTTTTCTGGTTTGAGCTAACTACAATTAAGTCCTCTATTTAACACATTTTGATACATATAGTTTGACCATCCATTTCAATTTTTCCTACCTTTTACAAAAATTCTCTATTTGAATGGATTATAGTTTTATTTTTTCCATGATATCAAATAGTTCTTGATACTAAGAATATAATTTACATGCTAGCTGGCTTTCCCTAGTAATATGCAACCTTAAACTTTGTGGACTTGATTTTAAGTTAGATAGTAAGATTTCCCTAGTTTGAAATTCAATTTGAAACCTCCATCATGATTGGGGATTGATTTCTATTTAGACTTGGTGGTTTTACATTTCCAGTTGTGGTTTTGCGATTTATTCTTAGTTTATCTTGCGGTTTGTTAACGGCTGGTTGACATATATATATATATATACACTGCCCACTCTAGCTAGCAGCCAGTAATAATCAATCTGTTTAAGGAGAAGGATTAGTTTATAGTGAAGTTGCATTTAAGAACTCATCTTCCTCTCGATTCTTTCGATCCTAATCTTTCCTCAATGAATAAAAAATCTTTCTATCCCCTTGACTAGTTAAGTTTTTTTATTTTTAATTTTCAATTATATCATTCAATCTAGGCTTTTTGTTTTGAGATTTTTCAAATTTGATCCTAATTTTATTTTCTCATTTGTTCCTTGTTTTTTTTAAACTTTCAATTATTTTCATTCTCATCCTTTAATCAAAAATTTTATTTTTATATATTTGGTTTTCATTCTTTTTGGTGGTTTATTTTTTAATTAATTTTTCTTTTCAATTTAGCCCTTCAATCTAACATTATCCATTCTCTAATTTGTTTTTGTTTTTAAATTTGGTCCTTATTATTTTAGATGTTATTTTTTCTTTTAAATCCTTTTTTTGTGATTGATTTTGTTTTTTTGATTTCATCATTTGATATTTGATTGATTTATTGAAATTTGAGTTTCATGGTTTTTCAAGGTTTGATGTTTGTAGTCAAATGGCCCGGTCATGGATTCTCATCGTTTTTTAATTTATTTTTTTTTTTAATCTCATTACTAGACAATGTTTTTTGTTTGTAGAATAAACTTCTTGTTTTTCTCCATCTTTCTTTTTATAGAATATCCTGATCTCATGATTTAATCCTTAAATTTAACAAATTAACCTAGGTAGACTTACACCTTTTTGTCTTTTATTTATGATTTTTTTCTTTCATATCCTTCTATATAGTTATTTTGTTATTTTATTCTTTAATATTTGACCTGTTAGGAATTGTGATTTGTATTTTTTATTCATGTTTTAGTGTTTTCAATCAAAAGGTTCAGGAATGAGTTTTATGAGTTAACACGGGTTGATACTATTTTATAATTTTTCTTTTAGCTTATTTCTTTTGTTTTCATCATTTGATAGTATTTTTTTTTATTTGATATTTTTTTAAAAAAAAATGTGCTGATATTGATTGAATATTATTTTTTATCCTACCTGTGAGCTGGTAATGTAGCTAGTTGTAAATATTTCTTGTAGTAGCTCCTCATTATACTGTAATAATACGTTGTTTAACTAATTTGTTGCAGGTGAACTAACAAGAATGTCTTGTCTCTTTTTGGTTTTTGGGTTTTTCAGAAAATATTTCTTGTAGTAGCTCGTCATAGCCTTGGGCAGGGGAAGAAACAGGGAAGAGATGAACAAGAGACTTGTGTGAAAAGATTGATGTATAGGATGATCTGTTGATCCATATCTTTATGTGATAAACTGATTTATTTAATAATTATTAATAAATTATAACTCAACAAACATTAATGTTTTTTTATATAAATAAGTTAATTCTACTTAAATATTATCAACAAAAAAAAATGAAATTCAGATATAAAATCTCTTGGTGAAATACAAATTACAAAAAAACAAAAACCTAAAAAGCATAAATGTTGTCTAGAGGAATCCACAATTTTCTTTTTCCTTCAATCTATTCATTGAACTTTTTGGAAAGGAACAAATTAAAAGGTAAAGGATTAAAAAAAAATTACGAAAAACAAGTGACAATTTCAAAGTTAACGCAAAATGTTTACTTTAGTCATTTTACTTTTTAAATCGTAACTTTTTGGCCCTTCTAGATTTTAAAGATTTTATTTTGATATAAAACTTTATTTTTTTTTATATTTCAGTTATTGATTTAAGAGAGGAGAAAGAGTCTTGTTAAATTTTGGTAATAGAGAGAATATTGGTTGATATTGATTCTAACTACAAAAATAGTTGATCTTAATGTTAATGAATTTTATTTGATGGAAAGGGTTTCTTTTAAGTGTTTTTTCGCATTCAAATTACTTGAGAAAATAAATCTGACATTAGAAAGTTTTTAAGTTTCATGTTGATTTTTTTTTTTGTTTTTTGAAGGCATAAATAAGTTTATTTAGGATGTTTTTTTTTGTGTTTTTGAATAAAAATAGTTAAGAAAATAAATTCTTCAATTAAAATACTCTTGCTCTGATTTTTTAGTGATCATTTAATCGCTAAAATCTAGACACTATTTTTAAAAACAAAAGGCTACTTTTAAAAAAACTAATCAAAGCTTAAGCCCACGTGCTTGAGTTGACAGACTCATTGTGTTTTTATTTTAAGGCCGCGCTAGGTCATTTAGGCCTGCACTCTTAGTATTTATTTTTTTGAGTGTTTTTTATATTTGATTAATTTTTTTATTTTATTATTTAATTTTAGATTTTTTTCTGATTTTTTTTATTTTATCATTTAATATTTTATTTATTTTAAATTTTTCTTCATGAGTTATTTTATTTTTTTTATTAAGGTATTCTAATCTAAATAAACATTTTACTATTTTATTAGAGTTTTATTTTATACGTATTTGATTTTATTATTATTGATTGAGTTAATTTTTACACCGTTTACTTAAAAAAATAAATCAGCGACGCCTCTTTTGTTTTTTTCATTAAAAAAAAAAGTTGATTTGACCCGCTCGTTATCTAGATAAATAAGAAAGTGGCTGGACCAACTCAATCAGTTGTCTCACACAAATGGAGTCAACAGCATCAGCCTCCTCCTTCCTCCTCCTCCTCCTCCTCGTCCTCCTCCACCATTCTTCAGCCACAACACCAACCCTACCCACTTCAAACTCTAGTTTTCCCAATGAAGCACTGCCTACAAAATCTGGGTACCTCCCAGTCAACCCGAAAACCAACTCAGCCATTTTCTACACTTTCTATGAAGCTCAACACCCAACTTCACCTCTCTCTCAAACCCCACTTCTCATCTGGCTTCAGGGTGGTCCTGGATGCTCCTCCATGGTTGGGAACTTCCTCGAGCTGGGCCCTTATCGTGTTGTTTCTGATTCCGAAGAACAAAACGTTACTCTTCAACCCAATCTAGGCTCTTGGAACCGCATTTTTGGCCTCATTTTCCTTGATAATCCTATAGGAACTGGGTTTAGTATTGCTTCTAAGCATGAAGAGATACCAAGAGATCAAAACACTGTTGCTAAGCATCTCTTTTCTGCAATAACTAAGTTTCTTGAATCAGATCCAGTGTTCAAGACTCGTTCGATCTATATAACTGGTGAGAGTTATGCAGGAAAGTATGTTCCTGCAATAGGACATTACATTTTGAAGAAGAATATGAAGCTGCCTGTGTCAAAGCAAGTGAATCTGAAAGGTGTTGCTATAGGTAATGGGTTAACAGATCCTGTGACACAGGTGAGAACTCATGCTGTGAATGCTTACTTTTCTGGTTTTATCAATGAGAGACAAAAGAGGGAATTAGAGGAAGGTCAAAAGGAGACAGTTAAGTTAGTTAAAATGGGAAATTGGAGTGCGGCAACGAATGCAAGAAGTCGGGTCTTGAGTTTATTGCAAAACATGACAGGGCTAGCTACGATGTATGACTTTACTAGGAGAATGCCTTACGAGACAAGGTTGGTTACGGAGTTTTTGCAATCTGTCGAGGTGAAGAAGGCATTAGGTGCAAATGAATCTATAGTTTTTGAGCACTGTAGTAAAATGGTGAGGGAAGCATTGCATGAAGATCTGATGAAGAGTGTCAAGTACATGGTGGAATTCTTGGTAAAGAATACTAAGGTATTGTTGTATCAAGGGCATCTTGATTTGAGAGTGGGTGTGGTTTCCACTGAAGCTTGGATTAAAACAATGAAATGGGAGGGAATAGGGAAGTTTTTAATGGCTGAAAGAAAGATATGGAAAGTGAACGGAGAGCTTGCTGGGTATGTTCAGAAGTGGGGGAGTTTGAGCCATGCCTTGGTGTTAGGGGCTGGACATCTTGTGCCTACTGACCAGGCAATAAATTCTCAGGCTATGGTAGAGGACTGGGTTTTGGAAAGAGGAGTCTTTACTCATGAGCAAGAGGAGGATTCTGCATCAGGATTGTTGGACGCACTCTGAAATTAGTATTTGAATCAAATTCGCATGGATTTTTAAGGCTTTCAGGCAATTGTTTGTAGTGAATATCAAGTGAGAATCTTTGTTTCCTCGAAGCCTTTTCAACTAGATCGAGGAAATAGATGAACATTGAGAACAATGTTCATCTATGATTTAATGTGTCCCGAGTAATGGACTATCATGCTGGAAATATATAGTGATAAATACAAGTCGGACTAAGATTTATTAATGCCAGAAATAGGCAGTTCTTGTACAAGAAAATCAAAAGCGAAAGTAGAGTTCTAACAGCCTTGTTTAATTCGCAATCTGAAACGTGAATTTCTTGGCTCGTCTCACACTAAGAACAGACCATTCTTATGCATCCATCCGGATGATACACCTGAGGCTAGCTCCACTGAGCATGTACTCAAAAGCCTTGTTGATTTCAGAGAAGGGGACTTCATGGGTGATAAATTTCTCTAGCTCCAGCTCCTGCACATATTACAACTAGTGAGGATAACAGACTGTTTTGCGTTGTGATATAATGCTTCAAAACCAGAGGAGGAATGGCTACTTTATTGCTCATGTTCATGTTCTTTAAATTAAAGCAATTCACTGCAAAGATCATTCTAGTTGATAGTTTGAGAAACTTCACATACAGATTTGCTTCCGATCTACACTAATAGAAACCACAATTCTGCTGGCTGTGGAGAGATGATTGGGAACGTATGCACCTACTGAATTTGATTAGTGGGGACTGAAGTTACCTTGTTCATATATTTTTCTACGACTGAAGGAAGGTCGGAGCGCGGCTTATAGTTTCCAAAGAAAGTACCCTTGAGAGTCCTCTCATTCAATATATTCATTGGATGGGTTTTGAAAGCGTCATCTTTGTTCGGCACGCCAACTAGTACAGCAACACCCCAACCCTGCAAAGAAATCCAAAATGTGAAACAGATTTAGGTGTTTTTGACGCCTTTGGTTTTTTTCTTTCTTCTCAATCGACTAATGGCTAGAACAGTTTTCACAGGAACTTACATCATGGACGCATTCAAATGCGGAAACCATGGCACTGATACTTCCTGTGCACTCAACACTTCGATCAACTCCTCCATTAGTCATCTCAGCTATCACCTAAAAACTGAAAAATCAAAATTAGAGCTGAAGCAATAGGTTTGCATGAACCCTTACCCACGAACATGATTTATCTTCTTACAAACCTCGTGGACAGGCTTGTCATGATCTTTTGGATTTACAAACTCGGTCACGCCAAACTTCTTGGCTGTTGAAAGAAACATCGGAAATCAGCTGTTGGATAGCATATTAAGCATTTCTTATCAGAATATGTCAGTACTATCACCGGGAAACAACAGCAAAGATGCTCGATGATACGCATATCAGTTTCATCTTAGTTACTTGACAGTGCTAAAGTCCTCTGTGCAACATCCTGTGTTTACTATTATGAACATCATTTTCATCCTCTCTCTCTCTGTTTTTTTTTTACTTCTTTGCAGTAATTGAGTAGATTTAGATACACCATATGTCTGCTACATAATTAATTAAGTAATGCAGCCAACAAGTTAAGCCAGGAATGGATAAAGAACCCAAAAAGCAAATGAAACAAGAATAGGATTTTACCAAATGTTTGGTTTACCTTGTTCAAATCTGTTGGAATTCAAATCAACACCAATAATCCTTGAAGCGCCAGAAATCCGAGCCCCTTCTGCAGCCTGATTATGTCAAATAATAGAAGCAGTTTTAACATAAGCAGCGGCCTAGCATCTGAATTCAGAAATGGATAGAAAAAATTCCCTTGTTTAGTGCTTTGGAAAAGAAACCTACGGCAAGGCCAACGGCTCCCAGTCCAAAAATGGCCACAGAAGAGCCTTTCTTTGGCTTAGCAACATTGAAAGTGGCACCAAGACCTACAGCACAAAACCAAATCCTCATTAAAAGAAGGTAACAAATTCTTTATTCGTATAAGAACAATTGAATTGCTGTTTTAACCCAACCTGTAGAAATTCCACAGCTGAGGACACATACTTTGTCAAGTGGAGCAGCTGGATTGATCTTGGCAGCACAGCCAACATGAACCACAGTGTACTCACTGAAGGTGGAGGTACCGACAAAATGGTAAATTGGCTGCCCTCTAATTGAAAATCTAGACTTGCCATCATTCAGCATCACACCTCTGTCAGTGTTGATCCTAAGAAGATCACACATATTACTCTCCTCTGATTTGCAATGTCGGCATTCCTTGCACTCTCCTGTGAAGACAGGAAGCACATGGTCACCGGGTTTCAGGTCTGTCACCCCCTCACCAACACTCTCGACAATCCTATACCACCCCAAAAGAAAAATGGAGACGTGAGCAAAAATTATCAAAATAGTCACCCCAATTCATCACTACCAAAATAAACAAAAGCATAATCCAAGTTCAGCAAGCAATGACTAATGGCTCAGATTCATACGCTCCAGCTTCATGACCAAATATGCGAGGAAATAATGGGGTTTGCCCCTGCAATTTTAAAACCAATGTTATAGTATCAATCCCTGCAAGCACAACTAGAAACGCTAGCCCATAAACAAGATCACATGCATGATTCAGTAGCAATCACATACCTTGGCTTCCCAGAAGTAAACATCAGTATGGCAGAGAGAAGTGAAGAGAATCCTCAAACGAACCTCCATAGCCTGAGGTGGTGCCACCTCCACTTCCTCTATCACTAGTGGCTTTCCAGCTTCCCATGCTACAGCAGCTACAATACAACCATCCAATCATTAAAAAAAAAAATTAAATACATTGACCTGTTAAAGCATAGTTCAAAAAAATTATATCATATTTTAAAGGCCAAAATTACAGTTAAATCAATCAAATTCATAATCTAGTTTTCTTCTTTTTTTTTTTTGAAAAAAATAGTAATTATGAGTGAGTTCTCTAATTCTCCACACAATTTGATCTCACCGTCTGGTTGAAAACAAGATTTTCCATAAACAAAAAAGAATCTAGCACTGTTAAACACGCAAAAACAATCTCATTCCCAAGATTTAAGAAGGCAGAAGGAAACATGCTTCGTAATAGCAGTTTGTCTATTACCTTTACAACGTATGACCTGACCAGCAGTGCCTGCCATTCTTCGCATAACCTGAACAACAGTGCTTGCCATTCTTTCTCGTTAGTCTCTTGACGCAACAAACTTTGTTTTCTTTGATTACTTTCCTCTGTTTCTTGAGTTCTGAAGCAGCTCTGTGGGGTATTTAACTATTTATAGCGGCAGAATCTAGTACTCCAGTTGGCCTTTAATTTTCTACCAGCTATATTCTTATGAGAAATTCCAAATACATTTTAAAGATGTTCAACAACCAATGGTAAATGGCTGAAATCCTCCATAACATCTGTGCAACAGAAAATGAATGCAGCACATGTTATGGAGAATCATTCGATTCTTCCTCATCACATTTTCGCTAGAATCTCCTTTTCTGCGTGCCTACATGATTTTTATTCTTTTCCAAAATACGTATGTGTACTATTTCTCTTTTGTTAAACATAAAAAAAAAAAATTGTTTCCTGTATTGCTCAATCCACATATCAAAAATAAATTTTAGACAAATATTTTAGCAAAGGATGGATGTGGGCACGAGATTGATTCTCTTAATAAAAACAGAGCTTATGTGGGCTTGTGCTTACCAGTCAGTGATCACCGCTAGTTTCGTTTGCTGTAAAGGGAAAAGAGATGTAGGGTGTTATGAATAGACGGGAGCAAGCAAATCCAGGGTCTCCATTGTATGTTTTGGCTCCCATGGAACACGCATGATTGTTCCCTGGTTTTCCATTTTAAAGAGATTCAAGGCTTCACTACAGATAAAAAGGTGGCGGAACTCATAAAGCGGCATCCAAAGAAGATGGTTATTGTCATAATTAAAGGATGTGGCTCTATCTAATTAAATAAAATGTTACATAAATTAAAGGGTTTTTTTTTTTTTTATCAACTAAAGCAAAAGATTATAGAGAAAGATGAATATATATGTCCGAATAAATTCTTCACAGATTAAGTCAAATTAGATTTTCGTCCAACTGGAACAAACCACACGTCTCTTATGTGTATTTTTTTTTAAGATTAACGTGGATGTTCGAGTTAACTTGTGTATACCTCGACTAATTCTACGGGCCCTAAAGTTAACGATCATGTAAGCTTTCAGTGACATTGAAATTTATGAGACTCGAATTGGTGATCTCTAGAGAACAAACTTATAGCCTTACTAATTAGGCTACACTCTTCAAAATTATGTATTTATTTAATCTAGTAAGATGAAAATCTAATCTTACTAAAAAAGAGGACCCATTAAATGTTGAATTTCATTTAAGGATTAGTTATCTAAGAAATATTTTCCACGTGAATCATACATGATAGTGGAAAGTAAGTATTATAATTGTTAGATATGGAAAGTAAGTGGTACATGATACGGCGGCCATCTTTAAAAATACAAAAGCAAGAAGAGAAATGAAGTTTAACTGAGATAGATTTATAGTTAAATCAAATAATATATTTACTTGATAAAATCTTGTTGATGTAGTGAAACTTGATTTAACTTTGACTAGGTCAATATTAAAAAAAAAACATAATATTATTTTACTAAAAATAATTGATTTTAGTTTATCCAATAATTGATCTCATAATTTAATAATTTGGGTATTTTTTTTAATAAATTTTTATGTCAAGTCTAACAACTATTATAAGTATAATAGTAAATACCATTTGCATGGAGTCTCAAATTGGGATATTGAAGAACAAACTTGAAATAGGTTTAATATGTATTTGATATTGTAATAACTTTTGTGATTATAATTTAAAAAAAAATAATTTAAATAAAATACTTTTAGTTATGGATTAAAAAAAAAAGAGTGGGGGGGGGTGTTTAAGAGACATATTTAATTAAAAGTGTTGTAAAATGGATTTTTATATATAAAATAAATTAAAAAAACAGATCTTCTTGGATAGATGATTAAGTTATTTTAACTTATATAAAATAAGAATCTAAAAAGTAATTATTTATAAATTTCAATATAAAAAAACAAAAATTATTCAACTAATCGAACATTTTTTTCTCAAAAGCTACTCTTGGAGTCCCACTTTTGTTTTCTTGAAGAAAAAACTCAGTGGGTCCAAATTCTGGGTCGTGTGCTGTGAGTGGGAGTGGAGTGGAGTGGAGGCTACACATAGAATATACATTGTATTAGGCTTTCTGTGAAAATGTTAGCATAGTTAATGGACCCACCCAAGAGAATACAAAACAAATCGACCCAAAATTATACTGTCGCCCAAATCCACTCCAACTTTAAAATTAAAAAACCAAGACAAGGGTTAGGATCGATCCAACCCGGGTTAGGATCGATCCAACCCATGATTCTTTATATAGAGTCAATTCCGAGTGAGATCTTAAAACTGTAATAAAAAAATATATATTTAATTAAAAAATATAAAAATAAATATATTTTTAGAATAATTTTAAAATCTCAAAATATGAAGTACATAAATATATATTTTCTTTGTTTTAACTATCTTTATTTTTTTTATTTTGAGACATCAGCCCAACACTACCAATAATACTTTATCTCTTTAAATAATAAGAATTGAAATCTCAAATCACGTTTTAAGAAATAAAACTATCATGAATTCTATGATTTTAACTTAGATGATATATCTTTGATTAGAATGGAGATGAATTTAAATCTTAATGTATAGAAGCTGATTTCCATTAGACATATATAAAACAAATAAAGAAAAAAAAATGATTTAACTATGGTTCAATGGGAATGGAAACTCTAAATATATAATTTCTTCTAATTTTTTTTTAGTCCCGCCTTATTTAGTAAATAATTAAGAAATTATATAAAATAATCTAGTAAATTAGATGAAAAAAAATATATCTTTCATATACACATGCAAAATTTCCAACTTTTAGTCTCATTTCTAATAAATCTAAATTTAACCGGCTTAAAATATCCTAAAAACACAAATTTAACAAGTCCAAAAAACTCTATTAAGTTGAATGTGCATAAGTTATTGCACGAGCCCAGCATGAACAGGTCTAAGCAGCCTTCTTAGGCCCACTTCCCTTAGATCTAGGTGGATCCTGTAGTATTTTATACTATTTTAATACATATTATTTTGAGTAAAATACAACTTGAAATACCACATTAATTTATAGAGATGAAATTACTCTTCGGTCTCTCTTCTCCATAAAAGGATAGGATTCATAGGCTATAAATACTTCATGAATCCACCAAGTTCAAGATTAACAATCTTTTTATTCTCAATATTTTTAGCACATATATTTCAGAGCTTATCTCTCAAAAATATCTTTGCATTTTTTCTTTCTACAAAATTATTTACTTAAACATATAAGAGTCCCTACATTCACCGAATAATACCTTTTGTAGGTACCTGTTACTAACCACATTGTCTTATTAGATATTAAGTATTAGCTATCAATCATCTTGGTTAGAGAAAATTAATGGATTATATTACTAAAACAAAAATTTAACTAATTATCTAATATATAAATTTTATTTCTGATCTATTTGGATATTCAAAGACATCATCATTTACAAGGATTTTTTCCTCCCAGGATCTGTTAATCGCATATCACCAAGTTTGGTAGTGCAAATTTATTAAAAACGATAGCTATCATATATATCCATAATTTGTAGTCCGTTAAAGATTACTTAGTCATGCTTTCAATAAAAGAAAAAACTCTCAATTTAATATCCTGGAAGAAGGGAGAACATAAATGTCAGGTGGATGTTTGTTAATGTATGTTGAATATATAGGGTGTTTTATAAAAATATTTTTTAATTAAAAATATATTAAAATGATAATTTTTTTATTTTAAATATTAACATATCAAAATTATATATAAAAAAACACTTAAAAAATATCAATTTAATATTTTTTATATATAAAAAACAATTTAAAAATTACTTAAAAAAACATTTTCAACTATGCAAACAAACACTCAATAAAGTTGACAAGTAAATCTAGTACGTAACTACGTATATTTCAAGAATCTTAATGACAACGATCAATTGCATATTCTTTCTATAAACTATACATGATTTCTATGATTATCCTTAATCAATGTTTCAAGATAAAAAGAAAAGATATAAAAAAATAAAAATATGCTTGGCTGGAATAATAAAAATATAAAATAAATTTTCATAAATCTGTCTTTTATTAAAATAAAGAGACAAACAGCATATCTCATCAAATATTGTTTTCGTCTTTTATATTTCGATATATACGCATGCAACATAAGTTTTGATAGTTTCAAACATTTACATCAATGGTATTTAGTGGATCGAAACCATTCAAAGGGTATCACCTTCTGTCCATGGCAACTTTCCTGAGTCGCTACCATGAACGATGCTTCAACTCCATTGCCTTGGTCCTTGGACAAAAACATCCTTTTTTCTTGAGTGGCTCCTGCATAAGGACCCAACATTACTAATCCTCTGTCCAAGGCAACTTTCTAATGGTTTACATCCATGGTATTTAGTGGATCGAAACCATTCAAAGGGTGTCACCATTACTACCTCTGTCCATGGCAACGTTCCTGAGCTGCTACCACGAACGATGCTAGCCTCAACTCCATTGCTTTGGACGAAAACATCCTTTTTTCTTGACTCCTAGACAATGACCTGATGTAATGGTGTATAAAGTTTGTGTTAGAAAATTATATAAATCATATCTTGATATTTTATCTAAAAACTTATATTATTGGGTTGAAATAGTTTTTTGACATGATATTAGAGTTTTAATTACCAAGCAGTCACAAATTTAAATTTCACCACTCTCATTCTATCTAATAAAAAATATTAAACATAAGTTATTGTGAGTTTAAACAAGTTTAAGTTCAAAAAGATTTTACCTGAGAGTCATCTAACAGCTTAAGATGTTAGGTTCAGATAATTGTTTGACATATTAAATGGGATTGTTGGGTAAATTTAAACCAAGTGGACATGATATTTTGTGTATGTTTCTGTAACCTATCAAAGGTAAGAAGAAATTATTTATAAGACTTATTGTTCATTGGTATTTCAATAAAATAAAAGAAAAGGATGGATTCTTGAATTCATATTTCATCCCATGGTTGCTGATTAATATGATTTATTCTTAAATATCAGACCATTTTTCTTGATATGGAGTACTGGAGTTGAAGACCTATTACGCAGTGATGGATCCTAAATAATATTTTAACGAGAACAATAACATGGTTAAACATATAGTTTCATAGCTATTGTTAGCATTTAAAAAATTATTTATTTTTTTAATTTCCAGTTATCTTTCTCTTGCTATATATTCTTTTGGATTCTATGGATGCAAGCTCTGTGGACTCAGCCAACATATTTGAATGCCTTCAGTTAGACGGCACATATAAATAGATAATATTTCTTAATCAAGATCCTTTATAGTTGGAGAACAGCTTGTCTATGTTAAGCAAATCCTAAAGGTACTTCAAGTTAGTGTTTAGCATATTGTTTTATAAATTATTTTTTTATTTAAAAATATACTAAAATAATATATACATTATTTTTTAAATTTTATTTTTAATATTAATACATCAAAATAATCCAAAAATACATCAAAATAATTTTAAATACAATATACAATATACATAAATTATCCTTGGATTTTTTCCTCCCAGGATCTGCTAATCGCATATCACCAAGTTTGGTAGTGCAAATTTATTAAAAACGATAGCTATCATATATATCCATAATTTGTAGTCCGTTAAAGATTACTTAGTCATGCTTTCAATAAAAGAAAAAAAACTCTCAATTTAATATCCTGGAAGAAGGGAGAACATAAATGTCAGGTGGATGTTTGTTAACACGGTATAGGTATAGGATGTTTTTTAAAAGTGTTTTTTAATTAAAAATATATTAAAATAATAGTTTTTTTTTATTTTTAATATTAACATATTAAATTTATATTTAAAAAATATCAATTTAATTTTTTTTATACGAAAAATAATTTAAAAATTACTTAAAAAACCATTTTCAACCACCAAACAAACACTCAAATTCTAGTACGTACATATATATATATATATCAATAAATTAATGACAACGATCAATTGCATATTCTTTCTATAAACTATACATGATTTCTATGATTATACTTAATCAATGTTTCAAGATAAAAAGAAAAGATATAAAAAAATAAAAATATGCTTGGCTGGAATAATAAAAATATAAAATAAATTTTCATAAATTTGTCTTTTATTAAAATAAAGAGACAAACAATTACATATCTCATCATCAAATATTGTTTTCGTCTTTTATATTTCGATATATACATGCATGCACCATAAGTTTTGATAGTTTCAAACATTTACTATTGAATTATCAGAAGTATCCAACACGACGTCTGTTGCGAAATTAGACTTTGTACGTAATAGAAAAGTCCCCTGTGATCGAAACCTTAGTGAATTGATGGGTGTCACCATTACTAATTCCCTGTCCATGGCAACTTTCTAATGGTTTACATCCATGGTATTTAGTGGATCGAAACCATTCAAAGGGTGTCACCATTACTACTTCTGTCCATGGTAGCGTTCCTGGGTTGCTACCACGAACGATGCTTCAACTCCATTGCCTTGGACGAAACATCCTTTTTTCTCGACTCCCAGGCAATGACGTCCCAACATAGCAGTATATATAATTTGTGTTGGAAAATTATATAAATCATGTCTTGATATTTTATTTAAAAACTTATATTATTGAGTTGAAATATTTTTTTGACATGATATCAGAGATTTAATAACCAAGCAGTCACGAATTCGAATCTCACCACTCTCATTCTATCTAATAAAAATTAAACATAAGATAATGTGAGTTTGACAAGTTCATGCTCAAAGAGATTTTACCTGAAAAAATATGTTAGAAAATTATATAAATTATATATTGAGGTCTCACCTAATAGCTTAAAATATTAGGTTCGGGATGATTCTTTGACATATTAAAAGGGATCGTTGGGTAAATTTAAACCAAGTGGACATGATATTTTGTGTATGTTTCCGTAACCAATCAAAGGTAAGAAGAAATTATTTATAAGACTTATTGGTATTTCAAAAAAATAAAAGAAAAGGATGGATTCATTTTTCTTGATAACAAGTTAAATGTGGCGAGCATAATAATAACAATATTATTATTATTATTACGTACTTTTAGATTTTATGTTTGAAAAACAAAAACCATATTTTAAAAATTCTTTTTTAAGAATATGTATGTATTGTGTTGCTTGAAACTACATGGAGGAAGGAGAACCTTATAGCTTTGGAAAAGAAGAAAAATTCAAAACCAGTGGATTCGGCCAACATATTTTCTTTTTAAATTTTTTTTTCTTTTTTAATTTCCAGTTATCTTTCTCTTGCTATATATTCTTTTGGATTCTATGGATGCAAAGCTCTGTGGACTCACCCAAGATATTTGAATGCCTTCAGTTAGACGGCATACATATAAACAGACAATATTTCTTAAGATGCTTTATAGCTGGAGAACGGCTTGTCTATGTTAAGCAAATCTTCAAGGTGTTTAATGACCTGTATTTCAAGTTATTGTTTAGCTTATTGTTTTTTAAATTATATTTTTATTTTAAAATATATTAAAATAATATATTTTTTATTTTTTAAAATTTATTTTTAATATCAATACATCAAAACAATTCAAATATATAAAAAAAAAATTTTAAAAAAATATATATACATAGCTTTTATGGAAAGAAAATCACATGTGACTTCATATGCTGTGGGCTTGGATTAGTTATAGGTTTAGAAGTCCTCGTTACACACAAGTGTTTTTTTTTTTTACGCAATATTAATTAAGTATAAAGATGCAGGGAAAACATTATTTTATTATATTTATTCGTACTATGAATTATAATAGTAATATATGATGTTTTTTTATTTTTTTTTAATTTAGATCTTATATGGTATATTTATGGGGATTTAGAATTGATAATGTGTTTTAATAGTTATTTTATATGGTTATTACAGTATCAAAAAAAATATCTCAATATCACGGGTACGATCTATTTTTTAAAAATTTAGTTAAATAAAAAATAATTAAAAAAAACTAAGTTATTAACTTTGTGGAGTTAATGACTCGGCTTGCGAGTTTAGCGAGGTTACCCTGATTGTCCTAGCTAACAGATTTAGCACATAAAAAATATCTAAAAAAAAATTAATTTAAAATAAAAAATAAAAAATTTATAAAACCATAGTTCAATCCCAACATCAAGCACCCTTTCATTGCTAATGATCATAATCCATTATATTCTCGGTTTTTAAGAATAATAAAGCACCAGCTAGATTTGAATTGTCACTTGAGTTTTTTTTTTTATATATATATATAATGATAAAGTATTGATTTTATTATATTTTCATTTTATATATATATAAATTTACGGTTTCATTAAGAAAATATTAAAATGACTTCTTATGATATCATGCACTCATCGGATGACCAATCATAGTTCAACAAGAAATTATATTGAGCTAAAAATATTCAAGCCGGGAAAAGAAAAAACAATCCAAAACATTTATATTTATTTATTTATTTTTGCCCAAGAGGGAAGGTAACTGATTCCGGGAAGTCACAAGGCAACTTTTGAAATATTTTTATATAACAATAAAGTAAAAAAATAAATAAAATGGGTTTAAGGCACGCGGGTTATGCTTTAATTAAAAGTGGGCTACCTCCTGATTTTGAACACACGCGTTTCAAGCGAGTTTGTGACGTGGCGCTCGCGAGTTTGCCCTATCAAAAGCCTTGTTCTTCTTCTTCAAAGACTAATGAGTTGGCCTTTTTAATTCTTTTTCTCTTCCAATCTGCTGGCGTTTTTGGATAATTTTAACATAAATAAATAAAATTTATATTTTCAGAGCTGTTAAATTAAAACTAATGCAAAAGTCTAGGATAAGAAGATTAGTTTGTTTTTATGTTTTAAAAATGGTTCTGAAAAAATTAAAAAAAATTATTTTTTTATTTATTTTAAATTTTGATTTATTTATTATTTTTAAATTATTTTAATGTATTAATCTTAAAAATATTTTTTAAAAATTATTTTTAATATATTTTTAACCAAAAAAATATTTTAAAATACCACCCAACCAAACTAAAGCAACATTTCAATGCGCGTGGAAATACAAATTTTTTCTCTCCCTTCTGGCTAGCAATTCAGAGGGTCATAGACTGCGGGCTGGCCATACGTGGCCTGCCCAAATGGACAGAAGATGGAAAAATGCAGCTTGATGCCTTTTCCTTTCCCTATGTTTTTCCATGCAAAGTGCCTAACCACACAATAAGGTGAAGAATTGTGAGTCTCAACTCTGAACTGCCCTTGAGTGGAAGGGTCTCTCAACTCTGAACTGCCCTTGTGTTGGAGGGTTGGACTCACGTGAAGGACACCATGCTGCCATTAAGGAACTGGGTACGTAGTTATGGAGTTGAAGAAGACAACCAAAATATTTATGAATTCGAAAGCTTGCCTTCCATCTTCCCCAATCCCCATGATTGCTTGGAATGAGTGTCGTGTGCGTCATGTTTTGGTTTTTAGAACAAACGTGTAAGCTCTCCAATTCAATGCAAGATAAGGTATTTTGGTCCCCCTCCCTGGTTTTTTTATCACCAAAAAAAATAAAAAAATTCCAACTTGCGACAAGTTATTTGCAGCATCAGGCGACAAGTTTCATGATGCTCGGAAGAGATTAGTTTAATTTATTTCTAAATTAAAGAAGTTTATGATATATAAAACCAACTTTCTGCTTTAGTTATTAAATATTACTGTTGACGTTTTTTTTTATTTACTACTTTATTTTTTTAATTTATTTTATAAATCGTAAATAACGTCGTTTTGTTTCTCAATTAAAAAAGTTTATGATATATGAAAAGGCATCGAGAATGAAGTTGTATTTTTTTTTCATTTAGGATATAAATTAATTTGAAATCCACCCCCAACATAGCACAGATGGGCAGAGCCTTTTGGTATTAAAAAGTCGCACTTCACATATCATTATTTATTTATACAATTAATTTCACTTTATATTCCAAGTCAAGAATTCGTGAACTCAATAAAAAAAAATTCTAAAATTCTACAAATTTGCTATTATAATTGATTGGTGTGTTTGGGAGTGTGGTTGCGGTTGTTTTTCAAAGTGTTTTTTCTCAGAAATACATCATATTTTTGTTTTATTTTTTAAAAATTATTTTTGACATCAACATATTAAAAGGATCTGAAAATACTAAAAAATATTAATTTGAAGTAAAGAAAAATTTAAAAAAATTTAAATTTTTTTTAAAGTGCTTTTAAAACGCAAAAATAGACAGGCCATTAATACCCAAAGTGCCCTTATAAATTTTGGTTGAAGAAAAAGAAGAGAGACTTATTAATATACATGTTTATTTTTATATTTTTATTAAAATACAAAATTGGGTTGATCCTGAATGTAAAAAATAAATTGCTCAACATAAAAAAGAAAAATATTATAGCTTTCAAAATTTTTGCATGTGATTATTCCTATGATCAAGATCCTAGAGTATTAATTGAATCCGAATGACAACAAAAAGAGCAGAATTTATTAAGCATCATAATTAATTAGAATTCGAGATATTAATTATTGGGCTCCGAACAAAAAGATTGACGGCAACATTTCAATGCGCGTGGTTTTTCTCTCCCTTTCGGTTGACAATACAGAGGGTCGTAGACCGCGGGCTGGTCGTGTGTGGAATTGACGCACAAAGCCATTCTTTTGCCGCCACCTTTAACCCACAGGAAAAAATATTAACATTTCTCTATAACTACTCTTTAATTTTCAAGCATTCTCCAAATAAATAATCCATTTATCATCATCGGATCATCTTCTTCTTCTTCTTCTTCTTCTGTCATCAAACTCTTGTTCATCATCAACCCAGTTACCATTCACATATCATCATCTCCTTCTAGTTCTGTAACATGGAGATGGAGCTTGAGCAATCCATGCAGAGAGAGACCATTCCTAGCGCTCAAGCTATGCCCTCGAAAAATACTTGGACTTCTAACATCTTGGCAAGCGACGTCTCACCATCAGTTACAACTACTGGTATCAGTAGTTCTTCATCTTCTTTGATAGCATCTTCTGCTAAAGATCTTCTCCGTTGCTCGAAATCGTTCAGGACACTAGATATTGGTGCCCCGAAGAGCAATAACACCACAGATAAAAAGCTAGCATGGTTGCGCTCTCAAATCATTGGTGATGATGTAGAGTTTGATTCTCCCTTTGGAAAGAGAAGGCTCACCTATGCTGATCATACTGCCTCCGGGAGATCTCTTCGCTATATCGAGAATTTTATCATCAACAACGTCCTCCCTTTTTATGGTAACTTCTTATTATTGCTTTCTCTGTTTCTTTTTTCTTTTTTTTTTGCTATATATATATAGACTTGATAGTTCTTCGTCTTTCCATTTTCAAGTCAGCAAGAGTAGGATTCCCACTTGAAACCTTCCATAATCCTATTTGAATATGCAAGATTTAAGAACATCGTAGTTGTTTTACATAAGACCCAATTAATAAGTCCCTGGTCACAGATAGATCCAATTTTTTTTTAACTGGATTTTTATCCGGATGAACGACTCGGGAGTCAACCAATTTTATTTTTATTTTTATTGAAACTTTATCTCAAATCATTCTCTAAAATAATCATAAATGTATGAGAATAAATTAAGAACGTTGAGTTTCTTCAAGCACTGTTTGACCAGAACTTTTGTGTCAAGTAAAGAAAGTACATTCACATGACGTTAATCGGGTGATTTTGTATCATTTCCTTCTTTTCTCGCAACCATTTGCATAAAATAAATCTTTTTTTTTTATTTAAAGATAATTCATTCCTGAATACACACTACTATATCTTTCGTCAGCAAAGACGCTTCCACAATTATTTTCTTTTTTGGTCTAGATAGTTGTTTGTAGTATCTTCTTTTGTGTCTGTGGGCCCATATATATTATCCTAGATATTAAAACAAGTGGGAATTTCCCGTAGTGGTTGCCATTGTACATCCACACACAAAATATTGTCGATAACGTTTTATATTTTTTAAAATTTTATTTTGATTCTTGAGATTTTATTTTATGTAATTTAATTTTAATTGATAGTCAATTGTTTCTAATTTCTTAGTCAATTGTGAAATTAAAAAAAAATAGATTATAATAAAAAAGACATCAAACATGGGTGGCGTGTGAAAAGTTTCAGAAAAGATACACTCTAACTTTAAAAATTACATAAATTTTTAAAATTTTGGTACCTCATTTTTTTCTAATTCAATTCTGATATAAAAAATTTATTTTTATTATTTTTTAGTTCTTGGTTGAGAAAGGAGAGAGAGAAGTTGCCGGATTCCAGCAGTAGAGAGAAAAAAACACTATTGACATTAAATTAAACCACCAAAACAGTCTATTCATTTGATTAGAGGAATTTATTTTAGATGTTTTTTTACTTTTAAAATTCATGAAAAACAAGATCCAAGCTAGCTCGGGTACATTTTTTATATCTCATCTTGCGGCATTAAATATCTTGATTTGTATTTGCCTTTTAATTTTCTCAGTTTAATTTATAGTTTTTTTTTGTTTATTAACAAATATATTTCTTAATTTATTTGATTGCATGTATGCTAGACTTTTTTATTTTCACTTAAAAATTTATTAGCTATCAAAACATGTTGAAAAAGCCTATATATATATAAATTCTGGATCACGGCGAGGCCCAAGTAAAGTATCTGGTGTACATATTTAATTACATAGCCCTGAGATATATATGCTCTAAATTAATGTCAACAGATTGGTTTTGAATTTAATTTATGTGCAAATATAATTTAATGACACTTGAAACTTGAAATTAAACATACAATTTTATAACGTTCTTAATTAGCTTTCTTGTTAAAATAAATTTATTTTTCGGTCTTTAATTATTAGGGATTAATGTGTACAGGTAATACACATACCAGTGACAGTTATGTGGGACATAAGACCACAAAAATGTTGCATGAAGCTGCCGAATATATCAAGAAGTGCCTAGGTGGTGGCCAAGATGATGCCGTCATGTTTTGTGGCTCAGGCACAACCGCAGCCATTAAGAGATTACAAGAAGTAATGGCCATTGCTGTGCCATCAACTTTGAGAGAGAGGCTAATTAAATGCCTAAGTAACGAAGAGAGATGGTTGGTTTTTGTTGGTCCTTATGAGCACCACTCGAATCTGCTCTCGTGGAGGCAAAGCTTGGCAGAAGTCATAGAGATAGGTTTAGACGACAATGGCTTGATAGACATTGAAGATCTAAGGCAACGACTTGAATCATATAAACATGCAAACAGGCCTATTTTGGGTTCTTTTTCAGCTTGTAGTAACGTGACTGGGACTTTCTCGGATACTCGAGGAATTGCCCAACTTCTTCATCAACATGGTGGTTTTGCTTGTTTTGATTTTGCTGCAAGGTAACACAAAATTTATTCTTGTTTTTCCTTCTCCTTTCTCAACCATTTATGCATGAAATGCACTTATACATTGTAATTGTTTATTGCATCATCAAGCACTAACTTCTTGGTTTATACACGTATATACTTATGTAGTGGTCCATACGTGAAAATTGATATGAGATCCGGAGAGATTGATGGTTATGATGCAATTTTCCTTAGCCCACACAAATTCCTAGGAGGGCCCGGATCACCGGGAATACTTCTGATGAGCAAAGCCCTTTATCAGCTAGGATCCTCAGCTCCATCAACTTGTGGAGGTGGAACTGTTGATTTTGTAAATGGCTTCTGTGAAAAGGTATGCCTTACATGTTTCCTCTATTTGCTTCATATCAATGGGATAAAAAGTGGGATGTCAACCTAAATTAAAGTTTTTTCATTAATTGCAGCATACATTGTACTTGAATGAAATAGAGGAGAGAGAGAACGGAGGAACTCCTCAGATAATTCAAACCATTAGAGCAGCATTAGCTTTCTGGGTTAAAGAATACATTAGCTACAGAGTGATTGAAGAGCAGGAGAATATGTACATCGCAAAGGCACTCGACAGGCTTCTCCCAAACAAGAATATATGGGTTTTAGGTAACACTTCTGCTAAGCGACAAGCTATACTGTCCTTCCTCATATACTCCACTACAAACTCTTCATCAACTCGCATGATAAATGAGAGCAGCGCAACTGATAGAAAAAACACCAACGATGAGGTTCTTTACATGTGGGGAGAGATAGGAAACAAAAGGGACAAGCCTCTTCATGGACCTTTCGTCGCAGCACTCCTTAACGACCTATTTGGTATTCAAGCTAGAGGTGGCTGTGCCTGTGCTGGCCCCTACGGTCATAGTTTGCTCCTTGTCGATGAGCCACGCTCCCTAGCCTTCAGATCTGCCATAAATAAGGTAGATAGTTCTTTTAATATTTCTCGACAATATTCAATCAACTGCTGCTAAAGCACTGATGCTTACTGTGATTTCACTAAATGTCAACGTTTGATGCCATTAATTAATATTCTAATGCTTCAATTGCAGGGTTATGTTGGAGTAAAGCCAGGGTGGACAAGAGTTAGCTTCCCCTACTACATGTCAAGTGAGGAATTTGAGTTCATTCTTGCTGCGATTGAGTTTACAACCATTTACGGCCAGCGATTCCTTCCACTGTATCACTTCAATTGGAAAACAGGTAGCTGGACGTTCAGAAACAAGGAATTCAAGAACCCAGTAGACAAAGAAAACAATAATGATACCAACAAGTTTGCGTCATATTTTACGAGGGCTAAACACATTGCGAATCTGCTTCCCAAATTCCCTTCCCAACGAAAGATTCCTCGGGAAATAGACCTTAACCTCTTGTATTTCCGAGTCTAGTACCCCTCCACCTCCTGCTGTTGGCGGCTACTGATTGTTCCTGTGTGGAGTCATGTTGGCATGTCAATTTTTCTTCTATTGAGGTATAATAATTAGTATCACATTGATATATAGATGTTAATAAAATATACACATTTTTTTTAAAATTCTTTTTATAGTTTATTGTTACTCGCTGCTGTCTATCCATAATATTTATCTCTCAACCTGGTGCTCAAATAAATGTATGTTTAGAATTACGATGTAAAGTAATTTTAAAAAATATTTTTATATAAAAATTTATTAAAATATTTCTTTTACTTTTAATATTAATATATTAAAATTATAAAAAATATTAAAAAAACAACAATTTATTATTTTTTAAAGACAAAAATACTTTTAAAAATGCTAAAATATATAAGCATTTTTTTCCTTCTTCTGGAGCAATTTATGAGACTAAATATTATTGTAGCAATTATTTTTTAAAGTAATTTTTATTGGAAAATATATAAAAATAATATTTTTTATTTTTTAAATTTATTTTTAATATAAATATCAAAAACAATTTAAAAACATAAAAAAATAATTTAAAATTAAAAAAAAACTAAAAAAATTTTAAAATACAAAAATAAACAAATTACATATAAATAAAACTTCACCTATCTTCTTCCTCCTCCTCTTTCTTCTCAAGATGGGTATTCATTATCAACATCAACACAATTTAAAATAGACTCATTTAACTGCCAATCTCGAGACAACAATGATTCATTAGAAATCCTCCATCTTAACAAACTTTCATCGTGAAATCTTAACTCTCTCTTCAGATCCACAATCATTACCTGGGTTTTTACCAGTACTAACAAAATTCGGATTTTGAAACAAGAAAAGGTGTTGTTTTGGTTTAAGTTTTTGGGTTGTTGGGTTTTAAAAATAAAAGTGAGTGGGATGCTAGCCAAAAAGGTAAAGAAAAGGGTGACTATTGAGTAGTTGATTTGGAAGGAAAGGATGAAAACATATACGGGAAAAAAGAAAGAAAGTGGGGGGAATAATGGATTTGCTTGCTTGGGAGAAGAGGGAAATGGAAGAATTGATTGAAAGGGAAATTTGGAGGCCAAAAGGGAGAAGAAGAAGAAGACGACGGCGACGGCGACGGCGACCAAAGGTAAGGGAAGTGGGTGTTTTGAGAGAAGGAAAACGTGCCGGAGAAGTGAAGTGACAGTAAAGGGAACTAGGCAAGGCAAATAGTACTTGTCCTCTTGGACAAAAATAAGAGATTGGTATTCCAAAAATAGCAAAGTGGCTTTCAATTTACAATAACAATCATACCCTTTTTAAAGAGTTATGCTATTTTAATTATGGATACGTATTTTAATTCGCTATGTTTTAATTTTATTTTAAAAAAATTATTAATTTAAGTGTTATAAATTTTAAATTTATTAAAGTTTTACATGATTATTATTTTTAAAATTTTAGAAAATTAATTAAAATAAACATAAGTTAGTTCAAATATTACAATTAACCAAAAAAACAAATTGCTCAATTTTCATGTTGAAAATCAGTGGTGTAAGTCATTAAGCTGTTTTATATATATTATGTTTCTGTTTTTAAATATCTTTCAAGAATTTTTTTAATTTTAAAATATATTAAATTAATTTTTTTACTTATTTTATGACCGTTTTAATGTAATGAAATTAAAAATAAAATTAATATATTTTTAAAAATAAAATTATTTTATAAAACAATAAACACTTATGTTGAGTCAATTAATTCATATAGTATGTTGTATTGTGTCAAATCACATATGCTTTAAGGCTAAATTAGATTATTTTAATGTATTTTTTTCTTTTCTCTTTACTAAAACAATTTATATGTTATTTTAAATTAATTAAAAATATATTTTTTATATTACTTTATTTGATATCATTTAACTTTTATTATGTCTTGAAATAAAATTATAATCTTTTTAATTAAAAATTGTTTTTTTCAACTAAGTTACTAGCTCAACTAGTAATTGTCAAATGGTAAGGAATTAATTAGGAGGAGGGGACATCCATGTTTCGAGTCCTACCATTTGTATTTCCCAACTTATATATTAGTGTAATCCTATAAACCCATAAACCAAAAACATCAGAAGAAAACCTTCTAAAAAAACGATTTAATGGGGTAAAAAATAATTATGTGAAAAGAGTGAAAAATACGAAAACCTGGAGAACAACCACAAAACACTTTTTCAACCCTTTATAGTGGTTTGGAACTAAAATTGATATAGAATTAATGATGGTAATTACAAGAAAAAATTCCCTCCATTATTAGCTTTAATTATTCATCATAAAATCAAAATTAAACGGATTTAAATAAAACAAAACTAATCATATTAATGGGTTGAAAAAAAATTATTCAGGTTCAAAGTTAAATTAACTGTCTAAAGCATCAATGATTGAATCAATGGGTGCTAACTTTTGGTATTTATTAACTTTGTGAATTAGTGGTCCATATGTGGAAATTGACATGAGGTCTGGGGTGATTGATGGATATGATGCTGTCTTTCTAAGCCCCCATAAATTCCTGGGGGACCTGAATCATTAGGAATACTTTTGACGAGCAAAACTCTTTATCAATCCAGATCTTCATCTCCATCAACTTGTGGGGTGGAACTGTTAATTACGTAAATGGTTTTCATGGAAAAGTATGGTTTATATATCAACCATCAAGTGACTGAAAAACAAGAGGGTTTTCCCACAAGAAAAGCACTAAAGAGGCTTTTACCATGTAAGGACACGTGTGTTTTAGGGAATAGCACTGCAAAGAGACAAGCTATACTGTCCTTCCTCGTATACTCTACTACAAACTCTAGGAGTGATAGCAAGAATAGAAGGAGTATGGGGGTTCTTTACATGTGGGAAGAGGCAGGAAACAAGAGAGACAAGCTTCTCCATGGATCTTTTGTTGCAGCACTCCTTAATGACTTATTTGGTATTCAAGCTCGAGGTGGGTGTGCTTGTGCTGGTCCTTATGGTCATGCTTTGCTCCATGTCAATGAGAGCTCCTCCCTTTGCCATCAGATCTACCATTGAAGAGGTAATAGCTCTCCAAATATTTGCTTTCATTTATAAGATATTCTTGTTTCTCAATCACTTGTAAACAACATTAATATTTGAGAAAATGCCGCTGCAAGTCCATGCTAGACATTTATCAGCAAAAACGCTATTCAACTTTTGATCGCACTGGCTCGGGGCTACTTATAAAAGTTGCTAGCTATTAAAATGCTGCCAAAAATTATTTTTAATTGCAGTTGTTATAAATATTCGATGTCCCTTGTTAACTGTACTAATGTTGATGTTTTGTTCTAGGGTTATGTTGGAGCAAAGCCAGGATGGACAAGAGTGAGCTTCCCTCGCTACATGTCCGACGAGGAATTCAAGTTCATTCTTACAGCTATCCAGTTTATAGCCATTTACGGCCAGAGATTTCTTCCACTGTATCACTTCAACTGGAAAACTGGCAGTTGGACTTACAAGACAAAGGGATTGAAGGACCTGATGGGTAGAGAAAGCAGTGGCAGTATTCATTTTCTTGCCATTGGAAAATACTAAACATCCTGGGATTGTCAATATAAGGGGCCTCGTGTTCAACAGCCTTGAATCTGCAGATGATGTCGTTCACAGAAGTAATTACAAAGGGGACGCAACAGCGACTCCTTCAATAATGAAAACTAGTGATGGACAAGTCAACTGGCTTGTTGCATCGACTTATAATGGGATGGTAGCAAATTGAAGATGATTCACAAATTCACCAATTTGTTTAATTCTGGTAAGCTTTGACTGCTAAGATTCAAATAATTGATCTGCCTAGATATCTAAACTGATAGCAACCAATTAAAAATCGACCACTGAAAAAATTCTTTCCATTTCCCACTTCCATGCTGGCCCCTGTGTAGTAATCATAGCATACAACAACAGTTGATACTGAACAAATTGTCTGCTGATGGATTCACAATTAGCACCTGTATCTTTGAGATTGACTGAATTCAACCCTTTCTCTCAGATTTGACAATCCTGCTTAATCTTGGAAAATTATGATAATAATGCAAGTAAAAGACCTGTTACCGTGGAGACATAGCCTTTGTGAGATTGCAAGTCCACCTGCACATAGGAGCTGAGAGTCTCAGACCAACATATTAGTGGCATGTCTTTTGAGTATACAAAAATAATGTGCTGCTACTGTTTCAACAGAAAAGAAGCTTCAATCATATTGTAGAAAAAGATAAACAGCCACAAAGTTAGCGAACAAGACTGTGGCAGCAGGACCCTAAACTGTCACCAAGAAAAAGAAAAATGCTCAGCGGATATCATAACAACAAAGTTGTTTCTATATCAACATGCTTGATTCCTATTCCATGCAACACTTAACTTGGTTTGACAACTTGTCCAGCCCAAGTATGTGCTCACTAATTATGTTCTTGGGGGAAGACAGTGAACCCAACTTCCAGGTTGATCCAGCCTCTGGCAAGCGTGGAGGATTCAAGGGTGGTGGAGCTTGCTGATGATTTTTCAAGATTTTATGCTACTTATCAAAACAAGGATAAGATTTTACGAAATAAACTCTTAGAAAATGCCCGTGGTTCAAACCAGAATTTCCTACTACAATTACAGAGCAATAATAAATAACAGAAAGTGGTTTAGTTTTATTTCCTTTTCATTTTCCCCTGAAAATTTTGAGGCCCATTCTTCATGGCAAGAAGCAACTGCATCTTGCCTATGGAACAAGTTTATGTAACTGACCAAAAAGGAAAAGGAGACTGTAAGGGAAGGGAAATGTCTTCTATGAGTTGACTAGAATGGACAGTGTGCATCATTTGCTTGTCTTTATGCATTTCATGAAACTCCACCACCCAGAAAGACAATGGAAGAAAGAAAGAAAGAGCATGAGAAGTAACTGAATACAAACAATGAAGAAAAAACCCCCACCTTTTTTATATCTAAGAAAAAACCCATCTGTTTTCAAAGGAAATGGCTGGCCATCAAAAGTTGTGGCCTCTCCTTGTCTTCTTCAATCTCCATTGAAGCTTCAGATCTTATTTCCTGAACCCTTTGATCCCAGATACCATCCATTAGCTTCCAAGTTTCATCACTGACAACTTGTGTCTGTTCACGAAACCATTTGAAAAAGAAAGTCAGCATTACTAGAACGACAATGAATTTAATGTGGACTACTGGAATTCACACGACTTCATTTACCTCCATAGGGCGGGGTGCACCAAAGGTTGCAAACCCAACATTTCCAGGTGCAAATGTAACCCTCCCAGGAAGGGTAATCCCATGGATCCCCCATCGTCCAGCATAAATTAGGGCTCCATATTCATCAACAGGATTTACAGTGGGCTGAATAATGAGTAATAGAATACAGAAATTAAAATGCTTAAATCATCATAAATATCCCAATCATCAACCCTTTATTATTTAAACATCTAGAAACTGTGGCATGACAAGTTAACTGAACAAGCATGAGAGCAGAGAAGGAGAGGAGCTGCCATGAACCTTGATGTTTTGTGCAACTTCTCTTTCCCTGGTTTACCCTTTTTCCTTTATCTAAACAAAACTTGTAACCTACTTATTTTCATCACCACTTATTTGAGATATTGCAAGTGCCATCAGAATTTGATGTTGCAGTATAATTTGACCTATCCCCCTTAAAATGTCTACAAGTAAATGTAAGACATCGTCATATAAACATGTATTTTATGCTCTGCAAGCACTTCACAAGTTTAATATTGTGTAACATGTCCCAAATTATTTTTAAATGACACAAGAGAACAACTGGTACAAATTTCTGCAGAACCAGACTATAAAACTAAAATCAAATAAATCAAATCAGGATAGTAACAGTCAAGATAATAGTGTTTTAAGAAAATTCAAAAAGAAATCGTAGACCAATTCTAAACTCAATTTCTATAATAAGCAACTTGAAATAATCATATTCAAGGATAAGGTCAAGAACTCACTTGAGGTATTCGAGGAGCTCTTTTGTATATGTCCCAAATTTCTGACGCTTCTATCTGTCCCTTCTCAAGTAAAATGTCTGCACAGAATGAAGGAATGAGGCCAACAGATATCAAGCATTTCACATATAGAACTGCCTCAAATGACCAAGTTTCAACAAATAACTTATTAACAAATTGATAAAGCCAAAAATGTAACCTGTAATTGTTTCTACAGCTGAATGATATTCTCTCAGGACAGACGAACATTTGTCCACAGCGTATCGCATGTATTCATCTCGCAGAGCTTCAAGTTTAGCTGCAAGCTGTTGTGAAAAATAAAAATAAAATAAAAAAATTACAAATGCAATATATGCATTCAGAAAATCTATTCAAAAATGCGCATAAAGCTCTAACAGATTTGGCAATTGGTTCCCAGAAATATACATTGGGCACAAGATCATTATGTTTCCTGTAGAATGCTTTCCCAAATGCTGTCATCCCAGTTTGGAGAATAAGAAATTCTGCATGGCGCTAAGCTTCCAAGGTAGCCTTTGCAGAGATCCAACACATGTTGTTTATCCCAAACATCTCCTCCTCAATCACTCTAGCTACATCAGATTACAAGTAAAACTCCTTATATGCTTTAAGGGGAAAAAAAACAAAGACAAAGAAAGGAAAGAAGAAACATCAATAAAGCCTTTTAATACACAGTCCATGAGTATGATTCAGTGATGAGACCTGATTCAGAAGACTGCTAAATAGGAGTTAAAAGCATAAATTACAATCAAGGCCAACAGTCAGCAGGTGCCTAAAAGATGAAGTTTGCAGGAGACTCTTTCTAATTGTTTTGTGATTAAAATCTTTCCCCAATAATACTCCACATGCAGTTCCTTGGTGTTTTTGCATTTGTTTTTGTTTGGCACTTTTTCTTTATCCAGTGAAATTATGTAAATGTAAGACTTTTATATTAAATAATTGTTGAGGAGAATTCTTGGAAGTTAAAGCAAATCCTTAGGTCAGTATTTTCCAGATGATAAACTCCCCCAAAACTTGAAGCTTAAAGAAAATGTCAACAGAAATTGAAAAAAAAAAGAAAAAAAAAGAGGATATCTAGGATTTAAACTCAAAGCTCAATAATTAAACCAAAATTTAAACCTTGAGTTTTTTAAAGCAAAAGATGATCCGATTATGCAGGGAAACAAAGATTGCTTTGATGGGATGCTTGATTTAAATGCTCTAGGTAGGAAGAATAAAAATTCATTTATTTGCTTTCAAAACAGATTTCCTTTTATAAAATGATAGAAAAACAAACAAAAACATATCCAAAAGTTCACAGCATTGATCCATTAAACATCCTACATTAATCTGTTTTAAAACAAATGCTAAACATAAATGTATGTAACAATGATATTTTAAGACAAGAACAAGATTCATGTAACCTACGAGCACATGCACGCACTAT
The DNA here is from genome assembly GCA_015852605.2 of Populus deltoides. Classification (NCBI taxonomy): domain Eukaryota; kingdom Viridiplantae; phylum Streptophyta; class Magnoliopsida; order Malpighiales; family Salicaceae; genus Populus; species Populus deltoides. The sequence goes on along the minus strand of CM027574.2, from coordinate 4,344,108 downwards.
AGAGTTCACATAATCTGATTTCCTTGCAAAAATCCTTCCTGCAGTTTCTGCATAACGCATATTTGGCTGGCTGGTGATAGAGTTTATATCAGTCTGCAGGAGGAGATACATTCAAATACATAACTGTCAGATATCTCAACACTTGATCACAAAATACAACCCCGGAGCATATTCTTCAATTACCTCTGTGAAAGGGCGGAAGGGATCCGGAAGGTAGCATGCAAGAATAGCAACAGCTGCTTCTCTGTATGCCAATCTTAATTTCAATTCCTCAGGAATCTCAGTACTATCTTCTTGTCCTGTTTCAAATGTGCCTTTTTGCTGCACAATCACATAGCAAATGAATTGAGAAAATGAGAATGTTGGAAGTGGAAGTAAACATGGTTTTCACATTTATTTTAAGAAAAAAATTGTTATTTTGTGCAAAAAGAGAGACAGAAAAAGAGCAGCCCTAACCCTCTTCAAGGCCTCTAAAAGTTCTTCTCGCCCAATATAGTCTAAATCCTTCCTGGCAGTCAAAATTCCAGCTTCATTCCTGTCATTCAGTTTATGAAGAAATTAGCATCTCCTTTTACTGATATTCAATCAGAAGTAGAACTGTGCATATTCAATACATAGAACTATCCATTAGGCATTACGCACAGTATGTTCTGCAGCTCTGCCCCAGTAAAATCTTCTGTAAGCTCAGCAATTTCCTGCAGTAGAGCGTCCCTTTCCTTTTCTGACCGAAAAAATTTATTTCTAGCATGCACCTGCACAAGTTAAGTCCCCGTGATGATGTCAACACAAATTTAGAGATCTTGAATTTTTTATCATTTTGAAGAAATACCTTCAATATTGCCAATCTGCCATCCTTAGATGGCAAACCAACTCTCACAATCTTGTCAAAACGACCTTTTCTCAAGAGAGCAGGATCAAGAATATCAAGTCTATTTGTTGCTCCTATAACCAGCACCTGACAAACCCAAGTTTAGCTGTTGATAAAAAAAATTCAATGTCTCCAGCCCAAATAAATAATACAAGCACACCTGTGATGTAAATTCCTTAAATCCATCCATCTCAGTCAGTATCTGAAGCAGACCTTGCTCTCTCTCTGCACCACCCTACACAAACAATTGCATGGATGCACTGAATTCCGGGAGAGAGAGAGAGAGAGAGAAATAAAAGAATTATGTTCCAGTTTTGTGCAGAAGTCACTGATATATCAACAAAGGCTTATAAAATGTTAATTGCTGTGCTGCTCGACCAAACTTCAACTGCTGGATATCACAATGAATAAGTAAATAAAACAAATACACTGCAATATTTCCAGTTTTTTTTTTCTGGTCATTTATTGGTCTTGTGGCATGAAGGTTGAGAGACTAATTTGACAAGTTCTGCTGTGAATTTTATTGCATGTTGCTATTAAAGTCAGTATGACTTTAAAAACTAAATGGAAGCTCCTTAATTTCCTTTGCAGTTGTATGATTGCCACTGAAGCTCCTGTATGTTTTTGTTCATATCATTTCATTAGTGAAACTTAATGAATGCAGGCAATAGTACATACTATCTTACCCCACCAATATCAGGTCCACCACGCTTGCTACCAATGGCATCAATTTCATCAATAAAGATGATGGAAGGAGCGAATGATCTGGCACTAGCAAAAAGATCCTTAACACGAGATGCTGCCACTCCTACAAACATCTAGAAAGTCAACTTCGTTAGTTAGACAATTTTCTTTTAGTTCAAAGAGTTCAAAATGACTAAAAAGGGAAAATGGAAGCAATTTAATAAGAGTGAAAGTCAAGAATAAGAAGCAATGCCAATCACAAGTGCCAGCCAGTTGTTAGAGCATAAGTACAAACGAGTAGCTTGGACTTTATCAAACTTGTGAAGTAGTTACATAAGCAAAAATAAGTGGTGCTTCATGAAAAAGATAATTAGCTACTAAGGAAGCAATGTGAACTTTATCCTATCAACAGAGGCTGACAACAGAAAACAACCAAAACCATGAAACAAAAGAAATGGCTATTCCTTTTTAAATGTAAAGTATGTCCACACCTCTACAAAATCTGTGCCATTTGCAGCAAAGAAAGGCAGTCCTGCTTCACCAGCAATGGCTTTAGCGAGCAGTGTTTTACCAGTTCCTGGAGGCCCATGGAGAAGGACACCTTTTGGGCAATAGATACCTTTATCTTGAAACTCTTCATCATTCTTCAAAATGCGTACAATCTCTTGCAGTTCCCTCTTTATATATTCCTGGCCAGCAAAATCATCAAAGGTAACACCGGTGGTTTCTTCTGCTGATATAAACTTTGCCCTGGTGGAAAGGAAGTCAGAAATTAGACTCCAAGTGCATCATTCCGGGGGTGGGGAACCAAAATGCTCACAAAACCATCTAAAGTTGTCATGATTTAATTGCAAAACTGTAACAATGTTAAGACACGCAATAGTAACCATTAAATAAATCCCTTTTCCGAAACAACAATATTTGTAACAATTAACTCAGAAACCATAGAGAATAGATGCACGAACAGAAGTTTCAAGGGAGCTTGGAAGTTCTAATCAAATTTGAATTAATTTCCATAAACAGAATAATGATTCTTTTGAAAACAACTAGTAAGAGATTTCTAGATAACACATGCAAGCCTGTGGACCGTATAGTAGATGAAAATGATCATTGGATGGTAGTCCATCAATTTAACTTTAGCGTTACCAAAGTTCTAAACTGGCAATGGATAATAGATAACAATTATTAGGAAACCAACTCTCCACACTATTATTTTCTTGATTTTAAATTAAATATAGTTTAAGCAAAGCTTCTAAATTCTGACAATTTTCCACTTACCTGCTCTTGCCTAATGACCCAAGTGCACGACGCTTGAGTGGCTGCCTAACTGTTTCGCTCGGCTTTCCCAAGTCACAAGGTATTAACTTCGCATAAATAGGTCTCGTCATATTATCAATCCAGAGATATAACACAATAGAAAGAGCAAGTCGCATTGCCCATATGACAGCAGTTGCAACAGTGGAGTAGACTTCTGCAGGGACTGCATTCACATTATGGACATCAACATTGACTATTTGCTGGTGCAACTTTTGCCAAACATCATTCCAACAATCAATTGGCATACGGTCAACCACATGGCGCCGGAAAATTATTTCTTTGTTTGAATTTCCTTCTGATCCTTCCTTTTTTGCCTCTTTGTAGTATGGAAGAATCACTGTTCATATGAGCAATAAATTTTCAGCTGAAAATCTCAAATGAACACACGATGAGTAAGGTGTAGGCCTTGTTCAGAATATAGATCTATTATAAGGTGATGAGGTAAAAGGCAAACTATGCCTTCAAGAAGTCTTCGATTAAATAACAATAAAATCAACAAAAGACCAGAAGATTCACTTGGATGATGCATCTGAACTTTAGCATCAATAGCAGGGACTGCAATATGAGAAAGAAATTTGCAATGGGGAACACATTTGTTCATAAGGAATAAATAAACGGAACATCATTGCCTTAATCCAGGGGCCAGAAAAAAGAAAAGGCTGCATCGTATGTTACATGATGAAATCCAAGGAGATATTTTATAAAGATTATGATTCTAATATATTAACTGCTACTCAATTATGCAAAACATTAGTTTTTGTAATGGAATTCGAAAAACAACTCATGTGGCCAACCTGATTAGGCTTGCATTTGAGGCTTGACTGAGATAAGTTTAATCAGATATTTTTCTGCCAACATTCTTAATCTCATTGAGAATTCCATTTGCACACTAATCAATTATTTTAAAAAGAAGAAAATCATTTCCTATAATGTCTGTAATAAATGGACTAAGAGAATGCACGAAGCAATGTACTGGACCCAGTTGCTGCAAAAACAATCGCAACAAACGCAAGTACATATAACAAGCACTAATTATTCATTAACCACTAAAAACAGTTAAAAGAACTAAAACCCAGAAAAAAAATATAACAGCAGCAAAGATTAAAAAGAACAACTTCCCAACCTGAAACATTCTGGCCGTAATTTGCGTACTCCATAAACTGAACATTATTGGAGTTAACAAGTCTCAAAAAATCACTAAAATCAATCCTATGAGAATTCTCAGGATCCCATTCCGTTCCTTTTAACTTTCCTCGCATCATCAACAATGCCCTGCTCCAGTTTGAAGCCATCACTAGATTCCTCTCTAATTGTATATCTGCCCTTCTCTCCAATTCTTCCAATTTATTAATTCTTTTTCTTTCTGCTTCTTTCAGTTTCTAAAAAGTTACACAGAAATAAAGTTACAATCTTTGAGAGGTTTTATACATAAAAATTTTAAAAAATGTACTTTATTGTTACCAAATCATAGAAATACAAAGATAGCCCTTCTATTTTCTTCTCTCACTTTCTGAGAGACCAAACAGTGGTTCATTTTCGAAAAAAAAAATTATTTCAGAACTTGGGGATAGATAAATATGAATTCAGGAGCGTGTAGCTACATTTTCTTTCCGCACTTTCTCAGTAGCCAAACAAAACTTAATTTTTTTGGGAAATAAATAAATCAAGTAAATATATATAAAAAAACTGAAATTTCCAGTTTCCTAACAAATGAAATGAAAAACAGCGTGATATTAAAACAAAAATAGAAAATTCACTTCATTTTTTTTCCCATGTACTTTCCCTGTAACCAAACAGAACCCAACTTTGTTATAAATAAAATAAAACATAAAAATACTAATGCATAAAAAGAAGAGAGGAAAAGATAAGTAAAAACCTCGAATAACTGTGTGGACTCGGGGTCTTCTTCAGCTACTTGTGCTGAGTTAGAGGAAGAGGTAACCGAGTTAGAAGAAGAAGCAACAAAGGCAGTGAATTTAAGTGACTTGTGATTCCTAAAGAGAAGTGAGTGACGATCTCTGAAGGTTAATTTGGTTTTGAAAACAAGCTTATGAGGGAATTGAATGGCTAGAGATGAATTTGGGATTTGAAGAATTGAATTCGAAACGAGGGATTTCATTTCTCTACTACTAGTATTTATTATTAGAATACTATCAGTTTGAGGAAGAAAGGAAAAGGAATTGGATTCCTCTCTCTCTCTCTCTCTCTCTCTCTCTCTCTCTCGGGAATTCAGTTTGATGAACAGCAGCGAATGTGGGTTTGGATTAGAAATGAGTGTTTGGATTTTTGTTTTATTTGCTGCCCATTTCCCTCTCTGGGTTTTTGTGTAGGGGTTTTGGGATGAGAAGAAGGTGATGATCCATGATAAACCTTCCAACGGTGCCGTTTTAAATGGTAGGGATATAGGAGGATACAAATGTTATTACAACTATTAAATAATATTATTTCTTTACACCTAAATGTTTATTTTCTTAATATGATATTTGAAATCATTTTTAATATTGTTCATAAAGTTAAGAAATTATAGTTTTAAAAAACCTTAATATGATAATTGAATTCATTTAAAAAACCTTGCATATAAAAACTTAATATATAAACTGTCACATTGTTTGTTAGCTTGATGAAAAGAGCATAGCTGGTCCAAATCCATCCAAGATAAAAACTCAATCAAACTTTACCCCCAACTTATTAACTTATTTTTTAAATAAATTATAATAATAATAATAATATTATTATTATTTTTAAATCAAATCGGGTTAATCTTATTAACCCGTTAGAAGACCTTGCCCCGGGTCAGATCTATAACCATGTATAAAAAACCACTAAAAACTCCATCATTAAAAGTGTTGTGTGACATTGAAAAGAAGGTTTCACAAATCCTCTTTTTTTTTTTTTTCCATGCAATAATACCACATGTCAAAAATAGTAGAAACATGGAATTTATTGTTAAATTAATATTTTAAAAAAAAATCTCATGACCCCAGGAAAAAACAGAATCCCAATGGACTCGATTTCAAAAGGAAAAAAAAAGATATTTCTTTCTTTACTTTCTGTCTCAACAAAATGGATAATCGAATGAAATGCTCTCAGGATCACAGTGGCCAGACGGACGGACACAAGGGCGGGCTGATAAATTTCGGTCAGCACTCACATGAGATACAGTGTTTTACATACCAAACCATGATATGGGGCTCTCCTTGAACCGAATAATTCAAACAAAGAATATTAGTATAGGAGTGATACAACAACGAAATCTGGGTTTTTTTGCTAGTGGCCATGCAAGTCCTTCTCCCCTCCTCTAACTCTGCTAATGTTAAGAACTAAGAATGAATGCTGGCTAGGCTCCATCGATTTTTATTTACACAACCAGCTAGCTTGTTGTTGATTTTAGTCACCGCCATACACTAACGGATACAAAACTTGGAAATCTTATGTAACGTCTAACTTGAGGGCATTAACTTCATTTCAAACTGCTTTCTTTGATCGGCAGATACACTCTGGATATGGATTCTCATAGAAAGATTCTTCAGTCCTCAAACGTGCTCGGCCTTTTATTCCTGGCAATGGGCCATGTCTTTTTCTTGGAGCTCCTTGCCTGCAATTTTGATTAAAACAAAGTGAGTCCCTGCAGTTCCTCTGAGTATGCTTAACCGAAACATCTTACAGCTGCATAAGCAATTTGTATGTTTACAAATCATGAGGAACAAAATGCAACTATTTCAATTATCAAAGGTACAAGCAGTGTGGTACAGAATGGTTTGAGATTACACGATGCAATTGAGTACAAAAAATTAATAGAGATGCACAACAAAAACGAAAACACAAACACAGAGAAAAAAAGAAGGAGCAGAAATTGACAGTATAAACTTTCAATAGAGTTACCTGTTCTTGTGCATTTCTTGAACAAGGTGAGAAAATGAGGACCCTAATTTCAGCTCTCCACTTTCTAGCTTATCAAATAGTTCAACAAGTCCTTTCCTGGATCACATTATTCACACAAGGGACGGGAGATAGTCAGAAGGAAAACACAATTCCAAAAACAGAGGGTGCCTTGTGCAAATCCACATTCAATTTTGTGCCAGCATTTGATTCTTGATTCTTCTCATCAAAAGGCGTATAAGAAGTGGGTTACCCATATAAGACCTAATTTTCAGTTCCCATGCAACCCTAGTTGAATTCAATAACACAACACCGTGACTGGGTCCATACCTGTCTGGGTTGATTGTCCTGCGGTGTCCTAAGAATCTTCTGTGGCCCTCAACAGCTCTGGCCATATTACCTGAATGAGAGGGAACAAAGACATTGCTCTCTACAGAAATAATATAATCAAGTGCTGCAGTTTGACTGCCATGATTGGCAAATGGTTCTAACTCCTTTGCTGTAGCCAATGCTTCCTGATATCAACCCGACAACCACTTCATTGTTACTGGCAGTTTTGATGGCATTAAACCATGTCAATGAAATTAAATCATAAAATTATCATCAAACCTTGGAAATTATATTTGGGAAGCGAGACTTAAGTTCTGAAAGGCGAGCTTCGCCGCCATAAATTTCCCCCGATGCAATATAAATTGTTGTTATTGGAGGATACCCAAGAGATTCAAGAAATATTCCCACCTCTTTTGGAGTTAGAGGGCAAAAGCCTCCCACCCTCTGTTCTGTTGAGTTTATCTTTTTAACCTTCCAATGGTTAGTATTCTCCCTGAGAAAAATGACAAGATAAGCATAAGTTATTGATAAACAAATATATCTGACAGCAAAAGAAACACTTATCATAAGACTTTGGCATTCTCTAGTTAACTACGTCAACATAATAGAAAACAAGACCCATCTTCTCTAAGTTTCAGACATTAAACCAATTGAATTTTCTTGTACACTGTTCAACAACAATCTCAATAATGAAGTTATCATGGATATCTCTTGATATAGCAGGAATGCATCCTCAAGTCAAGGACAACTAGAAAATGTTAATATGAGGAAGCCCTAACTGCTATATCCTTGGCTGATATATATGGATTATATGTCTATCTATCACACTTGTATTTCAGAGACATGCCCATGCACAAACACATCCTCACCTCATTATTCGCAGCTCTTCAGATTCTGCCTCAGTCAGCCCATATGTACAGCCAGTAAAAGAGAGCATGTCCTTCTCATATCTCAGATGGAGAGCAATGTATCTTCCGCTGTGTGATCTCAGACGCTCCACAAGCTTCTGTGGTGTCATCGTCATGCATTCTCAGAACCTAATTTAGCAGGAATCCCCATAGGAGACCTCAATGCATCAATACTGAAAATGAATGTAAATTCAAGATCATGCACATTGAGTTTTAATCTTTTAAATCATGAGTATCTAAAATGGTAATGGGTAATGCCTTTTAAAGTTCAGTGTTGAAAATTCTTGGAGACTTCAGCCATTTCAATTGGCATAATTCACCGGAATCCAGTTTAAACTTGAGCAAAAGTTACAGAGGTGCTAATAGAAGAGGACAAGTGTTCCAAACCTTTCCTAGGCTTTCAATTGAAGGAGAAAAACGGAGAGCACGGTATAGAGCACGACATCTCAACCTCTGTATATCAAGAGGCAAATCATTGTTTGCCAGCCGGGAATCTGATTTCGCAACATGAATTACCTGCAGAGATTAAGATATTGCCATGATCAAACATTTTAATAATAGCAGAAGGCCCCAGAACTAATGTGCAGGGCTTATGCAAGAAAAATGCTTATTCACACACCTAAAGTACAAAACCTGACACTTTCATGAATTGTTTTTTTGAAGTGACTAGACATCTTCATGAAGATAAAATAAACCCATATGACAAGGAACGAATTGCAAACATGTTTATGGACTAGATAGACAAGGCCAAACCTGAAAAGAAATCCATGAATAAGCTCAGACGCATCAGATATGAAGCTTGACAAAAACATCAATAACATAAAATCGGATTGTTGGATCATACTCAATTGGTCATATAATTCGACAGGCCGAGTTCTTATAGAGACCCACTTTGTCAGACATCAAACCATATAATCTTTCAAATAGAATCTTCCAAAATTAGGCTGAGAAGTTGTTGTTTTTTCTATTTTAATTATTTTCCCAGTTAATTTCAGATTTTAATTATTTGTTTCTTACTTAGCTTAGGTTTCTTGTTTAGGTCGGTTTTAGGATCTATTTAGATAGTTGTGGTGTTGTTTTAACATCAGATTATTATTCATATATTTTTTAATAAAACATAAGAGATTTTCTCTATTCCTTTATAGTGTTTAAGGTTGTAAGTTTAGGGCTTGAGAACCCTAACTTTTATCTTCGCTATCTGCTGCGTCAATATGCCCCCTATTAGAAAATGCAATAACTATTCCGCACTGTACCAAACTTCATATATACCTACCATGCGATTACTTGACACCTTTCTCACATGCAAACACAACAAAATCACACAAAATTAGCATGCATGGGAATGGCAATTTGTGGTGATCTAGAATTTGGGGGAAGCAACAACAACAATGAAATACAAGATATGACAGTAGGTTCTTCAACACTGCAAACATCCAAAACAAAATCTTAAGTTATTAGATGGCAACACACACATTAAATCAGAGAAGATCACAATTACAACCAACACGAATCGATCAACACCTTCTCACAAAGTTGTCCTTTCTGAAGCAAAAGGGAAAAAGAAAAAGGAACACCAAAACAATGATTTTGGAGACAGGGAAAAAAAGGGGTTGAAGCAGACTGCACACAAGCAGTTTTCCCATTTCAACTATGTTCATAAGATGTAAAACAAATGAACTAAGTTCATCTAGCATGTAAAGAGGTTTCATCCTAGTGTGTGCATAAAGCAAGTTGGATTAGATAAAAACATCTAGTTTCAATTTCTGCTTATTTTTATAACAAGCATGCACTTCTAATTTCACTGCTCTTCTAATTTCACTGTACTTGAAATCTGAAATTCACAGTTCTAAATTAGACGATTATATATGCAAAGCAATAATTTCATATGCATGTCAATCATTACCATCATTTGTACTCAAGACTACTAAAGGTTGAAAAAATTAATCTCCTTTACCTGATAGTCCTTCCATAGTCGAGCCATCTCTTCGTAGTAACCCATGCCAGACCAGGAGGTGAAGTGTTTCCTGGCCCGAGGAATTGACTCCAATTCCTTTGGAAGCGCCTTAACAATCCTTACATCATCTTGTAAGGTTGTAATGAAATGAAGCTCATCAAATATGTCTGAAAATGTGCTGTACATTTGGGTCATGTTAAGTGAACAATTTAGTAGGAGAAAGAAGAAAACTTAAAAAGAAACAGGGGATGTGAACTGAAACATTTCAAAAGAACACCATATATGATTGCTAAAAGAAACACCTCGTGTCTTGCCAGAATGACCGTTTATCCAGTTGAGGGATGACTAAGGTAGCGTTCATAATGTGTGCCACAGCCACCATGTCTGAGATCTGCAAGAAGACAAGGTTATTGAGTTTATATAGATGAAATTATTCAGCCAGAATTAGGTTGTAATCTAGCAGAAATGTGAAGCCCCGTTCACATATTCACCAGTTACCAGTAGTTCACAACACTATCCTGTGGTTATATTACATTTTTATCTTGCATGTGCTCATCCAAGACATATATGAAACAATGGACAGCATACTTCAAGCATCTTCCCATGCATTTGCAATGAGTTAACTATTCACAAAATATTCATTCATTGAATAAACCTTCATTACTATACTTCATTATGAATAAGGGTGATGTCTGATTGCATAAAAGATACTTTGAAAATTCATAAATGATACTTATTCAGAACCTTTTTGGCATCTTGCTATCAAATGAAAAGGTCGTTTTGGTACTTTGAAATTATGGACAGGATTTAACACCCAATAACATAAACCATTAAGAGAATGAATGCAGAAGACAGTAAGCAAAATACCGATGGTATTGAACTTACACCAGTGCGCATTTGATTTAGTCCTCCGTTGCTTCTCACAGTTATATAGTGATCTGATCCTTGGGCAGCTGACATTTGCAAGTTGAATTTAGAAAAGACTAGAGAGAGAAAGAGAAAGCCAAAGAAAAATGAAAAAAGAATTCATACATGGACAAGGTTCCAGGCTAGTGCATTACTAAACAACCACACATGATACACCTAGTATCCTTTCATTTAAAGGGGAAAAAACTAAAAAAAAAAAAACTATTGAATAAAAAAGAAAGCAGGTTCATGTAAATGTTACAAATTGAAACTTGGGACAGATGGAAAGACCCATACAAACAGAAAAGGAAGGCACAAGTATATGTTTATTTTTTAAACCTTTATGTCTAACTGTTGGCTTGATACATGGGTGCAAACCATGGCTTAGAGAAGCACCCCAAAGGTTTTCATCTGACACCTGCAAAATTAGAAGCAGAGCAGCCTTACTTTCTTTAAAATATTAGTACCAGTTATTTTCTAAAAAGGATATGAGCTCTCTAAAGCTTGTAGCAAACATAGAATGATATTTTTCTATTGTATTTTAAAAATGAAAGGTGCAAGAAGAATTTTGTGACATGTTTTGATAAGCCACTTTACATGAAACAATCTTTATTTGTCAAAATAACCAAGCACAAAACAGATTCAATGCATTCAATATTGACATGAATGTAGGTCCATCTCACAGTAGTCCTCCCACATTAATGCCTTTCAACAGCCTCCCCAAAATGCTCAAAAGACAGAGCCATGTCTTCAAAAGTTTGCAATTACAAGGATACTGACCTATATTTATCATTTGTCTGTTCAATCTAAATTTAGCTTCCAGCCTTTTTCAAAGTTAAAGGGAATTCAAGTGACATTTTTTACTTTACTTGGGATAAATTCTTGACAGAAGCATGTACAACTTCCTCCAAGGTGAACCCAGAAAAGTTCAGGTTCAGGTTGATTAGGTGTAGTTGGAACATTCTAACTTCCCCATGATCCAATCAGCAATCTCCCAAGTGATTTTTATCCCGAAAAAACCAAAAGAAAATTCAAGCACGCAAGTACAGTTTCCTGGACGAAACCATTACTACTCAACAACAATCATGAAAGAAACACCTGATTATCCAAGGCCAAAAGCTCAAAACTCCTCGCATTAAAACAAAAAAATAAAAATGAAAGAGACATTTAACATTTCTCAAAATTAAGGTAAGAGAACCGTAAGAGTACCTGCTGCTGCACAGATTGAGATTGTTGGGGTTCTTCAAGTCTTGTATCATCTTTCAATATGTCATCCTCCTTTGGGGCAAATCCATAAAGTAGAAGGAAAATAGAAAAAACAAAAGCAGAGATTGTGAAGAGAGCTGTCGTAAGAATATATTGTCTTCTTGAGAGAAATCTTCTGAAATGGGGATATCCTCTGTTGTTTGCCATTTTCTTCCACGATTGCCGGGAGTAGCAGCAGCAGTTAAGGTAGATCTCTCTTTCACAGGCACTTCGGAAATCAGAATGTACCAGAGAATTCAATGGGCTTGGTTTTCCTCTCTCTTATTTTTTTTTTTTTATGTCCATATAGGAAAATTACAGCATAAGGAACAGAATTTAAATTTAGAAGCACAAGCCCAAATGTGTTAACAACCTGAAGAATGGGCCTATAAATATTGGGCCAGATCACTAGTTGATTGGTAAACCATATTGAATCTCATATTGTGGAGTAGCAACCTCGAAAGTGAGAAACCCTATAATCTTCATGCCTAATTTCAATCTCTTTTTATATGAAATCATTTTATTTTATGTTTCCAAAACCTGAAGATCTTAATTAAATTCATATGAGAACATAGATATATATATATATATATATATATAAGGTCTTAAATACTTAACTTATAAGAATATTCTAAACCAATTTAATTATTTATTATAAAGAAATCGGATTCATATTGTCTTTTGCTTTTGAATGTAGATTAGAAAAAAATGAAAACAGGTTTGTGCCCTATTAACTAGCTTAATTCATAAATCTTATAAGACATCATTTTAAAGAAATCGGATTCATATGGGGTTCTTTTCGATGTATCTAATAAGGAAAGAAAACTAAATTTATCCTTCAATCCCTTTTGAAATGGAAAAGGCTGATCTTGTTATCTTTATTTTTTTTTTAGTTTTTACTTGAATATATATATATATATATATATATATATATATATATTTTTAAATAAAATTAATTTTATTTGAGGTTTGTGATAATCTCTCCAACAAGTATGTTTATTGAGAATCGAAATTGTATCTTGTTATCTTTATTGCTTTAGGGATGAGTATGTATATCATCACTCATTTATATTGCTCTTCTTTATTGCAGTGCAACTTTCTCCGTGCTTGTTTAAAGCTCGCGATCCAATGTATATCTTTCCTTTTCCCTATTGGATCACCTTTAGTGGTTGCTCTGGTTTAGCTTTCACGAGTACAGTTTCCATTTAATTAGACATATACAGCAAGAAAGAGGAATCCCAGTCCCATTTTTCTCTCCTCCGGCCTCCCCCTGTAAAAGCCATATATATTCTTAGGGTTCTTGGACAGAATTCTGCAAGCCCTCTTCGAGAGTACCGAGGGACGGGTGGATACATGTTTTCCAAAGGAAATGGACCCTTACTAAAAACACTTTCAGAGATCATGCATAATGCCTGGCTTCCTTTTCAATGACTCCCACCACTACTACAATCATAATCCTGCTTTTTCTTTGATGATAAACCCGGCTTCATATATGCGTGCAATGCATGCAGAGCGATGTAAAGCGATCCTCCTCCCCCTTTTGATTATGCATGATTTTATTTTCTATTATTTCTTAGAAGATATTGATGTACAGATCTCCAGATGATAGCTACAAGTTTTCAGAAGATATTGTTTTTCTTGTAAGAACTTAAAATCAACTGTTTTTAAGGATTTCCGAACTGATGCATGGAGTTGGGATCGTCGTAAACACCAGGGATCAATTTATTCAATTCATCTTCTTCCAAAACAATTTAGTCAATTCATGCGCTCACAGTTAATGGACAATATTTTATACTACGTAAAAACTAAAAATCATCATCAAAGCAAGTTTAGCGTATGCTTTGACTATATGATAGCTTTTTTTTTTTAAGTAAAATAAGATTTAAACTAGATATAGAAGTGTTACCAATGCTTTAAATCTTGAGGGATCTAGTGCTTCACATTTTAGGGTACATCATCTGTTTGGCCGATCGTCAGAATGTGCATGGATATCCATGCAGATGCAATCTTTTGGCGTTTTAATGCAATACTTTAGTTATCAAAAAAAAAAAAAAAAAAACCAAAAGCTACTTTGTTAAATTGTTGTCGCCCCACCAAAAAAAAGTTTTGGCCACCCAAGAAAAGCAGTTCAGGAAAAGGCCGTATATATCAAAGAAAATATGAATGCACATTTCACGTGTAGATTATAATCTCCACTGTTAGAGCCTCTATATAAAGGGTTTGATCATCAGAACTTAAACCATAAAGCCTTTGAACAATAATCACACTTAGCAGAAATGGCTATCAGAGAGATGTCTCTTCTTTTAGGGTTCTTAGTGTTGCTTAGCTCATTGGCTCCTACTATGCCGATGACATATGTTAATTGCACAATCCCACATGATCCTACATTTAGCAGAAATTCCTTCCCAGATGGCTTTGTTTTTGGGACTGGCTCAGCTGCCTACCAGGTAGCTAGAATATATGAACTTATCCTTCATGGGATCCAGTCCTAGCAATATGTTTTGTTTGTTACTATATAGTTTATATTTTAATCTTGATTGCTTTCTTTTTTTATATGTAGTTTTATTCCTATATACGTCAGTGTTGATTGTCGGATCTAATGACAGTAGAGGAGGAAACTATACATCGATCCCTTTTTTTAAAGGGCGGGCATGGAATATATAGTTCCTCTCAATCGTAATATTCAGAAAAATATCTGTGTATTTTTATATACATCAAAGATAATACTCATATATTAAGGAGATTAAGATATCCTCTAAAGCATTACAAACTAGGTTGCATCTATACGTTATTACTTTATTTATTTGTATAATAATAAAAATATAATTTATTTATTAACCATCAATTATTTTATGTTATTTGTCTAATTATTTCTCTATCCTCATTTGAATGATCAATTAAATTTCATTTTTTCCCTCTATTATCAGGTCTGAAAAAAAAGAGAGAGAAAAAATGGTATGGAAAAGAGAATGTTCATTGAGCTTAAGATGTGGACTAAAAAAAAGCCTAATAATGAATAAATCATTGTAATTATTACTCTTATTAACTTTTGGTCAAACTGGAAGCTCCATCAAGGCCTTCGGCTATGGTGGGAGTTGCCTTCTTCAGATCTAATCCCACCCCTTCAAGGATCCAAAACCTTAAATTCTTTAAGTGGTGAGGAGTTTGCTAGTAATTTATGATTAAATGACAAATGTAGGATTTGATCTTCTTACTGATCCAGAGGATATTCTTTAATATCTAATAATCATACAAATCAAATAGTTATTGACCAATTAAAACAAAAATTTCTCCATAAAAAAAATCCCAAAATTTAAGATTTTAGGTAAATTAGCAAACGTAAATTCCTATAGTTTTAGTTAACAGATATTGTTCATATATATTTTGATAAAACCACGATATAGAGTAATTTTTCAGTATTTATTGTTGTATATATATTGGCAATTAGGTTTTCATATCTAGCTAATGTTGAAACTATCTCTGTGCATGGTGCATATTCAGTACGAAGGTCATGCAAACAAAAGTAACCGAGGGCCGAGCATATGGGACACATTTACTCATGACTATCCAGGTATCTCAAGCATAAAAAGTCTGTGTTTTGTCGGGGAGGAAGGGAGACTATGATTATGCAATATCATGGGATTAATTGCTATTATAGTCGGCTCTTATTATTATTTATTATAATTTAGAAAAAACAATTGGCTATTTTTATTCTCCAGTAAGTTATATTTTTGGAGTTATATCAATCATATACAGACTCTCAAACAAATTAATTTGAAATGTTATTTGCATGAAATTTTGCAGCCAGAATAAAAGATCATAGCACCGGTGATGTTGCAATTGATTTCTACAATCTCTACAAAGTAAGGAGTGCTTGACAATGTTTCTGTTACAAATGCTTTCATGGTTCAGCACTGGGTAACAATTAATGATTATGGCAGGATGATATTCGCAAGATGAAGAGCATGCATATGGATGCCTTTAGATTCTCAATCTCTTGGACGAGAGTGATACCAAGTAAGTATCTTAATTATGGCCAAGATTAGTGGCATGAGGCGTCGTTTAGGTATACAATGTTTGCTTAATTTTTTATAATTAATCACATTTTATTCTAATGATATATCTTTCTATATATGTGTGTTTTAAATAGGTGGGCAGGTGCAATGGGGAATAAATTATGAGGGAATCGAGTTTTACAACAACCTCATTGATGAAATCATATCGAATGGTTAGCAAATATTAACTCTTATTTCAAAATAATGTTCGGATTATATATATAGTTTTATAATTAATTTCTTATCTATTTCATATTTACAGGACTTGTGCCGTATGTGACTGTTTTCCATTGGGACACTCCTCAAGCATTGTTTGATAAGTATGGAGGTTTTCTAAACGAAAGCATCGTGTAAGTTTCATATTTAATTTTTCATTAAAAATATAAACACCATTAGGAGTGCTTTTCAAGTATTTGTATTCGAATGAAGTCGAGGATTTTAACTTGTATGATGATGAGTTTTTATTATCTAAACGACAGCAATGATTTTCGAGATTTTGCCGACTTGTGCTTTCAAAGTTTTGGTGATCGGGTGAAACACTGGTTTACTTTAAATGAGCCAAGCATTTACAGTGCTAGTGGCTTTGATTCGGGCGTTTTTGCACCGGGACGATGCTCGGCGTGGGTGGATAAAGCATGCCAAGCTGGAGACTCTGCTACTGAACCTTACAATGTCACTCATAATTTGCTTCGTTCTCATGCAGCAGCTGTAAAATTGTATCGGGAAAAGTACCAGGTACGTACGTATAGCAAAACTGGTGAACCAAAAAGATTAATCCATGAAACAATTACTGCTTATCTTATCTACAGTAGTCGGGTAAAATCTTCTTCCTGGTGTTGTCTTCTGTTAAGTCTTATAATAATGGGTTGTACGTAGGAACAACAAAATGGCAAGATCGGCATCACACTCTGTTCCTTTTGGTACGAACCTTATTCAGAGACCCCAGCAGATTATGAGGCAGTTCAAAGAATACTTGATTTCAATCTTGGATGGTGAGTATTTCTTACACTACTATTATTAAAGTCTTGATGCAAATATAATATAAAAATTGTCCAAAAAACTAATAGAGATTTTGATGTTTCTAGGCACTTGAGCCCAATCACCTATGGTGACTATCCAAGGAGCATGAGAAGTTTAGTCGGAGATCGATTGCCGAATTTCACTGCCCAGGAAATCTTAGATCTCCGAGGATCTTATGACATTCTTGGAATAAATTACTACGGTGCATACTATGCAAAAAATCTTACCCATGTTGATCCCGATCCAACTCACCTTCGTTATGCAACAGATTCTCATGTCAATCTTACCGGTAAACTCACAATTAAAGTCATAATAATTTGCGAAATTGAAAGATAGAATATGGAAAGATAATGAATTAGCTAACTTAAAACTCTCTGAGCAAGAGACGAGATGAATTCTTCACATGGTTTTTAATTTTTCTTTATGTCTTTTCGCTTGGCCTGACTGTACTATAAGCGCAAGCCAATCAATGCCTTGACGGCTTGATTCATTAATTAAAATTTAATCAACTTTCATTTAAAAAAAAGCTCTCAAAGTAAGAGAAGTGTTTGACAAATGTTAGCGTCCATTGAATTTTATAAAATAATGAATACAGAATTAAGAGTTCCCAGGGGAAAACTCAAGAATAAATTAATTTTAATTTGAGCTTATTCAAGCTTGGTGTATTACTATTCATCATTTATTTTCCTTCTTGTCTCACAGGGGAGAAAAATGGAAAGCTAATTGGCCCGCAGGTTTGCGCGCAGTAAAACCTTTCTATAAAAATTAACAATCAGATACATTACATTAATATGATTAAATGCTAATTAGTTAATTTCTAGAAAAACACATATGATTAACATGGTGTTTCTGAATATGTAGGCTGCTTCGCCCTGGCTATATGTTTATCCAAAAGGGATACGATATCTTCTGAACTACACCAAGGATCGATACAGGAATCCAACAATTTATATAACTGAAAATGGTATGGAAAATGTTATCAAATCTCAATTTAAGAGTAGTTAATTGTTATATTGTTAAACTAATCGTGATTTCTTCATTGTTTTGATCTATCATCAGGAGTTTCTGATTTCAACAACGGATCCCAGATATCATTGAAGACAGCACTTAATGATACTTGCAGGGTAAAATACTATCATGACCATCTCAAGAATGTTCTACGCTCCATTGAGTGAGTTTAATCTCTCTCTCTCTCTCTCTCTCTCTCTCTCGCACACACAGCTAGCAACTGTCTACTAATTAATTTGACAATCTTGGCAGAAACTACGGGACCATTGTTAAAGGATATTTTGCGTGGACATTTGCTGACGATTTTGAATGGCCGGATGGTTATACCATAAGATTTGGTCTCTACTACACTGATTACCTGCATAACTTGCATAGATACCCTAAGAGGTCAGTGCACTGGTTCACAAATTTTTTGAAGGGATCCAAGTGGAACAAGGAACCAGTGTCGAGCTCTCCATTGCGTTTCTACAGTTCTCCTCCGAGTGATCATCAGTACCTGGATGAATGAAAAGTCATTTTTAAATAATCACCAGGATTGCATATCCAGTGAATTATAAGTTTGTGTTTAATTATTATGTATGCTTGTGTTGTGTGATAGATATCTGATGCTTAATTCCAGCATGGACTAGGAATCATCCCTTCCCTAGTTTACCATGATTGGATTAAAATTGTGATGGGACTTATAATTAAATAAAGCTTTATGTTTACTTATTGTCTAGATCCTGTTTTCCCCTTTTTACATCGATCCTTTGGTATGTATAAGAAAAACGGTTGTTTCGTATTAATGCATGTTCATATATTTATCAAATTATATATATACAAGAAAATCATCAGGCTACTGTTAGAATTGTTAGACAGTGAGTATTCAACACGAACACAATCAATGGTATAATTAAGATGAAACAGAAATCAACTTTGAATTCTGTTTTATTTGATCTTAAGGTGTCCTTATTTAACAGCATTCTTGCAAAACATATTTGAATCACACACTTGTAGAATTGGTCAAGAAAGCTTGGGATTTCCTCTCATCGTAATAGTTATTAGAAGAAGAAGCATCAGCTAAGAAGATCATCACTCCATTGACATCAAATCCATTTGCCTCCAGCAGATTTAAAGCATCAAAAAATGCGTCTCCTTGAATACCCCTTCCATTCACTTCATAGCTAGGTAACAATTTATCCTTATCGAATTGCGTGGCTCGAAGCTGAAATGCTGCTAAATACCCTTTTGGGCTCGTAACTTTATCAGTATAAAATTGGTGATTAACATAGTCAATAACATCTCCATACTTATTAAAGAGCTCGATATAGGGCAAAACAGTGGTGTGAAAAGGAGCGATGGTGGCCACAGAAATGACACTTTGGTTTTTCAGTATGGTAATGAGCTCGCCTATGCAGTAAGCGAAACTAGCATTGTTTCTAGGGAAGTTTTCGTAATCGATGTCGATACCATCAAGATGATATTCCTTAGCTAAGGATGTAAGAGAGGTGAAAGCGTTATTGATCCAAAGTTGAGGGCTTTCAGGGTTGTACCAACGAAGGACTTCGTCACCTAAACTCCTACCAGAAAGACTTGCCAAGGCTTTCACATTAGGGTGACGCTCCTTGATAGCTGCCACTGAATTTGGGGTTAATGTGTCCACCCAATATGGTGAGAATTTTCCATTTTGAGGCTTAGCAGATGGATCTGCGTCAATGGCAAAACTAAGTATGAAATGGAAGTCAATGTTGTCTTCAACTGGAACAGGATTAAATGTCACGGGTTGGCCTGTGGCACCAATGTACTCCATCATCACCTTCGCATCTGATCAGAGTTACAAGAACAATGTATACATCAAGAGTTTGTGGATTTCAGCCTATATGGATTTTATTTCCTGAGGTGGAGAAATACTCTTGATTATCATTTCCTGTTTTCTTGTAGAAAATCAATTATATAAATAAAAATAATAGATGAAAACTCTTTGTGGCTCATATTTTGTTTTATCTCTCACATACTTTGCAGATGAAAGTCTTGATAATGATCAGTACGATCGAACTAGCTGATCATATGTGTAGGGAGTGTTAATTTGAAGCTACTTTTTTAACTTTTAGAATAAATAAATAAGAAAGCAAACAAATGAATGCCTGGCCCCATCAATATAAATAACCTTTCTTAAAGGAAATACTGGATTCTAAAGTCCTCTTATTTCTTTTCTTTTTTAACAAAGCAAATCACTCTGAAGGAGCAGGCTGCGTAGGGCCAATTTTTCCTTTTTAGGACCAGAGTCTCAGTGCTGTTTTAGATAATTTTTATAGTTATGGTTTTTGCAATGTGTTTACTCGAGCAATATTCCTTTTTCATATGGAAAAGGGATGATGAGCTCGATCGTTATCTTTATTGCTATAGGGATCAGTACGTACTATACATCATCACTCATCCATTGCTCTTCGTTATTAGTGCTTAACTTTCTGTGCGTGCTTTCTCTAACAATCCAATGGATATCTTTCTTTTCCGTATTGGATAACTTTTAGTTGTTTGTTTGGTTAGCTTTCTCTGAGTATTGCATGCACTAGTGTTTCCATTTAGCAAAAGAGAGGAACCCTAGCTCCAGTTTTCTCTCTCCCTCCCCCGTCTGAAGGCAACAGTTAGGGTTTGATACCAGGAACTGGAAAGAAGTTTTTCCACGGCAATGGCCCCCGACTCGAAAAACCCTTTCAAGAGACTATGCCTGGTTTTCTATTCAAGGACCCCCCACACCAACACTACTTTAAGTCCTTAGCCATTTCCATGCTTTTTCTATATATGATGACATGTAATGCAGAGCCGCCAATATAAAAAGCAATCAATTTTCTTCTTCTTCTCTTTAATTCATCCTCTTAATCACGTACTCTATATAGTTTCAAGATTAGAGCTGAATTCAAAAAAAAAAAAAAAAGTGTGTGTGTGTATTTTTGGAAGTTAAATTTCAAAAATTAAATGATCAATAACCTTTACGATACTTTATAAAGAAAAATAAGTTCATTCTTTTAGAGTATATTTCGGAACACGGTGCAAACTGTGCTCCCTCAAATTTTGAATTTTATTTTTGCTAATTTTTTTCTGTGTTTTCAGATTGTTTTAATGTGCTGATATCAAAATTAATTTTTAAAAAACAAAAAAATATTATTTTAATGCATTTCTAATTAAAAAGCATTTTGAATCGCAACCCCTACTACAATCCCAAACAGGCCACCACAATATCAAGTTGGGCCAGAAAGCGCCCGCGCCCAACATCAAGTTGGGCCATAATGAGTCCGCACCCAACTCCACCCTAGGTCAGGACGTGTCCGCGCCCAACTCTAAGATGGGCCATGACGCGTCCCCGCCCGACCACTATTGGGATCAACACGCAAGTTGAACCCCAGTACTATTCTCGAGTTCAGCGTATAGCTAGAAAGTAACCCCACACGGAGCCTTCCTTGCTTCATGCCTGAGCTACTAATTATGATACCTATCACATCTGTCGCACGTCAAAAAATCAGCGCGGCGTTCGCTGGCGATTATTTATTATTTTTGCTTGGTTCTTTGGAGTCGCCACCTAGTATTATGGTCACTAGGAACCTATGGTCTGCGAGAGTCTGAGTAAGGGACTGGTTGTGCAAGGGGAAGACGCATCACCCCCAGTGCACCCTACCTAAGGTAAGCTGCATTGTTTTTTGATTATTCTTTCTAGGTCGAGGTTCTATTCGTTGGTCTTTTCTAAGGTTCAAGGCAGATCTCCCTTCGTGAGGGAGTCTCTACCTTATTGGGTTAAATCCTAACCATTCTAAAGTCTGAATTTTAAAATTGCTTTTATTTAC
The DNA here is from genome assembly GCA_015852605.2 of Populus deltoides. NCBI lineage: Eukaryota > Viridiplantae > Streptophyta > Magnoliopsida > Malpighiales > Salicaceae > Populus > Populus deltoides. The sequence goes on along the minus strand of CM027574.2, from coordinate 4,322,116 downwards.
ACCTTGCATCTTTAATACCCTAGAGTGTACTTTATCGTGTAATTTTACACCCCACAAATATTAAAGTCTACATCTAAATCCTAGAAAAAAAGTTGAAATAAAAGTTTTTGACATTTTGGCCAAACCCTAACAGATGATCATAAACTAGTTATGATATCCATTTTTTTGGATTTTTAAAACGTGAGAAAGATGCAATTTTTTTTATTTTGAAAAGAAAACATGCTTGGAAAATTCTTTAGGACTTGGCCGTATGCAATAAAATTTTTTTTGAATATTTCCGAGAAAATCGGGCATTTTAATACTGGACTTGTATCTTATCATGTAAGTATACAACCCAATATTAAGCAAACTTGGTAGGAAAATATTTAAGAAAATCACAAATTTTTTGAAATGATTTTTTGAAATTTTTTTTGAAATTTTTTTTGAATTTTTTTGATTTTTTTAATTCATAATAATTAATTAAATTTATTAAATCTGTGGGCCGGTCCGGCCCAAACAGTTGGTCGATCCGGGACCCTTGGGTTGGGCGGTCTCGGCCAACAGTCCTTCTCTCTTTTTCCGGGCGGGCGAACCAGCCCGACCCGCCTGGTCGCGAACCGGCCGCCCAAGCAAGTGGCTAATTAATTGCCGTGCATGCAAAACGACTGCATGCAGCCACGGTGAAAGGAAAAAGGAAGGCGTAGCGGGGAGGGGCGAGTTACCCGGGCGTGGAGAGAGTCGGCGCCTGGCCGGTGGTGCACGTGTAACCGAAGGTGGTGAGGCCGGCGGCTTGCAACCGCTCATTCCGGTGAAGAAGAAGGAGCGATTCCTCGCAGAGGAGAAGGAAAGCTCACGGCTGGAGCTGGTGTGATCGGGGAAGGAGATGCTACTCGGCTGCTCGGTAGGAGTGAAAGCTTCGGCAAGGGGGTGGCTGCTGGCTCTCTTTGTTGCCGCCTTCTGAGTCCCTGTGCGGGCAGGAGGAGATTTTCGAGAGGAGAGAGAGAGAAGTGGTGCAACTGTCACGTGAGATGGTTTTATGGTTACTGGAGGTGGGGATGACAGTGAGAAGCTAGGTGATGAAGGTGATGGTGGCTGAAGGCCACGGTGGAGAGAGAAAGCAGAAAAAATGATTTTTGCAGAAAAATGGGTATAAAAGGCTGGTTTTCGGCCAACTTTGAGCTCGTTTTTCTCCTTCCTCTGAGCATTAAAATTGCTCCTATTTATAGGGCTGGAAAGAGGGCAATCTTGTCTTCAATGGGGAAAAAATATCAGCCCTTGATTCGACCTGAGCGATCCAAACCGTTGGCTCAAAGTGGGCACCTCGAACTGCCAAATTTGCAGACTGCCCGAGGTGCACACTTTGGGCCAATAAACGAAGCCGTTTCAAACCTTTTCGACCCGACCGGACCATTCTCGAGGATAAAGGTGTTTCAGTTGGACATGTTGGTGCATGCTTTGTCGAATTTGGGGTACAAACGAGGCAGCAGACAAGGCTTGAAGTCGGCCACTCGGGCAATTCGATGGAGAAGAAGATGAAGACGATTACTAGGCGACGCGTCGCCTGGTCTTGCCCCTTTTTTTTTTTTTTTTTTAACGCATGAAACGGCGTCGTTGTTCCCAAAACGCGCCGTTTCATTTAAATGAAAAACTGGCGCCAAAGTGCCAGATTTCACATCAATCCTTCCTCTTGCGCGCGTTTTGTGTTTTGGTCCTTGGTCTCAGATTGCTTCAATTAAGTCCCTAATTGGCCCCAAAACTTCAATTTTCTTGCAATTTGACCCCTGATTTTGTCAATTAACTTGGTAAAAATTAAATTTGGTCTCTTAAAATTCCAATCTTCTCCATTAAGCCCAAATTAGGCTCCCAAACTTAATTTTTCACCAATTAAGCCCCAAATAAAATTAATTTGACCCATTTAAAGTATAATTAAGTCCTTGCACTTAATTAAATCCTTTATTTGGACCTAAATTAATTCTTAAACATAATTAAAATTTAATTTGGCCCATGATTAAATCAAATTGGCCTATTAAAAATTTAATTATGTTATTGGACTTAATTTTTATGCAAATTTGTCCAATAATCATTTAATTTGACCTTGAATTTGCATTTTTTCTCCGATTTTGGGCACAATGGGGCGCCGAAAGGCCTTGAATTTCCTCCGAAAATTGCAGATTGATTTTTGCCTATTTTACCTATTTTTCTTGATTAGCTTTCTCCACATTGCCAGCTTTTATTTTTATTTTTTTTATTATTATTTTTTTTGTTTTTATTTAAAAAAAGTGAATTTTGGGGAATAACCCAGAATTGGGTTATGACAACATCCCATTAATTACGAACAAGCAGTCAATGCTTATATTAATTTGATGTGTTGGCACGAACAATAGAATAATATTATTTTTACCAGATTACATCTCTACCCCTTACATATCATATGAAACAAGTCAAAACAGGTAATATAAAAGGAAGCTTGAGTACACAGAAAAAAATGTTTGAAACCTTATGCTCTTAGACATAAACACGTTCCTTCTTCTTCTTCCTTAACTTCTACATTTTCTTCTCCTTCTTCTTCTCTAACTTCATAAAAGCTCATTAATACATTCATTAATGTCTTTTTTCCACATAAAAATACCTTGTATTGATTTGATCTTCGGAGGGTCCCCATCAACACCCTCAGGGGTCTCTAAGGGACATTGTGCATGTACTTACTCAAGAGAAAATTTACAAACTCTAAAAAAATTCATTAAAGAAAATTTCTTGTCTAGAATACACCGTGAATGATCCATATGAGTCCTCAGGAAAAATTCCTTCAAGAATATTATTTGAGATTTTTGTAACTTCTTCAAGTTGCTTAATGATTTTTTTTTTGTTTTTCATAAAATAAAAGGAGTGCATAAATTTTTTTATGTCAAAACTTAACATTCGAAGTAGAAGCACAAATATAAAACTACCCTGAGGCCTCATAAGGCTCGGTTAAAATCACTACAAAGTTGATTAGTAAATAACTTGTATATTAACAACAAAAGAATAAAAGAATAAAAAAACTTATACATTGAATTCGTACGAAAAACAAGAAATCCTCTAATTTTTACGTGTTTTTAATTACCACAAGTCACAACTTCATACTGAGTTTTTATTTATCCTTTTTTTTTTAAATACTACTTGGTTGTTTTAAATTAATTTTTCTAAAACTTGAACGAGTTGATTTGATATAATGATAAAAAAAATTGGATCATCAAATGGGAAAAATATTTTATATAGAAAATCATTTCGAATTAAATTATTGTAGTTGTTATTTAAAATTAACACCTTGTTTTTCGATTTTTAAGGCATAGAAGATTTATTCGATAATTGGGATTTGAGTTGATTTATCTGGTGGTTAATTTAATAAAATATATATTTGTCATGGTTAAAAGACCTGATTTTTGTTTATGGATATAATTAGATTCCTTTATAAATGAGAAGTTTGAAATTGAAATCTCTTAGAGAAAAAAAAGACTAGTAATTGTTGAATTACAACTGATCATTGGCGTTAATTAAATTTCATTTTTTAATCCACAATTAAAGACTTTTTAATTGTTAACTTGGAAGTTCGAAGAGTTCAAGTAATTCTATGTTTCAAAACATTCTATTCTGTATAAGGATAAAAACCGATCAACAACTCTTGATAAATATAACAACATAAATCTTCGGTTAGGTCTAAATTTATCCTTCAATCCTTTTTGAAATGGAAAAGGCTGATCTTGTTATCTTTATTTTTTTTTAGTTTTTACTTGAATATATATATATATATATATATATATATATATATATATATATATATTAAATAAAATTAATTTTATTTGAGGTTTGTGATAATCTCTCCAACAAGTATGTTTATTGAGAATCGAAATTGTATCTTGTTATCTTTATTGCTTTAGGGATGAGTATGTATATCATCACTCATTTATATTGCTCTTCTTTATTGCAGTGCAACTTTCTCCGTGCTTGTTTAAAGCTCATGCGATCCAATGTATATCTTTCCTTTTCCCTATTGGATCACCTTTAGTGGTTGCTCTGGTTTAGCTTTCACGAGTACAGTTTCCATTTAATTAGACATATACAGCAAGAAAGAGGAATCCCAGTCCCATTTTTCTCTCCTCCGGCCTCCCCCTGTAAAAGCCATATATATTCTTAGGGTTCTTGGACAGAATTCTGCAAGCCCTCTTCGAGAGTACCGAGGGACGGGTGGATACATGTTTTCCAAAGGAAATGGACCCTTACTAAAAACACTTTCAGAGATCATGCATAATGCCTGGCTTCCTTTTCAATGACTCCCACCACTACTACAATCATAATCCTGCTTTTTCTTTGATGATAAACCCGGCTTCATATATGCGTGCAATGCATGCAGAGCGATGTAAAGCGATCCTCCTCCCCCTTTTGATTATGCATGATTTTATTTTCTATTATTTCTTAGAAGATATTGATGTACAGATCTCCAGATGATAGCTACAAGTTTTCAGAAGATATTGTTTTTCTTGTAAGAACTTAAAATCAACTGTTTTTAAGGATTTCCGAACTGATGCATGGAGTTGGGATCGTCGTAAACACCAGGGATCAATTTATTCAATTCATCTTCTTCCAAAACAATTTAGTCAATTCATGCGCTCACAGTTAATGGACAATATTTTATACTACGTAAAAACTAAAAAATCATCATCAAAGCAAGTTTAGCGTATGCTTTGACTATATGATAGCTTTTTTTTTTTAAGTAAAATAAGATTTAAACTAGATATAGAAGTGTTACCAATGCTTTAAATCTTGAGGGATCTAGTGCTTCACATTTTAGGGTACATCATCTGTTTGGCCGATCGTCAGAATGTGCATGGATATCCATGCAGATGCAATCTTTTGGCGTTTTAATGCAATACTTTAGTTATCAAAAAAAAAAAAAAAAAAACCAAAAGCTACTTTGTTAAATTGTTGTCGCCCCACCAAAAAAAGTTTTGGCCACCCAAGAAAAGCAGTTCAGGAAAAGGCCGTATATATCAAAGAAAATATGAATGCACATTTCACGTGTAGATTATAATCTCCACTGTTAGAGCCTCTATATAAAGGGTTTGATCATCAGAACTTAAACCATAAAGCCTTTGAACAATAATCACACTTAGCAGAAATGGCTATCAGAGAGATGTCTCTTCTTTTAGGGTTCTTAGTGTTGCTTAGCTCATTGGCTCCTACTATGCCGATGACATATGTTAATTGCACAATCCCACATGATCCTACATTTAGCAGAAATTCCTTCCCAGATGGCTTTGTTTTTGGGACTGGCTCAGCTGCCTACCAGGTAGCTAGAATATATGAACTTATCCTTCATGGGATCCAGTCCTAGCAATATGTTTTGTTTGTTACTATATAGTTTATATTTTAATCTTGATTGCTTTCTTTTTTTATATGTAGTTTTATTCCTATATACGTCAGTGTTGATTGTCGGATCTAATGACAGTAGAGGAGGAAACTATACATCGATCCCTTTTTTAAAGGGCGGGCATGGAATATATAGTTCCTCTCAATCGTAATATTCAGAAAAATATCTGTGTATTTTTATATACATCAAAGATAATACTCATATATTAAGGAGATTAAGATATCCTCTAAAGCATTACAAACTAGGTTGCATCTATACGTTATTACTTTATTTATTTGTATAATAATAAAAATATAATTTATTTATTAACCATCAATTATTTTATGTTATTTGTCTAATTATTTCTCTATCCTCATTTGAATGATCAATTAAATTTCATTTTTTCCCTCTATCATCAGGTCTGAAAAAAAGAGAGAGGAAAAATGGTATGGAAAAGAGAATGTTCATTGAGCTTAAGATGTGGACTAAAAAAAAGCCTAATAATGAATAAATCATTGTAATTATTACTCTTATTAACTTTTGGTCAAACTGGAAGCTCCATCAAGGCCTTCGGCTATGGTGGGAGTTGCCTTCTTCAGATCTAATCCCACCCCTTCAAGGATCCAAAACCTTAAATTCTTTAAGTGGTGAGGAGTTTGCTAGTAATTTATGATTAAATGACAAATGTAGGATTTGATCTTCTTACTGATCCAGAGGATATTCTTTAATATCTAATAATCATACAAATCAAATAGTTATTGACCAATTAAAACAAAAATTTCTCCATAAAAAAAATCCCAAAATTTAAGATTTTAGGTAAATTAGCAAACGTAAATTCCTATAGTTTTAGTTAACAGATATTGTTCATATATATTTTGATAAAACCACGATATAGAGTAATTTTTCAGTATTTATTGTTGTATATATATTGGCAATTAGGTTTTCATATCTAGCTAATGTTGAAACTATCTCTGTGCATGGTGCATATTCAGTACGAAGGTCATGCAAACAAAAGTAACCGAGGGCCGAGCATATGGGACACATTTACTCATGACTATCCAGGTATCTCAAGCATAAAAAGTCTGTGTTTTGTCGGGGAGGAAGGGAGACTATGATTATGCAATATCATGGGATTAATTGCTATTATAGTCGGCTCTTATTATTATTTATTATAATTTAGAAAAAACAATTGGCTATTTTTATTCTCCAGTAAGTTATATTTTTGGAGTTATATCAATCATATACAGACTCTCAAACAAATTAATTTGAAATGTTATTTGCATGAAATTTTGCAGCCAGAATAAAAGATCATAGCACCGGTGATGTTGCAATTGATTTCTACGATCTCTACAAAGTAAGGAGTGCTTGACAATGTTTCTGTTACAAATGCTTTCATGGTTCAGCACTGGGTAACAATTAATGATTATGGCAGGATGATATTCGCAAGATGAAGAGCATGCATATGGATGCCTTTAGATTCTCAATCTCTTGGACGAGAGTGATACCAAGTAAGTATCTTAATTATGGCCAAGATTAGTGGCATGAGGCGTCGTTTAGGTATACAATGTTTGCTTAATTTTTTATAATTAATCACATTTTATTCTAATGATATATCTTTCTATATATGTGTGTTTTAAATAGGTGGGCAGGTGCAATGGGGAATAAATTATGAGGGAATCGAGTTTTACAACAACCTCATTGATGAAATCATATCGAATGGTTAGCAAATATTAACTCTTATTTCAAAATAATGTTCGGATTATATATATAGTTTTATAATTAATTTCTTATCTATTTCATATTTACAGGACTTGTGCCGTATGTGACTGTTTTCCATTGGGACACTCCTCAAGCATTGTTTGATAAGTATGGAGGTTTTCTAAACGAAAGCATCGTGTAAGTTTCATATTTAATTTTTCATTAAAAATATAAACACCATTAGGAGTGCTTTTCAAGTATTTGTATTCGAATGAAGTCGAGGATTTTAACTTGTATGATGATGAGTTTTTATTATCTAAACGACAGCAATGATTTTCGAGATTTTGCCGACTTGTGCTTTCAAAGTTTTGGTGATCGGGTGAAACACTGGTTTACTTTAAATGAGCCAAGCATTTACAGTGCTAGTGGCTTTGATTCGGGCGTTTTTGCACCGGGACGATGCTCGGCGTGGGTGGATAAAGCATGCCAAGCTGGAGACTCTGCTACTGAACCTTACAATGTCACTCATAATTTGCTTCGTTCTCATGCAGCAGCTGTAAAATTGTATCGGGAAAAGTACCAGGTACGTACGTATAGCAAAACTGGTGAACCAAAAAGATTAATCCATGAAACAATTACTGCTTATCTTATCTACAGTAGTCGGGTAAAATCTTCTTCCTGGTGTTGTCTTCTGTTAAGTCTTATAATAATGGGTTGTACGTAGGAACAACAAAATGGCAAGATCGGCATCACACTCTGTTCCTTTTGGTACGAACCTTATTCAGAGACCCCAGCAGATTATGAGGCAGTTCAAAGAATACTTGATTTCAATCTTGGATGGTGAGTATTTCTTACACTACTATTATTAAAGTCTTGATGCAAATATAATATAAAAATTGTCCAAAAAACTAATAGAGATTTTGATGTTTCTAGGCACTTGAGCCCAATCACCTATGGTGACTATCCAAGGAGCATGAGAAGTTTAGTCGGAGATCGATTGCCGAATTTCACTGCCCAGGAAATCTTAGATCTCCGAGGATCTTATGACATTCTTGGAATAAATTACTACGGTGCATACTATGCAAAAAATCTTACCCATGTTGATCCCGATCCAACTCACCTTCGTTATGCAACAGATTCTCATGTCAATCTTACCGGTAAACTCACAATTAAAGTCATAATAATTTGTGAAATTGAAAGATAGAATATGGAAAGATAATGAATTAGCTAACTTAAAACTCTCTGAGCAAGAGACGAGATGAATTCTTCACATGGTTTTTAATTTTTCTTTATGTGTTTTCGCAGCGCAAGCCAATCAATGCCTTGACTGCTTGGTTCATTAATTAAAATTTAATCAACTTTCATTTAAAAAAAAAGCTCTCGAAGTAAGAGAAGTGTTTGACAAATGTTAGCATCCATTGAATTTTATAAAATAATGAATACAGAATTAAGAGTTCCCAGGGGAAAACTCAAGAATAAATTAATTTTAATTTGAGCTTATTCAAGCTTGGTGTATTACTATTCATCATTTATTTTCCTTCTTGTCTCACAGGGGAGAAAAATGGAAAGCTAATTGGACCGCAGGTTTGCGCGCAGTAAAACCTTTCTATAAAAATTAACAATCAGATACATTACATTAATATGATTAAATGCTAATTAGTTAATTTCTAAAAAAAAACACATATGATTAACATGGTGTTTCTGAATATGTAGGCTGCTTCGCCCTGGCTATATGTTTATCCAAAAGGGATACGATATCTTCTGAACTACACCAAGGATCGATACAGGAATCCAACAATTTATATAACTGAAAATGGTATGGAAAATGTTATCAAATCTCAATTTAAGAGTAGTTAATTGTTATATTGTTAAACTAATCGTGATTTCTTCATTGTTTTGATCTATCATCAGGAGTTTCTGATTTCAACAACGGATCCCAGATATCATTGAAGACAGCACTTAATGATACTTGCAGGGTAAAATACTATCATGACCATCTCAAGAATGTTCTACGCTCCATTGAGTGAGTTTAATCTCTCTCTCTCTCTTTCTCTCGCACACACAGCTAGCAACTGTCTACTAATTAATTTGACAATCTTGGCAGAAACTACGGGACCATTGTTAAGGGATATTTTGCGTGGACATTTGCTGACGATTTTGAATGGCCGGATGGTTATACCATAAGATTTGGTCTCTACTACACTGATTACCTGCATAACTTGCATAGATACCCTAAGAGGTCAGTGCACTGGTTCACAAATTTTTTGAAGGGATCCAAGTGGAACAAGGAACCAGTGTCGAGCTCTCCATTGCGTTTCTACAGTTCTGCTCCCAGTGATCATCAGTACCTGGATGAATGAAAAGTCATTTTTAAATAATCACCAGGATTGCATATCCAGTGAATCATAAGTTTGTGTTTAATTATTATGTATGCTTGTGTTGTGTGATAGATATCTGATGCTTAATTCCAGCATGGACTAGGAATCATCCCTTCCCTAGTTTACCATGATTGGATTAAAATTGTGATGGGACTTATAATTAAATAAAGCTTTATGTTTACTTATTGTCTAGATCCTGTTTTACCCTTTTTACATCGATCCTTTGGTATGTATAAGAAAAACGGTTGTTTCGTATTAATGCATGTTTATATATTTATCAGATTATATATATATATACAAGAAAATCATCAGGCTACTGTTAGAATTGTTAGACAGTGAGTATTCAACACGAACACAATCAATGGTATAATTAAGTTGAAACAGAAATCAACTTTGAATTCTGTTTTATTTGATCTTAAGGTGTCCTTATTTAACAGCATTCTTGCAAAAAATATTTGAATCACACACTTGTAGAATTGGTCAAGAAAGCTTGGGATTTCCTCTCATAGTAATAGTTATTAGAAGAAGAAGCATCAGCTGAGAAGATCATCACTCCATTGACATCAAATCCATTTGCCTCCAGCAGATTTAAAGCATCAAAAAATGCGTCTCCTCGAATACCCCTTCCATTCACTTCAGAGCTAGGTAACAATTTATCCTTATCGAATTGCGTGGCTCGAAGCTGAAATGCTGCTAAATACCCTTTTGGGCTCGTAACTTTATCAGTATAAAATTGGTGATTAACATAGTCAATAACATCTCCATACTTCTTAAAGAGCTCAATATAGGGCAAAACAGTGGTGTGAAAAGGAGCGATGGTGGCCACAGATATGACACTTTGGTTTTTCAGTAAGGTAATGAGCTCGCCTATGCGGTAAGCGAAACTAGCATTGTTTCTAGACAAGTTTTCGTAATCGATGTCGATACCATCAAGATGATATTCCTTAGCTAAGGATGTAAGAGAGGTGAAAGCGTTATTGATCCAAAGTTGAGGGTTTTCAGGGTTGTACCAACGAAGGACTTCGTCACCTAAACTCCGACCAGAAAGACTTGCCAAGGCTTTCACATTAGGGTGACGCTCCTTGATAGCTGCCACTGATTGTGGGGTTAATGTGTTTGCCCAATATGGTGAGAATTTTCCATTCTGAGGCTTAGCAGATGGATCTGCATCAATGGCAAAACTAAGTATGAAATGGAAGTCAATGTTGTCTTCAACTGGAACAGGATTGAATGTCACGGGTTGGCCTGTGGCACCAATGTACTCCATCATCACCTTCGCATCTGATCAGAGTTACAAGAACAATGTATACATCAAGAGTTCGTGGATTTCAGCCTCTATAGATTTTCTTTCCAGAGGTGGAGAAATACTCTTGATGATCATTTCCAGTTTTCTTGTAGAAAATCAATTATACAAACAAAAATATTGGATGAAAACTCCTTGGGGCTCATATTTTGTTTTATCTCTCACATACTTTGCAGATGAAAGTCTTGATAATGATCAGTATGATCGAACTAGCTGATCATATGTGTAGGGAGTGTTAATTTGAAGCTACTTTTTTAACAGAAGATGTCTATGTGTTTTATTCTCTTAATACGTTCCCAGCACTGTTACATTCATTTTATATCAACAGAAGATGAGAAGCTTGGTTACGTTTTCTACTCATCTGTAACAAAATTCATTAACTGCCTAACCATATTAACAAACTTGCTAACCATTATATTCTCTATTCTCTTTAACAGGTGGTTGAAGCAGAGATGGCTGAAGCAGAGCATTTGATATCTTGACATTCCCCCGCAATCATATGTTTGGAGGAACCATGCATAAGATTGGAACAGTGATGCCGAAATAAAGGAGTGGAAAGGCCTTCAGCAAAAGAGACATGTTGAACCAACAAATCACCTTTGATAACACGTTCGTGAACAAAATGATAATCAATTTGGAGATGCTTCATTCTGGAATGGAAAAAAAAGGATTGGAAGCAAGGGAAATAGCAGAGATATTATCACAATGAATGATCGGAGGGATATGTAAAGGAATGTGAATGTCACAGAGAAGTTGACGAATCCAGGCAAGTTCAGCAGCAGCAATCGCGAGAGCGCGATACTCAGCCTCAGTAGAGGATCGAGAAACAGTATGTTGTTTCTTAAAAGCCCAAGAAATAGGACTGGAGCCGAGGAAGACAATAAAGCCAGAGACAGAACGTCGATCATTGGGATCACCGGCCCAGTCAGCATCACTATAAGCTTGGAGATTAAGAGGACCAACCTGAAAATGAAGACCAACATCAAGGGTACCTTTAAGATACCGCAAGATCCGTTTGACAGCAACAACAGAAGAATGCATGGGATTATGCATAAATTGGCAAGCCTGGTTCACAAAGAAGGCAATATCAGGCCTTGTGAACGTTAGATACTGCAAGGCGCCAATGATGCTGCGATACTGTTGAGGATGAGAGTAGGGCTGTCCATCATCTTTAAGCAAATGATGATGAGGAAGACAAGGAGTATCACAAGATTTGGAATGCTGTAAATCAACTCTACCAAGTAAGTCAGTGATGTAACCTGTCTGGGACACAAACAAACCGGAAGGGAGATAAGAGATCTGCAGTCCCAAAAAATAATGCAACCTGTCGAGATCCTTCATATCAAATTCTTGAGTCAAGGCAGCAATGACTGAAGAAAGAAGAGAAGCATGACTACCAGTAAGTCTGATATCATCAACATAGAGTAGCAAAATCACAACACCAAGAGAAGAATGCTGAACAAACAAAGAGGGATCGACAGGAGATGCTTGAAACCCCAAACTTGGTAAAAAATTGGTAAAGCGTTCATTCCAGGCACGGGGAGCCTGTTTAAGGCCATATAATGACTTCTTGAGTTTGCAAACAAAGTCCGAAGGATGAAGCTTCTCGCACCCTCGCGAGCGGAGCGCGACGTCACGACGATCCTCGATTGGTTTCGGGGTCTTTTGTTTTATTATAAAAGGGGAGTTCCCACCTAGTATTTGGTCATTAGGAACCCTAATTGATCTTTCAAAGATTCTAAGGTAAGGGATTGGTTGCGTAAAGGGAAGGTATTAGCACCCCTAGTACACCCTACCTAAGGTAAGCTGCTTGGTGTTTGGTTTGCTTTATAATCTGCTATGGTGTTGGTGTTTTCTAATCCCATCAGTTTTTCTAGGTTTGATTCTCACTAAATTTATTAAGATAGAAATCCAAGGAGATTCCATGTGCTTAACAAGCTCATTTTTCCCTTGGTATTTCAAGAGTTTGCAACTCGTAAATCGAAAGGAGAAGGGACAAAAATTTAGAAATCTAGAGTGCTTTAAAAATCTATTTTTTTTTGTCTTAGTGTTTTATACTCTCACGGCTCGTGAACCGTGGAGTAAAAAATTGAAATGTCCTTGATTATAATTAAGGTTTCTTTCAAGGATGTGTGCGGATTTATTATTCCTAGAAAATTATTTTGGATATTTACCACTCCGGGTTTCTTTATCCAAATATTAACAGTGAATAATAACCAATTATTCTCAATAATATTTTGGATATTCGTCCTTTAAGGATTTCTTTATCCAAACATTAGCGGTGAATAATAGATGAATTCCCCCCCAAAATAAGATTTTTATATTTTTTAGAATATTGGCCAATACCCTTTGGAGTTTTACAAACATGTTGTAAAATCCAGAAATGCAAGAAAATAATTTTTTGTTGTGTTTAAGAAATCCATGCGAAAAAACATTTTTTTTTAAAACTTCAAATATTTTTTTGTATATAAAAAAACGTTCAAAATATGTTAGGGTATTGGCCGTATGCAACACACAAGAAAACATTTTTTATATATATTTTTTTTTGTCAAAACACAAACATCACAATTAGACGTAAACACCAAAATGGAAAGTAGCAAGCCATGATTCATATTACAAGAACTACGAGAAACTTGAAACAATTCGTAACAAAAAATCGTTCAAAGCCAAATCAACTTAAAATGCTGTACATTGGAAAGGACAAAACCCGTATGCATGAGGGAGCCAAAGTTTTGAAACTGAAATTTTTAAATCAAAATCCCATTGCATGTGACCATGACTCATGACCTATTTTCTTTTTAACAAACCGGGAGAAAAAACTGCCATGCTATTTTCATACCAAAAAAAAGAAGAGCTTGGGACGGCATGCTTTTATAACACACATATATCATGGACTAGAAACCAAAGCAAGACCTGGCCGGCTCTTTCAATAAAAAAAAAAATGGAAGGACACGAACAGAAAAGGGAGCTGTTGATGAAGAAAACAACAGCCCCCTTCCCCGGTTCCTTAATTCTGAACCAGCGAAAGAAAGGAGATAAAAAAAGAACACCAGAGGCTAGCCAAATCTTAACATAGTCTCCCATCCAAAACTCAAAACTACGGCAGGAACAACATAAAGCAAATGGGCATTGTACAGTCTAAAATTGAAAACTAATGTGCAAAACATAAACAAAACAGGTACAAAAGATTTAAAGGCAGCAAAGGAGGGGAAAGTTAAGACTTACCTGCAGGTATCACTGTGTTCTTTTCTGCAAAAGATGAAATAAAACCAAGCAAATGTTGTTGTCAAGGTTTTAGCAGCAAAGCTCCCTCTTCGTCTTGTATTCTTTCTCTCCTCTTTCCTCAAAATAACACCAGAATGCAAGAAAGAAAGCTCCCACTATTTGCTGTGTTTTTTACTCTGCCTCTCTTATGTTTTTCTTGTTTGTCTTTGGCTGTTTCTTTGGCTGCTCTTTTCTCTCCATTTTTTCTCTTATTTTTCTGCTCTCCTCCTCCCTCTTTACGTCATTAGAAGGGCTTATATATAGTCTAGAATATCTCTATTTAGAAAAGATTTAATGCATTAATTCTATGACGTAAATCCCTACTGATTTGCAGTAAAAAAACGCAAAAGGAAGCTGCAATTTTCTGATTTTGTGCTGGTGCTTTACGTCTGATTTCTTTCCAGTTTTAGAGGAGGGTGTGGCTATTTTCTTTCCTTCCATAGGGCCAGCTGCTTCCTTTGAAATGAGGCAAGAAAAAACGTGGTTGCAGCTCCAAAATTCAGGCATGATGATAAAGGAAAAATAGCAGGAATTTGCAGCGGAAAAAAGGAAAGAAATCAGATGGAGGGTGCAGCTGCAAAGTCTCATTTTCCTTATTCGATGTGGAAAAAATCCTATCATTTATGATGATCCAGCCCCCTCTCCAGCTTTCAATATCCCTCTTCAATTCAATCCCTCATTTTAACAATTTTCGATTCCGTCCTTGGTCCAAAAAAATCCTTCGAATCAGCCCCGCGAACTTGGGCTATATCCTTCCTGCGGCAGAATTTTCTACCCTCACGTTAGATATTCAAATGGGAATATCTTGAGCTTCAGATATCGAAATCAAGTGATTCAAAAGCCCAAATTCATCTACGCGTCGAGGACTAAAACTTTGATGAAGAAGTTGAAGTGAGATAAAATCTTTTTACATAACAAAATCTAGCAGTAATTTGGTTGGTCGAAAGGGATCTCCGGGTCTAACTCAAAAATTGACAAATGCCGAGAATTCTGATATGACTGAGAGTATGAACTAAGAACAAAAATCACAAAAACTAGGCCAAAAATAGAGTTTTTTTAGTGCAGACTCGGGTCAATATCCTTCTCGCGGAAATTTCTCTGCCTTCACGTTAGATATTCAAATGGGAACATCTTAGGCCTCTGATATCGAAATCAAGTGATTCAAAAGCTCAAATTCATCTACGCGTCTAGGACTACAACTTTGATGAAGGAGTCGAAGTGAGATAAAATCTTTTTACAGAACAGAAACTGGTAGTAATCTAGTTGGTCAAAAGGTTCTTGATCTGACAATACTGAGCATCCAAATCTGACTGAGAATCTGCTCTAAGAACAATGATCCCTAGGACCTAATAAAGGTGTACGTCAATTTTTCAACATGTAATGAGTGACAGAATATACCTAGGATGGTCAGATATCGTACAAAACCGAGTCAGAATCAGAGCCTAAGTTGGAACAAAAAATTGCGATAACAATAGAATCATTTTTTTCAGTGCAAATTTTGAGGGATTTATCCAACCTTAAAAACAAGATAACGAAGGAACGAATTTAGCATTATGAAGACCTCTAGTCAATCTAAAACACCTGATGATTTTGGCAGCAAAGGGGAAGGATAAAAAGAGCAGAAAACAGCTCAAACAGGTTTTCGGAAAAAATATTTCTTTCTCCTCCTCTTTTATCAATTTTCCAGCAAATATGAGCTACACTCAGTTCAAAACGGGTATACACCGTCTCCAGCACTTGGGGTCCAAAATTGAGTAACAACAAAGCTTCCTCACAAAACCTTGGGGCTGAGTCATATAAACCTCCTCATGCAGAAGACCATGCAAAAAGGCATTGGTAACGTCAAGTTGCCGTAAAGACTAGTTAAACTGAGCTGCAAGAGCAAGGACCAAACGAACCGTAGTAGGTTTCATGACAGGACTAAGGGTTTCATTATAGTCAATACCTTCCTCTTGACTGAAACCCTTGGCCACCAACCGAGCTTTATGCCTAGCTATAGAACCATCCGCATTCTTTTTGATTCTGTAGACCCATTTACAGCCAACAAGATTCTTGGCAGGTGGGAGAGGTACCAAGTCCCAAATACCTTGGGCATGAAGAGCATCAAGCTCCTCCTGCATAGCAGACTGCCATTTAGGAATGGTGGAAGCAGCCTTGAAGGAATGGGGTTCAACCTGAGAAGAAGCAACAAAGTGTACAGAGGCAGAGTAAGCCCTTCTTTTGGAGATACCATTCTTAGACCTGGTGGTCATAGGATGAAGATTTAGTGGTGAAAGAGGTAAGACCACACATAGATTCTCAGGCTGGAAGTCAGGATCAACAGGGAGAGGGGACTGTGTAGATGACATAATAGGTAGAGGCGGAGACAGTGTAGGCTGTGAGGAGGAACTGTGAGATAGTGCAGATTGAGAAGAGGAACTGGAAGAGAATAAAGGCTGAGATGCAGCCGCTGGAGTAGGAGGAGAAATAAGAGGGAACATAGTGGGATGTAGACAAGGGGATGAGGAAGTGGAAAGGGATACAAGAAGCATATGTGAGTAAGGAAACTTGGATTCATCAAATAGAACATGTCTAGTGACAAAGAAATGATTTGTGCGAATAGAAAAACAAATATACCCCTTATACTGACCTGCATACCCCAGAAAAATACAAGTGGAAGTCTTGGGCTGAAGCTTGTTAGAATTATAAGGCTTGAGTAAAGGAAAACAAGCACAACAAAAAATTCGCAAATGATGAACAACCGATGGAGAACCATAAAGCAGGAAATATGGTGAGTTGTGTTGAAGAATTTGACAGGGCATTCTATTAATCAAATAAATGGAAGTAGCACAAGCATGAAACCAAAAATTCGGAGGTAAATGGGCAATTTGTAATAGAGTTGATGGTTGTTTCTAAAATATGCCGATGTTTACGCTCAGCAAGGCCATTTTGTTACGGAGTGTAGGGACAAGATATTTGATGGATAATACCCTTGGTAAGGAGGTAATGTTTGAATTTATTACTAAGATACTTACCACCCCCATCACTTTGAAAGACTCGAAGAGTAGCAGAGAATTGAGTAACTAAGAAGGTATGAAAGTAAACAAAAATGGAATAAACCTCTCCTTTATTGATCATTGGAAAAATCCAAGTAAATCGAGTACATTCATCAATGAAGCTAACATAATATCTGAAACCTTTAACAGATACAGTGGGAGAAGGCCCCCAAACATCACTATGAATGACCTCTAAAGGTTTAACAGATTTAACTGCCGGATAAGGAAAAGAAAGTTTGGCAAGTTTACCTCCTAAACAAGTGGTACAAACAAATTTGGATGTGTCTGAGATGAAAGAAATCTGGGATTGTTTTAACATAGCAGAGGTGACTGTGTTAGAAGGATGACCAAAACGCTTCTGCTAAAGACTTGTGTTGACCTGTTTACCAAGATAACAAACCAGATTATTTGGAATGAGAGACTGTGAAGGAAACGAAAAAGAGAAAGGAATAGGATATAACCCAGCTCTACACAGTCCCTTGAGGAGAACATTCCCCGTGATTTTGTCCTGAATCCAAAAACCAAAAGCATCACAAATAAAACGACAGTTGTTATCTTTGCACAACTTATGAACCGATAACAAGTCTTGAGAGAGTTTTGGCACATGCAAAACTTGCTTTAATTGTAAGGAGCAATGATTGACATCTAGAATAGAGGAACCAATATTAGAAATGGTCAAACCTGAACCTCCTGCAGTGGTAACAATATCAGAAAGGTGCAGCCAGATTAAGTTGAGCCAAATCAGAGGTCATATGTGTGGTGGCGCCAGTATCAGCCACCCAAAATTGTTTTGGAGGAGAAGGAGGTGGGAACGCAGCATGCATAGCACTAAGATTACTGGAGGGAGGCCGACCTTGATAGCTGAAATTACCTCGATGATAACACTGAACAACAGTGTGCCCAAATTTCCAACAAATTTGACATTGAATGGAAGAGGCAGAATTAGGAGGCAGAGTGTGATGCTGATAGCAATCAGCAGCTACATGACCTTTCTTAGTGCAAATTTGATATGTAGGAATGTCAATGCCAGGACCAAGAATACCAGAGTGAGACGTAGGTGGAACCTGATAAGGACATGGACTGAACTGATACTGATGACGTCCTCTACCACATCCCTTAAAGTGAGACCCCCGATTGCCAAAGTATCCACCATTGGAACCATGAAATCCACTGTTATGACCATTAAATCCTCCATGGAAACCAGGAGGTGGAGCAGACTTGGAGCTTAAAGGATAAGAATGAGAGTTACCTTCATCAAGAACAAGAGCTTTGCTAGGAGATACTTGATGTTGAGCCATCATTGCAAGAACAAACAAAGCAGCAGAATAAGTTTGCTCAAGAGTAGCTTCTTCAACCAGCAATTGAGACCGAAAATCTTTAAGAGATAACACGTTGTCTCGGCCGCGAACCATACACCAAAAGGTGTTATAATCAGAAGGAAGACCATTGAGAGCTAAGATGACAATGTCATCATCTTCAAAATAAACCCTGCTGCAGAAAGATGATCCCGAGCATCTTTGATTTTCTGCAAATATTGAGTCACAGTATCGGAGCCTTTCTTGATGGTTTGAAGCTCACTTTTCATCTGAAAAATTCGTCCCTTGGAGATTGTGGAAAATCTATCCTTCAGTTGAATCCACATGTCATGAGAGCTAACACATCCAATAACGTAAGAGATTGCAGTTGAAGAGAGGGTAGCAATAATCAACTGCATCAATGCCCGGTCATGCATTTTTCAAATTTTGTAATCATTAGTTTCAGCACCTTCAACATCAGAGACTGCATCAAACCGATGTGGACACTTTGTTGATCCATCAACAAATCCTAAAATACCATGACTCTCCAGTAGAATTTGCATTTGAAAGTTCTAGATGAGGTAATTTGTGTCATCCAATTTAACGGTTATTGCTGTTGAAACTATAGGAAGTAAAGAGGTAATTGGAGATTGGATGATCTGTAGTTGAGAAGTTGTTACCATTTTTGAAGTTCAAGCGACAGAAGAGGAAGAGAATCACAGGTTTGAGAAGAGTATTTGAAGAGAAGTCTTTCAGTTTGACAATATATCAAACAGATGATAGGCAGATCATTATTATGAAATTTTTGGTTGAATATGGCGATAATAACACCAGAAACAGAGATTAGAAGCAGAGAAATCACAAGCTCACAAGATACTAACAATCCTAAGCTCTGATACCATGAAAGCTAGCAAGAAGCAAAATAGAACTAGGGAAAGATGCTGCTGTAATGCAGAGGAAGAAGAAAATGTCTATGTGTTTTATTCACTTAATACGTTCCCAGCACTGTTACATTCATTTTATATCAATAGAAGATGAGAAGCTTGGTTACGTTTTCTACTCATCTGTAACAGAATTCATTAACTGCCTAACCATATTAACAAACTTGCTAACCATTATATTCTCTATTCTCTTTGACAGGTGGCTGAAGCAGAGGTGGCCGAAGTAGGGCATTGGATATCTTGACACGAACTAGCTAGCTGATCATATGTGTAGGGAGTGTTAATTTGAAGCTACTTTTTTAACTTTCAGAATAAATAAATAAGAAAGGAAACAAATGAATGCCTGGCGCCATCAATATAAATAACCTTTCTTAAAGGAAATACTGGATTCTAAAGTCCTCTTATTTCTTTTCTTTTTTAACAAAGCAAAACACTCCGAAGGAGCAGGCTGCGTAGGGCCAATTTTTCCTTTTTAGGACCAGAGTCTCAGTGCTTTTTTAGATAATTTTTATTGTTATGGTTTTTGCAATGTGTTTACTCGAGCAATATTCCTTTTTCATATGGAAAAGGGATGATGAGCTCGTTATCTTTATTGCTATAGGGATCAGTACGTACTATACATCATCACTCATCCATTGCTCTTCGTTATTAGTGCTTGACTTTCTGTGCGTGCTTTCTCTAACAATCCAATGGATATCTTTCTTTTCCGTATTGGATAACTTTTAGTTGTTTGTTTGGTTAGCTTTCTCTGAGTATTGCATGCACTAGTGTTTCCATTTAGCAAAAGAGAGGAACCCTAGCTCCAGTTTTCTCTCTCCCTCCCCCGTCTGAAGGCAACAGTTAGGGTTTGATACCAGGAACTGGAAAGAAGTTTTTCCATGGCAATGGCCCCCGACTCGAAAAACCCTTTCAAAGAGACTATGCCTGGTTTTCTATTCAAGGACCCCCCACACCAACACTACTTTAAGTCCTTAGCCATTTCCATGCTTTTTCTATATATGATGACATGTAATGCAGAGCCGCCAATATAAAAAGCAATCGATTTTCTTCTTCTTCTCTTTAATTCATCCTCTTAATCACGTACTCTATATAGTTTCAAGATTAGAGCTGAATTCAAAAAAAAAAAAAAGTGTGTATTTTTGGAAGTTAAATTTCAAAAATTAAATGATCAATAACCTTTACGATACTTGATAAAGAACAACAAGTTCATTTTTTTAGAGTATATTTGGGAACACGGTGCAAACCGCGCTCTCTCAAATTTTGAATTTTATTTTTGCTAATTTTTTTTTTTTGTGTTTTCAGATTGTTTTAATGTGCTGATATCAAAATTAATTTTTAAAAAAGAAAAAAATATTATTTTAATGCATTTCTAATTAAAAAGCATTTTGAACCGCAACCGCTACTACAATTCCAAACAAGCCACCACAATACCAAGTTGGGCCAGAAAGCGCCCGCGCCCAACATCAAGTTGGGCCATAATGAGTCCGCACCCAACTCCACCCTAGGTCAGGACGTGTCCGCGCCCAACTCTAAGATGGGCCATGACGCGTCCCCGCCCGACCACTATTGGGATCAACACGCAAGTTGAACCCCAGTACTATTCTCGAGTTCAGCGTATAGCTAGAAAGTAACCCCACACGGAGCCTTCCCTGCTCCATGACTGAGCTGCTAATTATGATACCTATCACATCCCATTAATTACGAACAAGCAGTCAATGCTTATATTAATGAGACGTGTTGGTACGAACAGTAGAATCATATTATTTTTACCAGATTACATCTCTACCCCTTACATATCATATGAAACAAGTCAAGACAGGTAATATAAAAGGAAGCTTGAGTACACAGAAAAAATGTTTCAAACCTTATGCTCTTAGACATAAACACGTTCCTTCTTCTTCTTCCCTAACTTCTACATTTTCTTCTCCTTCTTCTTCTCTAACTTTATAAAACCTCATTAATACATTCATTAATGTCTTTTTTCCACATAAAAATACCTTGTATTGATTTGATCTTCGGAGGGTCCCCATCAACACCCTCAGGGGTCTCTAAGAGACATTGTGCAGGTAGTTACTCAAGAGAAAATTTACAACCTCTGAAGAAATTCATTGAAGAAGAAGTCAATGCAGTCTAGAAATGAAGGTCGTAGAACACACCGTGAATGATCTATATGAGTCCTCGGGAAAAATTCCTTCAAGAATGTTCTTTGAGATTTTTCTAACTTCATCAAGTTGCTTAATGATTTTTTTTTCTTTTTCATAAAATAAAAGGAGTGCATAAATTTTTTTATGTCAAAACTTAACATTCGAAGTAGAAGCACAAATATAAAACTACCCTGAGGCCTCATAAGGCTCGGTTAAAATCGCTACAAAGTTGATTGGTAAATAACTTGTATATTAACAACAAAAGGAAAAAAGAAAAAAAAAACTCATACATTGAATTCGTACGAAAAACAAGAAATCCTCTAATTTTTACGTGTTTTTGCCACAAGTCACAACTCCATGCTGAGTTTTTATTTATCTTTTTTTTAAAATACTACTTGGTTGTTTTAAATTAATTTTTATAAAACTTGAACGAGTTGATTTGATATAATGATAAAAAAAAATTGGATCATCAAATGGGAAAAATATTTTATACAGAAAATCATTTCGAATCAAATTATTGTAGTTGTTATTTAAAATTAACACATTGTTTTTCGATTTTTAAGGCATAGAAGATTTATTCGATAATTGGGATTTGAATTGATTTATCTGGTGGTTAATTTAATAAAATATATATTTGTCATGGTTAAAAGACCTGATTTTTTTTATGGATATAATTAGATTCCTTTATAAATGAGAAGTTTGAAATTGAAATCTCTTAGAGAAAAAAGAGACACTAGTACTTGTTGAATTACAACTCATTGGCATTAATTAAATTTCTTTTTTTAGATCGACAATTAAAGACTTTTTAATTGTTAACTTGGAAGTTCGAAGAGTTCAAGTAATTCTACGTTTCAAAATATATATTCTATTGTGTATTAGGATAAAAACCGATCAACGACTCTCTACAAATCAACATAAACCTTCTGTTAGGATCTAAATTTATCCTTCAATCATTTTTTAGATGGAAAAAGCTGATGATCGATCTTGTTATCTTTATTGCTTTAGGGATGAGTATGTATATCATCACTCATTTATTGCTCTTCTTTATTGCTGTGCAAGCAACTTTCTCCGTGCTTGTTTAAAGCTCGCGATCCAATGTATATCTTTCCTTTTCCCTGTTGGATCACCTTTAGTGGTTGCTCTGGTTTAGCTTTCACGAGTACAGTTTCCATTTAATTAGACATATACAACAAGAAAGAGGAATCCCAGTCCCATTTTTCTCTCCTCCGGCCTCCCCCTGTAAAAGCCAGATTCTTAGGGTTCTTGGACAGAATTCTGCAAGCCCTCTTCGAGAGTACCGAGGGACGGGTGGATACATGTTTTCCAAAGGAAATGGACCCTTACTAAAAACACTTTCAGAGATCATGCATAATGCTTGGCTTCCTTTTCAATGACTCCCACCACTACTACAATCATAATCCTGCTTTTTCTTTGATGATAAACCCGGGTTCATATATGCGTGCAATGCATGCAGAGCGATGTAAAGCGATCCTCCTCCCCCTTTCGATTCTGCATGATTTTATTTTCTATTATTTCTTAGAAGATATTGATGTACAGATCTCCAGATGATAGCTACAAGTTTTCAGAAGATATTGTTTTTCTTGTAAGAACTTAAAATCAACTGTTTTTAAGGATTTCCGAACTGATGCATGGAGTTGGGATCGTCGTCAACACCAGGGATCAATTTATTCAATTCATCTTCTTCCAAAACAATTTACTCAATTCATGCGCTCACAATTAATGGACAATATTTTATACTACGTAAAAACTAAAAAATCATCTTCAAAGCACGTTTAGCGTATGCTTTGAGTATATGATAGCTTTTTTTTTTAAGTAAACTAAGATTTAAACTAGATATAGAAGTGTTACCAATGCTTAAAATCTTGAGGGATCTAGTGCTTCACATTTTAGGGTACATCATCTGTTTGGCCGATCGTCAGAATGTGCATCGATATATCCATGCAGATGCAATCTTTTGGCGTTTTAATGCAATACTTTAGTTATCAAAAAAAAAAAAAAAATACCAAAAGCTACTTTGTTAAATTGTTGTCGCCCCACCAAAAAAAGTTTTGGCCACCCAAGAAAAGCAATTCAGGAAAAGGCCGTATATATCAAAGAAAACATGAATGCACATTTCACGTGTAGATTATAATCTCCACTGTTAGAGCCTCTATATAAAGGGTTTGATCATAAGAACATAAACCACAAAGCCTTTGAACAATAATCACACATAGCAGAAATGGCTATCAGAGTGATGTCTCTTCTTTTAGGGTTCTTAGTGTTGCTTAGCTCATTGGCTCCTACTATGCCGATGACATATGTTAATTGCACAATCCCACATGATCCTACATTTAGCAGAAATTCATTCCCAGATGGCTTTGTTTTTGGGACTGGCTCAGCTGCCTACCAGGTAGCTAGAATATACGAACTTATCCTTCATGGGATCCAGTCCCAGCAATATTTTTTGTTTGTTACTATATAGTTTATATTTTAATCTTGTTTTCTTTCGTCTTTTTGTATGTAGTTTTATTCCTATAGAGGTCAGTGTTGATTGTCGAATCTAATGACAGTAGAGGAGGAAACTATACATCGATCCCCTTTTTTAAAGGGCGGGCATGGAATAAATAGTTCCTCTCAATCATAATATTCAGAAAAATATCTGTGTATTTCTAGATAAATCAAAAGATAATACTCCTATATATATTAAGGAGATTAAGATATCCTCTAAAGCATTCCAAACTAGCTTGCATCTACACGTTATTACTTTATTTATCTGTATAATAATAAAAATATAATTTATTTATTAACCATCAATTATTCTATGTTATTTGTCTAATTATTTCTCTATCCTCATTTGAATGATCAATTAAATTTCTTTTTTTCCCTCTATCATTAGGTCTGAAAAAAAGAGAGAGAAAAAATGGTATGGAAAAAAGAATGTTCATTGGGCTTAAGATGGGGACTAAACACATGCCTAATAATGATTTAATTATTACTCTTATTAAATTTTGGTCAAACTGGAAGCTCCATCAAGGCCTTCGGCTATGGTGGGAGTTGCCTTCTTCAGTTCTAATCCCACCGGCCCCTTCAAGGGTCCAAAACCTCAAATTCTATAAGTGGTGAGGACTTTGCTAGTAATCTATGATTAAATGACAAATGTAGAGTTTGATCTTCTTACTGATCAGGTCAGAGAATATTCTTTAATATCTAATAACCATACAGATCAAATAGTTATTGATCAATTAATCCAAAAATCTCTTCATAAAAAAGAATCCCAAAATTTAAGATTTTAGGTAAATTAGCAAACGTAAATTCCTATAGTTTTAGTTAACAGATATTGTCCATATATATTTTGATAAAACCACGATATAGAGTAATTTTTCATTATTTATTGTTGTGTATATTGGCAATTAGGTTTTCATATCTAGCTAATGTTGAAACTATCTTTGTGCATGGTGTATATTCAGTACGAAGGTCATGCAAACAAAAGTAACAGAGGGCCGAGCATATGGGACACGTTTACTCATGACTATCCAGGTATATATCCCAAGCATAAAAAGTCTATGGTGTGAAGTTAGCTGGCACCAAATTGGTGCAGCTAAGTCAACAAAATGGGCACCAATTCGGTGCCACTTGCCTTGCTTTGTCTTTTGCAAGACAAAGGCAAGGATGCTTGCCTATAAATAGGCAGTGCATCCTTGCCATAAAAACACACCAAGAGAGAAATAAAAGAGAAGAGGAGAGTGAGAGAGGGAAAGTAATCCCACATAATTGTGAGGTATTTTGTGAGATAGTAAGTGAGGTGTTTTCTCCTATTAGTAGAGAGATTTCAGTTGTTCTCCTATTAGTAGAGAGAGGTTGTAATTCCCACATTACTTAGTAAAATCCTTCTATACTTGCCCGTGGACGTAGCCAAATTGGGTGAACCACGTAAATTCTTGTGTGTCTAATTTCTCATTTTATCTTGTCCCTTTGCCTTTTATCTTGTCGGGTTTGCATGCCAGTATCCTAACAGTGGTATCAGAGCCTTTTGGTTGGTGTTGTTAATACACAAAAGTTATTCGTGTATACGGTTACTATTCACGGCTACGACACTATTCACCTATACGGCACTATTCATCCATACGGTACTGTTCACATACGTTACTGTTGGCGTATATAGAAAGTCAGTGCGGTGATTAAATACAGTCTAGGAAGTTCTGTCTAAGGAGATTGGGTTTTAAGCGGGACCGTTTGTGACCCCTCCAATCTTTCCTGGGAA
The DNA here is from genome assembly GCA_015852605.2 of Populus deltoides. NCBI lineage: Eukaryota > Viridiplantae > Streptophyta > Magnoliopsida > Malpighiales > Salicaceae > Populus > Populus deltoides. The sequence goes on along the minus strand of CM027574.2, from coordinate 4,296,432 downwards.
CTTACTTAGTGAAGTATTATTCACACGATACTATTTCTATATACGTTACAGATCCGTGGAAACTGATGATAGCTGAATAGATCACGGATGAATAAAATGGCAAGAAAGTACGAGATTGAAAGGTTCAATGGGAGCAATTGCTCACTCGGGAAAATGAGAATCAAGTCAAGCTTAAGGAAAGACAATTGCTTGGCAAAGAATTGGGGATCGCCCATGGGAGATCACCGATAATGCAAAATGGAATGAGATGGATGGCAATGCTATTGCTAACATACATTTAGCATTAGCCGATGAAGTATTATCAAGTGAAGCGGAGACGAAAACAGCTAAGGAGATATGGGAGACTCTAACAAAGCTATATGAGTCCAAGTCTTTGCACAATAAGATTTTCTTAAAGCGGAGACTTTATACCCTTCGAATGGCAGAAACCACGGCGGTGACTGACCACATCAACACAATAAGAACTCTATTTTCACAACTCACTACGTTGGGTCAACAAATAGAGGAAAGTGAACGTGCAGAACTTCTACTTCAAAGTCTCCAAGATTCGTATGATCAGCTCATTATAAAATTGACCAATAATATCCTCACTGCACTATTTAGTCTTTGATGATGTTGCGCCCGCCATCTTGGAAGAAGAAAATAGGCGCAAAAATAAAGGAGACAGAAATAGTTCAAACCAAGCAGAGGCATTATTGGTGTCAAGAGGGAGATCAACAGAGCGTGGCTCCAGTGGGAGTCAAAGGCAAGGGAGGTCCAAATCAAGAAGTAAGAAGACTGTGAAATGCTACAACTGTGGCAGAAAAGGGCACTTCAAAAAGGATTGTTGGTTTAAAAAGGGTATAGAGAATACTGCAGAGTCATCAAAACCTCAAGGATGTGTTGCAAGCACCTCAGAAGATGGAGAGGTTTTATATAGTGAAGCAACAATGCCTCTACAGATAAAAAAGAGCTCACAGAGGTTTGGGTAATGGATTCAGGAGCAACATGGCATATGACTCCTAATCGAGATTGGTTTCATACATACGAACCCACCTCTGGAGGCTCAGTGTTCATGGGTGATAATCATGCTTTAGAGATTGCTGGCATTGGCACCATCAAATTGAAGATGTATGATGGCTTAATTGCGTACTATTACAGGAGTGCGTCATGTGAAAGACTTAAAGAAAAATCTTTTGTCCGGTGGGACAATTTGATAGTCTTGGTCGTAAGATCCGAACAGACAATGGAATAATGAAAATTGTCAAAGGAGCGTTGGTGGTTTTAAAGGCGAGAAAGACAGTTGCAAACATGTTTGTATTAATGGGAGAAACACATCATAGGGCAGAAGCATCAATTGCATCAGCCAGTCCTGCAGAAGAGAAGACGATAATGTGGCATCAAAAACTAGGCCACAGGTCATAGAAATGTTTTAAAGTTCTCTCCGATCGAGTTACTCCCCTGGCTTACAAAGGTTACTTTACCCTTTTGTGAGCATTGTGTTACAAGCAAACAGCACAGGTTGAAGTTTGGCACATCAACAACTAAGAGCAAATGCATCTTAGACCTGATTCACTCTGATGTTTGGCAAGCACCGGTTGTATCCCTGGGAGGAGCAAGATACTTTGTATCATTTATAGATGACTTCTCCAGGAGATGTTGGGTGTACCCAATTAGAAGGAAGGCAGATGTGCTCGCAGTCTTTAAAACTTTCAAAGCGGGTGGAACTTGAATCTAAAAGAAGATCAAGTGTTTGAGGACCGACAATGGAGGAGAATATACCAGTGATGAATTTGATAACTTCTGTCAACATGAAGGTATCAAAAGGCAGTTCACAACGGCATACACTCCACAACAAAATGGAGTGGCAGAGCGGATGAACAGAACTCTATTAGAAAGAACGAGAGCAATGTTGAAGGCTGCAGGTCTAGGAAAGTCATTCTGGGCGGCGATCCAATACCGCTTTGTTATGTGATAAATCGATCTCCATCAACTGCAATTGAGCTGAAGACACCGATGGAGATGTGGACTGGAAAGCCAGCTGATTATTCTCAATTGCATATATTTGGAAGTCCTGTGTACGTGATGTACAATACACAAGAAGTTAGCAAGCTGGATTCAAAATCTAGAAAATGTGTATTCTTGGGATATGCTGATGGAGTGAAGGGGTATCGCTTGTGGGATCCCACCGCCAAAAAGGTAGTCATCAGCCAGAGATGTTATATTTGCGTAAGGTAAAATGCAAATGGAAGAACATAATAGCATTCCAAAGGAGACTACAACGAGTCCGGATGGAAAATACTGAGAATCATACTTCTTACAAGGCTTGCACTGAGCATGAAGAACAAGAACAAATAGAGTCTGAAACTCCTGAAGTTCGACGGTCAACTCGTGAAAGAAGACCACCGGCTTGGCACTCAGAATATGTTCGCGGAGCAACATTGCATACTTGTCTTCTAACGGAGGATGGAGAGCCATCAACTTTCCATGAGGCTATCAAAAGCACGGATGTATCTATGTGGATGACAGCAATGCAAGAGGAGATTGAAGCTCTACACAAGAACAACACTTGGGATCTTGTTCCGCTACCACAAGGAAGGAAGGCCATTGGCAACAAATGGGTTTACAAGATAAAGCGTGATGGCAATGATCAAGTGGAGCGGTATCGTGCAAGATTGGTGGTGAAAGGATATGCTCAGAAAAAAGGAATAGACTTCAATGATATATTTTCTCCGGTGGTACGACTTACTACAATCAGAGTAGTCTTGGCAATGTGTGCTATATTTGATCTTCACTTAGAGCAGTTAGATGTGAAAACTGCATTTCTTCATGGAGAACTTGAAGAAGAAATTTATATGCTCCAACCAGAGGGTTTTTGGCTTGAAACAGCAAGGAGAACTTGGTTTGCGAGAGTTGAACAAATCTCTATACTGGTCTCAAACAGGCGCCGAGGTGTTGGTACAAGAGATTTGATTCCTTCATAATTAGCCTTGGGTACAACAGACTCAGTTCAGCCCATTGTACGTATTACAAGAGGTTTGAAGAAAATGATGTTTTCATCATTCCTTTGTTGTCGCGTGGATGACATGTTGGTAATAGGCCCCAACAAAGATCGAGTCCAAGAATTGAAGGCACATTGGCTAGGGAGTTTGATATGAAGGACTTGGGACCAAGAAACAAGATTCTAGGGATGCAAATTCACCGGGGCATGTAAAGAGGAAGATTTGGCTTTCTCGAAAAAATTATTTGAAGAAGATCTTGCGACGCTTCAACATGCAAGATTGTAAGCCAATTTCCACCCCACTTCCTGTTAACTTCAAATTATCCTCAAGTATGTCTCCTAGCAATGAAGCAGAGAGGATGGAGATGTCTCGAGCAATCGTATGCATCAGCAGTGGGAAGTTTAATGTTTGCCATGATATGTACAAGACCGGACATTGCACAAGCGATGGGGAGCAGACTAGTCGATACATGACAAATCCTGGTAGAGAGCATTGGAATACTATTAAGAGGATCTTGAGATACATCAAGGGCACCTCAGATGTTGCATTATGTTATGGAGGATCGAAATTTACCGTTAGAGGTTATGTTGATTCGGATTTTCTTTGGCGACCTTGAGAAAAGAAAATCCACTACAAGGGCTATGTGTTCATAATTGCGGGAGGAGCCGTGAGTCGGGTCTCTAAACTTCGGTGCAGTAGCTTTATCCACAATGTGAGTTAGTACATGGCAGCTACACAAGCTTGTAAAGAAGCAATATGGATGAAGAAACTTATGGAGGAGCTCGGGCACAAACAAGAGAACATTCTTTTGTATTGTGATAGTCAGAGTGCTTTGCATATTGCAAGGAATCCCGCGTTTCATTCAAGAACAAAACACATAGATGTTCAGTATCACTTTGTTCAAGAGTAGTGGAAGATGGAAGTGTAGATTTTCAAAAGGTTCACACGAAGGAAAACCCAGCAGATGCTTTAACCAAACCAGTCAACACTGACAAGTACATATGGTGCAGATCCTCTTATGGCCTAACAGAAACGTAAGCAGCATGAAGATGACAAGTATAGAAAGGATAAAAGAATCACAGATGATCATGTGTGAAGACTTGATTAAATCATCAAAGTCTTCAAGTGGGAGAATGTGAAGTTAGCTGGCACCAAATTGGTGCAGCTAAGTCAACAAAATGGGCACCAATTCGGTGCCACTTGCCTTGCTTTGTCTTTTGCAAGACAAAGGCAAGGATGCTTGCCTATAAATAGGCAGTGCATCCTTGCCATAAAAACACACCAAGAGAGAAATAAAAGAGAAGAGGAGAGTGAGAGAGGGAAAGTAATCCCACATAATTGTGAGGTATTTTGTGAGATAGTAAGTGAGGTGTTTTCTCCTATTAGTAGAGAGATTTCAGTTGTTCTCCTATTAGTAGAGAGAGGTTGTAATTCCCACATTACTTAGTAAAATCCTTCTATACTTGCCCGTGGACGTAGCCAAATTGGGTGAACCACGTAAATTCTTGTGTGTCTAATTTCTCATTTTATCTTGTCCCTTTGCCTTTTATCTTGTCGGGTTTGCATGCCAGTATCCTAACATATGGGAGGAAGGGAGACTGTGATTATGCAATACCATGGGCTATTATAGTCGGCTCTTAATCTATTATTATTTATTATAATTTAGGGAAAACAATATTGGCTATCTTTATTCTCCAGTAAGTTATATTTTTGGAGTTGTATCAATTACATACAGACTCTCATACAAATTAATTTGAAATGTTATTTGCATGAAATTTTGCAGCCAGAATAAAAGATCATAGCACCGGTGATGTTGCAATTGATTTCTACGATCTCTACAAAGTAAGGAGTGCTTGACAATGTTTTTGTTACAAATGCTTTCATGGTTCAGCACTTGGTAACAATTAATGATTATGGCAGGATGATATTCGTAAGATGAAGGACATGCATATGGATGCCTTTAGATTCTCCATCTCTTGGACGAGAGTGATACCTAGTAAGTATTTTATGGCCTAGATTAGTGGCATGAGGCGTCATTTAGGCATTCAATGCTTGCTTAATCTTTTATAAATCACATTTTATTATAATGATATATCTTTCTATATATATGTGTTTGAAATAGGTGGGCAGGTGCAATGGGGAATAAATGATGAGGGAATCGAGTTTTACGACAAACTCATTGATGAAATCATATTGAACGGTTAGCACATATTAACTCTTATGTCAAAATAATGTTCGGATTATATATATATAGTTTTATAATTAATTTCTTATCTATTTCATATATATTTACAGGACTTGTGCCTTATGTGACTCTTTTTCATTGGGACACTCCTCAAGCATTGTTTGATAAGTATGGAGGCTTTCTAAACGAAAGCATTGTGTAAGTTTCATATTTAATTTTTCATTAAAAATATAAACACCATTACGAGTGTTTTTCAAGTATTTGTATAAGTCAAGGATTTTAACTTGCATGATGATGAGTTTTTATTATCTAATCGACAGCAATGATTTTCGAGATTTTGCCGACTTGTGCTTTCAAAGTTTTGGTGATCGGGTGAAACACTGGTTTACTTTAAATGAGCCAGACACTTACAGTGTTCATGGCTTTGATTCGGGCGTTGGAGCACCGGGACGATGCTCGGCGTGGGTGGATAAAGCATGCCAGGCTGGAGACTCTGCTACCGAACCTTACATAGTCACTCATAATTTGCTTCGTTCTCATGCAGCAGCTGTAAAATTGTACCGGGAAAAGTACCAGGTACGTATAGCAAAACTGATGAACCAAAAAGATTAATCCATGAAACAATTACTGCTTATCTACAGCAGTCGGGTAAAATCTTCTTCCTGGTGTTGTCTTCTGTTAAGTCTTATAATAACGGGTTGTACGTAGGAACAACAAAATGGCAAGATCGGCATCACACTCTGCTCCTTTTGGTACGAACCTTATTCAGAGACCCCAGCAGATTATGAGGCAGTTCAAAGAATACTTGATTTCAACCTTGGTTGGTGAGTATTTCTTAATTACACTACTATTATTGAAGTCTTGATACAAATATAAAATAAAAATTGTCCCAAAAACTAATAGAGATTTTGACGTTTCCAGGCACTTGAGCCCAATCACTTATGGTGATTATCCAAGGAGCATGAGAAGTTTAGTCGGAGATCGATTGCCGAATTTTAATGCCCAGGAAATCTTAGATCTTCGAGGATCTTATGACATTCTTGGATTAAATTACTATGGTGCATACTATGCAAAAAATCTTACCCATGTTGATCCCGATCCAACTCACCTTCGTTATGCAACAGATTCTCATGTCAATCTTACTGGTAAACTCACAATTAAATTCATAATAATTTGTGAAATTGGAAGATAGAATATGGAAAGATAATGAATTAGCTAACTTAAAACTCTCTGAGTAAGATAATAATTATGGATTCTAACATAATTTTTCTTCATGTCTTTTCGCTTGGCCTGACTGTACTATAAGCGCAAGCCAATCAATGCCTTGATGGCTTGATTCATTAATTAAAATTTAATCAACTTTCATAAAAAAGCTCTCAAAGTAAGAGAAGTGTTCGACAAATGTGTTTTCGATAGAAAAGAGAACCTGGACAGAAGTTTTATGTTCAAATTTTATAAAATAATGAAAAGAGAATTAAGAGTTCCTAGGGGAAAACTCAAGAATAAATTAATTTTAATTTGAGCTTATTCAAGCTTGGTGTATTACTATTCATCATTTATTTTCCTTCTTGTCTCACAGGAGAGAAAAATGGAAAGCTAATTGGACCGCAGGTTTGTGCGCAGTAAAACCTTTCTATAAAAATTAACAATCAGATACATTACATTAATATGATTAAATGCTGATTAATTAGTTAATCACTAGAAAAACACATAATTAACATGGTGTTTCTGAACATGTATAGGCTGCTTCACCCTGGTTGTATGTTTATCCAAAAGGGATACGATATCTTCTGAACTACACCAAGGATCAATACAGGAATCCAACAATTTATATAACTGAAAATGGTATGGAAAATGTTATCAAATCTCAATTTAAGTGTAGTTAATTGTTATATTGTCAAACTAATTCGTGATTTCTTTTTCATTGTTTTGATCTATCATCAGGAGTTTCTGATTTCAACAACGGATCCCAGATATCATTGAAGACAGCACTTAATGATACTTGCAGGGCAAAATACTATCATGACCATCTCAAGAATGTTCTAAGCTCCATTGAGTGAGTTTAATCTCTCTCTCTCTCTCTTGCACACACAGCTAGCAACTGTCTATGATAGCCGGATAGCAGGGATTTCATCTTCATTCTTGTTGTCTCAAAACCTTTGTAGATATATTGTTTAAGCCTACTAATTTGACAATCAAAAATCTTGGCAGAAACTATGGGACCATTGTTAAAGGATATTTTGCATGGACATTTGCTGACGATTTTGAATGGCCGAATGGTTATACCATAAGATTTGGTCTCTACTACACTGATTACCTGCGTAACTTGCATAGATACCCTAAGAGGTCAGTGCACTGGTTCACAAATTTTTTGAAGGGATACAAGTGGAACAGGGAACCAGTGTCGAGCTCTCCATTACGTTTCTACGGTTCTGCTCCCAGTGATCATCAGTACCTGGATGAATGAAAAGTCATTTTTTAAATAATCACCAGGATTGCATATCCAGTGAATTATAAGTTTGTGTTTAATTATTATGTATGCTTGTGTTGTGTGGTAGATATCTGATGCTTAATTCCAGCATGGACTAGGAATCATCCCTTCCCTAGTTTACCATGATTGGATTAAAATTGTGATGGGACTTATAATTAAATAAAGCTTTATGTTTACTTATTGTCTAGATCCTGTTTTCCCCTTTATACATCGATCCTTTGGTATGTATAAGAAAAACGGTTGTTTCGTATTAATGCATGTTCATATATTTATCAAATTATATATATACAAGAAAATCATCAGGCTACTGTTAGAATTGTTAGACAGTGAGTATTCAACACGAACACAATCAATGGTATAATTAAGATGAAACGGAAATCAACTTTGAATTCTGTTTTATTTGATCTTAAGGTGTCCTTATTTAACAGCATTCTTGCAAAACATATTTGAATCACACACTTGTAGAATTGGTCAAGAAAGCTTGGGATTTCCTCTCATCGTAATAGTTATTAGAAGAAGAACATCAGCTGAGAAGATCATCACTCCATTGACATCAAATCCATTTGCCTCCAGCAGATTTAAAGCATCAAAAAATGCGTCTCCTCGAATACCCCTTCCATTCACTTCATAGCTAGGTAACAATTTATCCTCATCGAATTGCGTGGCTCGAAGCTGAAACGCTGCTAAATACCCTTTTGGGCTCGTAACTTTATCAGTATAAAATTGGTGATTAACATAGTCAATAACATCTCCATACTTATTAAAGAGCTCAATATAGGGCAAAACAGTGGTGTGAAAAGGAGCGATGGTGGCTACAGAAATGACACTTTGGTTTTTCAGTATGGTAATGAGCTCGCCTATGCAGTAAGCGAAACTAGCATTGTTTCTAGGGAAGTTTTCGTAATCGATGTCGATACCATCAAGATGATATTCCTTAGCTAAGGATGTAAGAGAGGTGAAAGCGTTATTGATCCAAAGTTGAGGGCTTTCAGGGCTGTACCGACGAAGGACTTCGTCACCTAAACTGTCACGGGTTGGCCTGTGGCACCAATGTACTCCATCATCACCTTCGCATCTGATCAGAGTTACAAGAACAATGTATACATCAAGAGTTTGTGGATTTCAGCCTATATAGATTTTCTTTCCAGAGGTGGAGAAATACTCTTGATGATGATTTCCTGTTTTCTTGTAGAAAATCAATTATACAAATAAAAAAATTGGATGAAAACTCCTTGGGGCCGGCTTATATTTTGTTTTATCTCTCACATACTTTGCAGATGAAAGTCTTGATAATGATTAGTATGATCGAGCTAGCTGATCATATGTGTAGGGAGTGTTAATTTGAAGCTACTTTTTTAACTTTCAGAATAAATAAATAAGAAAGGAAACAAATGAATGCCTGGCCCCATCAATATAAATAACCTTTCTTAAAGGAAATACTGGATTCTAAAGTCCTCTTATTTCTTTTCTTTTTTAACAAAGCAAAACACTCCGAAGGAGCAGGCTGCGTAGGGCCAATTTTTCCTTTTTAGGACCAGAGTCTCAGTGCTTTTTTAGATAATTTTTATAGTTATGGTTTTTGCAATGTGTTTACTCGAGCAATATTCCTTTTTCATATGGAAAAGGGATGATGAGCTCGTTATCTTTATTGCTATAGGGATCAGTACGTACTATACATCATCACTCATCCATTGCTCTTCGTTATTAGTGCTTGACTTTCTGTGCGTGCTTTCTCTAACAATCCAATGGATATCTTTCTTTTCCGTATTGGATAACTTTTAGTTGTTTGTTTGGTTAGCTTTCTCTGAGTATTGCATGCACTAGTGTTTCCATTTAGCAAAAGAGAGGAACCCTAGCTCCAGTTTTCTCTCTCCCTCCCCCGTCTGAAGGCAACAGTTAGGGTTTGATACCAGGAACTGGAAAGAAGTTTTTCCACGGCAATGGCCCCCGACTCGAAAAACCCTTTCAAGAGACTATGCCTGGTTTTCTATTCAAGGACCCCCCACACCAACAGTACTTTAAGTCCTTAGCCATTTCCATGCTTTTTCTATATATGATGACATGTAATGCAGAGCCGCCAATATAAAAAGCAATCGATTTTCTTCTTCTTCTCTTTAATTCATCCTCTTAATCACGTACTCTATATAGTTTCAAGATTAGAGCTGAATTCAAAAAAAAAAAAAGTGTGTGTATTTTTGGAAGTTAAATTTCAAAAATTAAATGATCAATAACCTTTACGATACTTTATAAAGAACAATAAGTTTATTTTTTTAGAGTATATTTGGGAACACGGTGCAAACCGCGCTCCCTCAAATTTTGAATTTTATTTTTGCTAAATTTTTTTTTGTGTTTTCAGATTGTTTTAATGTGCTGATATCAAAATTAATTTTTAAAAAATAAAAAAAAATATTATTTTAATGCATTTCTAATTAAAAAGCATTTTGAACCGCAACCGCTACTACAATTCCAAACAAGCCACCACAATACCAAGTTGGGCCAGAAAGCGCCCGCGCCCAACATCAAGTTGGGCCATAATGAGTCCGCACCCAACTCCACCCTAGGTCAGGACGTGTCCGCGCCCAACTCTAAGATGGGCCATGACGCGTCCCCGCCCGACCACTATTGGGATCAACACGCAAGTTGAACCCCAGTACTATTCTCGAGTTCAGCGTATAGCTAGAAAGTAACCCCACACGGAGCCTTCCCTGCTCCATGCCTGAGCTGCTAATTATGATACCTATCACATCCCATTAATTACGAACAAGCAGTCAATGCTTATATTAATGAGACGTGTTGGATGAACGATAGAATCATATTATTTTTACCAGATTACATCTCTACCCCTTACATATCATATGAAACAAGTCAAGACATGTAATATAAAAGGAAGCTTGAGTACACAGAAAAAATGTTTCAAACCTTATGCTCTTAGACATAAACACGTTCCTTCTTCTTCTTCCCTAACTTCTACATTTTCTTCTCCTTCTTCTTCTCTAACTTTATAAAACCTCATTAATACATTCATTAATGTCTTTTTTCCACATAAAAATACCTTGTATTGATTTGATCTTCGGAGGGTCCCCATCAACACCCTCAGGGGTCTCTAAGGGATATTGTGCAGGTAGTTACTCAAGAGAAAATTTACAACCTCTGAAGAAATTCATTGAAGAAGAAGTCAATGCAGTCTAGAAATGAAGGTCGTAGAACACACCGTGAATGATCTATATGAGTCCTCGGGAAAAATTCCTTCAAGAATGTTCTTTGAGATTTTTCTAACTTCATCAAGTTGCTTAATGATTTTTTTTTTCTTTTTCATAAAATAAAAGGAGTGCATAAATTTTTTTATGTCAAAACTTAACATTCGAAGTAGAAGCACAAATATAAAACTACCCTGAGGCCTCATAAGGCTCGGTTAAAATCGCTACAAAGTTGATTGGTAAATAACTTGTATATTAACAACAAAAGGAAAAAAGAAAAAAAAACTCATACATTGAATTCGTACGAAAAACAAGAAATCCTCTAATTTTTACATGTTTTTGCCACAAGTCACAACTCCATGCTGAGTTTTTATTTATCTTTTTTTTTTAAATACTACTTGGTTGTTTTAAATTAATTTTTCTAAAACTTGAACGAGTTGATTTGATATAATGATAAAAAAAAATTGGATCATCAAATGGGAAAAATATTTTATACAGAAAATCATTTCGAATCAAATTATTGTAGTTGTTATTTAAAATTAACACATTGTTTTTCGATTTTTAAGGCATAGAAGATTTATTCGATAATTGGGATTTGAATTGATTTATCTGGCGGTTAATTTAATAAAATATATATTTGTCATGGTTAAAAGACCTTATTTTTTTTATGGATATAATTAGATTCCTTTATAAATGAGAAGTTTGAAATTGAAATCTCTTAGAGAAAAAAGAGACACTAGTACTTGTTGAATTACAACTCATTGGCATTAATTAAATTTCTTTTTTTAGATCCACAATTAAAGACTTTTTAATTGTTAACTTGGAAGTTCGAAGAGTTCAAGTAATTCTACGTTTCAAAATATATATTCTATTGTGTATTAGGATAAAAACCGATCAACGACTCTCTACAAATCAACATAAACCTTCTGTTAGGATCTAAATTTATCCTTCAATCATTTTTGAGATGGAAAAAGCTGATGATCGATCTTGTTATCTTTATTGCTTTAGGGATGAGTATGTATATCATCACTCATTTATTGCTCTTCTTTATTGCTGTGCAAGCAACTTTCTCCGTGCTTGTTTAAAGCTCGCGATCCAATGTATATCTTTCCTTTTCCCTGTTGGATCACCTTTAGTGGTTGCTCTGGTTTAGCTTTCACGAGTACAGTTTCCATTTAATTAGACATATACAACAAGAAAGAGGAATCCCAGTCCCATTTTTCTCTCCTCCGGCCTCCCCCTGTAAAAGCCAGATTCTTAGGGTTCTTGGACAGAATTCTGCAAGCCCTCTTCGAGAGTACCGAGGGACGGGTGGATACATGTTTTCCAAAGGAAATGGACCCTTACTAAAAACACTTTCAGAGATCATGCATAATGCTTGGCTTCCTTTTCAATGACTCCCACCACTACTACAATCATAATCCTGCTTTTTCTTTGATGATAAACCCGGGTTCATATATGCGTGCAATGCATGCAGAGCGATGTAAAGCGATCCTCCTCCCCCTTTCGATTCTGCATGATTTTATTTTCTATTATTTCTTAGAAGATATTGATGTACAGATCTCCAGATGATAGCTACAAGTTTTCAGAAGATATTGTTTTTCTTGTAAGAACTTAAAATCAACTGTTTTTAAGGATTTCCGAACTGATGCATGGAGTTGGGATCGTCGTCAACACCAGGGATCAATTTATTCAATTCATCTTCTTCCAAAACAATTTACTCAATTCATGCGCTCACGATTAATGGACAATATTTTATACTACGTAAAAACTAAAAAATCATCTTCAAAGCACGTTTAGCGTATGCTTTGAGTATATGATAGCTTTTTTTTTTAAGTAAACTAAGATTTAAACTAGATATAGAAGTGTTACCAATGCTTAAAATCTTGAGGGATCTAGTGCTTCACATTTTAGGGTACATCATCTGTTTGGCCGATCGTCAGAATGTGCATCGATATATCCATGCAGATGCAATCTTTTGGCGTTTTAATGCAATACTTTAGTTATCAAAAAAAAAAAAAAATACCAAAAGCTACTTTGTTAAATTGTTGTCGCCCCACCAAAAAAAGTTTTGGCCACCCAAGAAAAGCAATTCAGGAAAAGGCCGTATATATCAAAGAAAACATGAATGCACATTTCACGTGTAGATTATAATCTCCACTGTTAGAGCCTCTATATAAAGGGTTTGATCATAAGAACATAAACCACAAAGCCTTTGAACAATAATCACACATAGCAGAAATGGCTATCAGAGTGATGTCTCTTCTTTTAGGGTTCTTAGTGTTGCTTAGCTCATTGGCTCCTACTATGCCGATGACATATGTTAATTGCACAATCCCACATGATCCTACATTTAGCAGAAATTCATTCCCAGATGGCTTTGTTTTTGGGACTGGCTCAGCTGCCTACCAGGTAGCTAGAATATACGAACTTATCCTTCATGGGATCCAGTCCCAGCAATATTTTTTGTTTGTTACTATATAGTTTATATTTTAATCTTGTTTTCTTTCGTCTTTTTGTATGTAGTTTTATTCCTATAGAGGTCAGTGTTGATTGTCGAATCTAATGACAGTAGAGGAGGAAACTATACATCGATCCCTTTTTTAAAGGGCGGGCATGGAATAAATAGTTCCTCTCAATCATAATATTCAGAAAAATATCTGTGTATTTCTAGATAAATCAAAGATAATACTCCTATATATATTAAGGAGATTAAGATATCCTCTAAAGCATTCCAAACTAGCTTGCATCTACACGTTATTACTTTATTTATCTGTATAATAATAAAAATATAATTTATTTATTAACCATCAATTATTCTATGTTATTTGTCTAATTATTTCTCTATCCTCATTTGAATGATCAATTAAATTTCTTTTTTTCCCTCTATCATTAGGTCTGAAAAAAAGAGAGAGAAAAAATGGTATGGAAAAAAGAATGTTCATTGGGCTTAAGATGGGGACTAAACACATGCCTAATAATGATTTAATTATTACTCTTATTAAATTTTGGTCAAACTGGAAGCTCCATCAAGGCCTTCGGCTATGGTGGGAGTTGCCTTCTTCAGTTCTAATCCCACCGGCCCCTTCAAGGGTCCAAAACCTCAAATTCTATAAGTGGTGAGGACTTTGCTAGTAATCTATGATTAAATGACAAATGTAGAGTTTGATCTTCTTACTGATCAGGTCAGAGAATATTCTTTAATATCTAATAACCATACAGATCAAATAGTTATTGATCAATTAATCCAAAAATCTCTTCATAAAAAAGAATCCCAAAATTTAAGATTTTAGGTAAATTAGCAAACGTAAATTCCTATAGTTTTAGTTAACAGATATTGTCCATATATATTTTGATAAAACCACGATATAGAGTAATTTTTCATTATTTATTGTTGTGTATATTGGCAATTAGGTTTTCATATCTAGCTAATGTTGAAACTATCTTTGTGCATGGTGTATATTCAGTACGAAGGTCATGCAAACAAAAGTAACAGAGGGCCGAGCATATGGGACACGTTTACTCATGACTATCCAGGTATATATCCCAAGCATAAAAAGTCTATGGGAGGAAGGGAGACTGTGATTATGCAATACCATGGGCTATTATAGTCGGCTCTTAATCTATTATTATTTATTATAATTTAGGGAAAACAATATTGGCTATCTTTATTCTCCAGTAAGTTATATTTTTTGGAGTTGTATCAATTACATACAGACTCTCATACAAATTAATTTGAAATGTTATTTGCATGAAATTTTGCAGCCAGAATAAAAGATCATAGCACCGGTGATGTTGCAATTGATTTCTACGATCTCTACAAAGTAAGGAGTGCTTGACAATGTTTTTGTTACAAATGCTTTCATGGTTCAGCACTTGGTAACAATTAATGATTATGGCAGGATGATATTCGTAAGATGAAGGACATGCATATGGATGCCTTTAGATTCTCCATCTCTTGGACGAGAGTGATACCTAGTAAGTATTTTATGGCCTAGATTAGTGGCATGAGGCGTCATTTAGGCATTCAATGCTTGCTTAATCTTTTATAAATCACATTTTATTATAATGATATATCTTTCTATATATATGTGTTTTGAAATAGGTTGGCAGGTGCAATGGGGAATAAATGATGAGGGAATCGAGTTTTACGACAAACTCATTGATGAAATCATATTGAACGGTTAGCACATATTAACTCTTATGTCAAAATAATGTTCGGATTATATATATATATATTTTATAATTAATTTCTTATCTATTTCATATATATTTACAGGACTTGTGCCTTATGTGACTCTTTTTCATTGGGACACTCCTCAAGCATTGTTTGATAAGTATGGAGGCTTTCTAAACGAAAGCATTGTGTAAGTTTCATATTTAATTTTTCATTAAAAATATAAACACCATTACGAGTGTTTTTCAAGTATTTGTATAAGTCAAGGATTTTAACTTGCATGATGATGAGTTTTTATTATCTAATCGACAGCAATGATTTTCGAGATTTTGCCGACTTGTGCTTTCAAAGTTTTGGTGATCGGGTGAAACACTGGTTTACTTTAAATGAGCCAGACACTTACAGTGTTCATGGCTTTGATTCGGGCGTTGGAGCACCGGGACGATGCTCGGCGTGGGTGGATAAAGCATGCCAGGCTGGAGACTCTGCTACCGAACCTTACATAGTCACTCATAATTTGCTTCGTTCTCATGCAGCAGCTGTCAAATTGTACCGGGAAAAGTACCAGGTACGTATAGCAAAACTGATGAACCAAAAAGATTAATCCATGAAACAATTACTGCTTATCTACAGCAGTCGGGTAAAATCTTCTTCCTGGTGTTGTCTTCTGTTAAGTCTTATAATAACGGGTTGTACGTAGGAACAACAAAATGGCAAGATCGGCATCACACTCTGCTCCTTTTGGTACGAACCTTATTCAGAGACCCCAGCAGATTATGAGGCAGTTCAAAGAATACTTGATTTCAACCTTGGTTGGTGAGTATTTCTTAATTACACTACTATTATTGAAGTCTTGATACAAATATAAAATAAAAATTGTCCCAAAAACTAATAGAGATTTTGACGTTTCCAGGCACTTGAGCCCAATCACTTATGGTGATTATCCAAGGAGCATGAGAAGTTTAGTCGGAGATCGATTGCCGAATTTTAATGCCCAGGAAATCTTAGATCTTCGAGGATCTTATGACATTCTTGGATTAAATTACTATGGTGCATACTATGCAAAAAATCTTACCCATGTTGATCCCGATCCAACTCACCTTCGTTATGCAACAGATTCTCATGTCAATCTTACTGGTAAACTCACAATTAAATTCATAATAATTTGTGAAATTGGAAGATAGAATATGGAAAGATAATGGATTAGCTAACTTAAAACTCTCTGAGTAAGATAATAATTATGGATTCTAACATAATTTTTCTTCATGTCTTTTCGCTTGGCCTGACTGTACTATAAGCGCAAGCCAATCAATGCCTTGATGGCTTGATTCATTAATTAAAATTTAATCAACTTTCATAAAAAAAGCTCTCAAAGTAAGAGAAGTGTTCGACAAATGTGTTTTCGATAGAAAAGAGAACCTGGACAGAAGTTTTATGTTCAAATTTTATAAAATAATGAAAAGAGAATTAAGAGTTCCTAGGGGAAAACTCAAGAATAAATTAATTTTAATTTGAGCTTATTCAAGCTTGGTGTATTACTATTCATCATTTATTTTCCTTCTTGTCTCACAGGAGAGAAAAATGGAAAGCTAATTGGACCGCAGGTTTGTGCGCAGTAAAACCTTTCTATAAAAATTAACAATCAGATACATTACATTAATATGATTAAATGCTGATTAATTAGTTAATCACTAGAAAAACACATAATTAACATGGTGTTTCTGAACATGTATAGGCTGCTTCACCCTGGTTGTATGTTTATCCAAAAGGGATACGATATCTTCTGAACTACACCAAGGATCAATACAGGAATCCAACAATTTATATAACTGAAAATGGTATGGAAAATGTTATCAAATCTCAATTTAAGTGTAGTTAATTGTTATATTGTCAAACTAATTCGTGATTTCTTTTTCATTGTTTTGATCTATCATCAGGAGTTTCTGATTTCAACAACGGATCCCAGATATCATTGAAGACAGCACTTAATGATACTTGCAGGGCAAAATACTATCATGACCATCTCAAGAATGTTCTAAGCTCCATTGAGTGAGTTTAATCTCTCTCTCTCTCTCTCTTGCACACACAGCTAGCAACTGTCTATGATAGCCGGATAGCAGGGATTTCATCTTCATTCTTGTTGTCTCAAAACCTTTGTAGATATATTGTTTAAGCCTACTAATTTGACAATCAAAAATCTTGGCAGAAACTATGGGACCATTGTTAAAGGATATTTTGCATGGACATTTGCTGACGATTTTGAATGGCCGAATGGTTATACCATAAGATTTGGTCTCTACTACACTGATTACCTGCGTAACTTGCATAGATACCCTAAGAGGTCAGTGCACTGGTTCACAAATTTTTTGAAGGGATACAAGTGGAACAGGGAACCAGTGTCGAGCTCTCCATTACGTTTCTACGGTTCTGCTCCCAGTGATCATCAGTACCTGGATGAATGAAAAGTCATTTTTAAATAATCACCAGGATTGCATATCCAGTGAATTATAAGTTTGTGTTTAATTATTATGTATGCTTGTGTTGTGTGGTAGATATCTGATGCTTAATTCCAGCATGGACTAGGAATCATCCCTTCCCTAGTTTACCATGATTGGATTAAAATTGTGATGGGACTTATAATTAAATAAAGCTTTATGTTTACTTATTGTCTAGATCCTGTTTTCCCCTTTATACATCGATCCTTTGGTATGTATAAGAAAAACGGTTGTTTCGTATTAATGCATGTTCATATATTTATCAAATTATATATATATACAAGAAAATCATCAGGCTACTGTTAGAATTGTTAGACAGTGAGTATTCAACACGAACACAATCAATGGTATAATTAAGATGAAACAGAAATCAACTTTGAATTCTGTTTTATTTGATCTTAAGGTGTCCTTATTTAACAGCATTCTTGCAAAACATATTTGAATCACACACTTGTAGAATTGGTCAAGAAAGCTTGGGATTTCCTCTCATCGTAATAGTTATTAGAAGAAGAAGCATCAGCTGAGAAGATCATCACTCCATTGACATCAAATCCATTTGCCTCCAGCAGATTTAAAGCATCAAAAAATGCGTCTCCTTGAATACCCCTTCCAATCACTTCATAGCTAGGTAACAATTTATCCTTATCGAATTGCGTGGCTCGAAGCTGAAATGCTGCTAAATACCCTTTTGGGCTCGTAACTTTATCAGTATAAAATTGGTGATTAACATAGTCAATAACATCTCCATACTTGTTAAAGAGCTCGATATAGGGCAAAACAGTGGTGTGAAAAGGAGCGATGGTGGCCACAGAAACGACACTTTGGTTTTTCAGTATGGTAATGAGCTCGCCTATGCAGTAAGCGAAACTAGCATTGTTTCTAGGGAAGTTTTCGTAATCGATGTCGATACCATCAAGATGATATTCCTTAGCTAAGGATGTAAGAGAGGTGAAAGCGTTATTGATCCAAAGTTGAGGGCTTTCAGGGTTGTACCAACGAAGGACTTTGTCACCTAAACTCCTACCAGAAAGACTTGCCAGGCTTTCACATTAGGTGACGCTCCTTGATAGCTGCCACTGAATTTGGGGTTAATGTGCCACCCAATATGGTGAGAATTTTCCATTTTGAGGCTTAGCAGTGGTCTGCGTCATGGCAAAACTAAGTATGAAATGGAAGTCATGTTGTCTCAACTGGAACAGGATTAATGTCACGGGTTGGCCTGTGGCACCAATGTACTCCACCATCACCTTCGCATCTGCTCAGAGTTACAAGAACAATGTATACATCAAGAGTTTGTGGATTTCAGCCTATATAGATTTTCTTTCCGGAGGTGGAGAAATACTCTTGATGATCATTTCCTGTTTTCTTGTAGAAAATCAATTATACAAAAAAAAATTGGATGAAAACTCCTTGGGGCTGATATTTTGTTTTATCTCTCCCATACTTTGCAGATGAAAGTCTTGTTAATGATCAGTATGATCGAACAAGCTGATCATATGTGTAGGGAGTGTTAATTTGAAGCTACTTTTTTAACTTTTAGAATAAATAAATAAGAAGGGAAACAAATGAATGCCTGGCCCCATCAATATAAATAACCTTTCTTAAAGGAAATACTGGATTCTAAAGTCCTCTTATTTCTTTTCTTTTTTAACAAAGCAAAACACTCCGAAGGAGCAGACTGCGTAGGGCCAATTTTTCCTTTTACTGCGAAAATCAAAGGGAAATAGATGTACAGTTTGATGTCCTACAGAAATCGTAAAATTTCTATTGTTTTGACATAATTATATCTTTGAATATCTTGAAATCCAAAAAAAAACAATTATATAAAAGCTAGTATATAATCAACAAATGAATCCATTAACTTTTATTTTTATTACAATTGGATACAAAGATTAGTTTTATGTTCTTGAGATATTATTAAAATCTCAGATGTAAAAGGGTCGATTCACATACCACAGCATTGGTGACCAAGGAGAGCAACTCCAGCAACACAGAGGAGAAAGAGATGAAGCTTGACCAACCTCATGGTTTTCTGCTGTTTGTGTGATTAATTGGGAAGGTCAAAGGATTAGTACTGCATGTTAACCTATATATGGTCTGTTTACGAGCTAAGCCATCCGGCCTAGGGAGTAAGGAATCAGACGTAAAAAGAAAAGCCTAATATATTAAACTGACAGTAAATTAATCTATTTTTGTGACACTTTCATTTTTTCAAGAAAATACTGCAGCATCTTTCTTATATTAGCCGGCCGGATTGAAAGACTAATTGATTTCAAAGATTTTATGACCAACATGGATTTAAATGATATTGCCGGCAGGAACACAGAAGCAAAGAATTTGAAGCAGTCAATGACAACATAGGAGCATATCTAAGGCAATGCTGCACACCCCCACTCCCCAACCCCCTTCCCTCTACTAATTGACTCCAGATTACATTCGATGATAGCTAGAATATTAGTCATATAGTGGCCGGCCAACTCTCAACCCAGTTTGTTGAATCTGTAATATATATGTAGGATTTTTCCTTTTTCTTTTATCATCGATCAGGAATTTCAATTGATCTTGTACTAGAGAATGGAAGCATTCTTTTTCCGTCTCTAAATCCCACAATGCCCCTCAAAGGATTTGAATTGAGAGATGCAAGTTGCTATGCTGTCCATATCTTTCTAGGTGCAAGTAAAACTTGATACGAAGTTATTTGAAATGATATGTTTTTTTTTTGTTTTTTTGCATGTTACATGATCTATCATTTTTTTTTTATTTTCCTATTGATGATATCTTAAATAATTCAAGTAGCTTAGAAAATAAATCTCGAGTTTGATAATCAATTAATTAATTAGTTTTTGTAATCTCATCATTTAATTTTAGTCAAGATAGTTGATATCCTATATTTGGTAGGTTAAGATGGCTCATGACCAGCACTGTAAAAAAAATTTAAGTGACAATGAAGTTTTAAATTGAAGAATTTTTCCTTTTACCACATTGTTTTCCTTTCCTTTTTCAAAACCTCTAAAGCTTATTTGCTTTCTTTTTTTCTTTCCTTTTCAGCTAGAATTTCTGTATGCTTTTAGCCATTTTCTTAATAATACTCTTGACAATTATAAAAAAATTGATGAATCATTTTAGGATTTTTACCACAACTACTATATTTAAGTTTTGGTACAAATATCAAATAAAAATTGTCTTAAACTAAAAGAACTTTTGATATTTTTAAATGCTTGAGCCCAAATAAACTTATGGTGACTATCTAAGCAAAGTATGAGCAAGTGTGTTTGGTACTATGGTAGTTTTTGTGGTTGTGGTTTGAAAAAAATTATTTTATAAAAAGTATTTTTGGTTCAAAGTTGATTTGGTATTTATATATGTTAGTTTCAAACCGGGGTTGAAATTGAGGTTGAATAAAAAGTAGTTTAATGTGTTTGGTTAAACATGTTTTTCAAATTGAGATTATAAAATAATTAAAAAAGATATATATTAATATTGATGGTTTTTAATTTAAATATTGTAGATTTAACTACCATTATTACATCATTAAATAAATAATACTTTATATCAAATATTTTTATTATTTTATTAACTTATCTATAATTTCATCATGTATGAAATTCATCCGATAAGGACTATAGTTTTCATGGTTTTTTGAGCGCATAACAAAATCAAGTAAAATATCATCGAAACAAAATTAGAATTACGATCAAATTCCACAAATGTTACGTCATCATGCGATGTTCTTCTAATTTATGTAGCGTTATTAAATAATATTAAACACTAGTTTTTTGAGTAAAATATAATTTTAAAAATAATTTTTTTTAATATAAGTAGTATAACTTATAATCATGGCACTATTCACGCGAACAAAGCTGTAAATTTAATTCATCCGGGCATTGTTCACTTCTTTGAGTGAACAATGCCCGGTGAATTATCCAGGTTGATGACGTGAGAAGCAGCTCTCTCGCCCGATAGGGTGCATTGGGGGTTATGCATCTTCCCCTGCACAACCAATATCTTACTTGAACTCTTGCCGACCATAAATTTTCTAGCAATTATAATACAAAGTGACGACTTCGAACTCATAATCATAATTTTATGATTATTTCCTAACTCTATTTTCAACGCATCCTGTTAGAAGGCAAACTTGTCGCCCTCGACGCCGCACCCCGCAACACATACTATGCAAAACAAATCTTACCAATATTGATCCTGATACAACTCATCTTCGTTATGCAACAGATTCTCATGCAAATGTTACTAGTAAACTCACAATTAAAACCATACAAATATTTTCCCATCTAGCCATTCTGTCATTGGAATTGTTCTATCTTCTTATTATATCTTTTCTACATAATTTTCTCTCCAGGCATTAGAGTTTGGTTTCTGTCCTGTCAGAAGTTCCACAAGAACTACTCCGAAGCTGAAGACATCACTCTTTATTATTAAATTACCTGTCAAGAGACACTCACTATCCAGGTAGCCTAAATTCCCCTGTATTTTTTTGGCTATATATATCAGCTTCACCTGGTGAAATCAGCTCTTAAGCTCCAAAATTAGCATCTTTACTGTGAAATCTTCATCCGGAAGTATGTTCACTGTCTTGACATCCCCATGAACGATTGGAGGGTTTGCTAAAGAATACAAATAATCAAGTGCAAGTGCAGTCTCAGCAGCTACCCTCAAATGGTTTGTCCGAGTTCTCAACACCTGAGACTTTTATCATGGATATGATGAAAAGGGGTTCCGTTTGAGATGAATTTGTAAACTGGTAAAGGCTCTTTGGTCTGCAAAAATAGTCCGAATAGCTTTTGACCACATTCTTTTGATTGACTTGTAGCCAATTTCATGCTGAAATTCCTCGTTCATTTGAGCCTTGTCTACTCCCTTAAACTTCTTGACTGCAAGTTGGGTATAATCTGGTAAAGCTCCTTTGTATACACAGCCAAAACCACCTTGGCCAAGTTTATGATGATCATCATAATTGTTCGTTGCTTTTGCCAGCTCTGACTCGCTATAAATCCTTTCTCGCTGATGCTTTAAAACCATGCCCCCCATATTCTCTAAAGTTTTTCTACTTTCTTAATTTCATCAAAATGATGTAGAGTAGCACTCCAATAACCACAAGGGAAATATTTCCCCCGGTAACTGTATAGAAATATTCAATGGAAAGAAATGAAAAAATAATGAACTTCCGTGATAATCAAGCTAGTGTGTTCTAGAGTGTCCCAGAAAAGTTAAAAGGTTGAATTCTTATACCAAATTCTGAAATGTGTATGAATTCTAGTAATAAATTCCAAAGTGTGATTGATTTTTGGAGGCAGGCTCCATCAAGTCCCTCTCTTGTCAGGATAGATGGACCCAGACTTCACAGACCAGTAAAATACAGATATTTTGGTTTTGAGAGGCAGACTCCCCTGAATCCATCTATGGTCTAATTTCTCAGTTCTCATACTAGGAGTAGTGTGTGTGTGTGTGTGTGTGTGTGTGTGTGTAGGGACGGATCAATTAATAAATAATCTATAATCATGGGGGAAAACTTATCAAAACTGTTAATAGATGTTCTGATAATATTGCCTTGATCAAAGTTGACTGTATTTCTAAAAACTAAAACTAAATAATTTTTTTGAAAAGTTGCGCTACTCTCAATGAGGCAACATAACTCCTATGTTGTGGCATGCAATGCATAGACGTATCAAATCAACAATCTCCATACTAACCTGAAACTTCAAGCAAAAATCTGTTTAAAAAAAAAACCAAAGCAAAAATCATGACTCAGCTAAGTGTCTTGTAACATTACATGACATGCTGAAACCAATAGTTCTTCAAAAGCAGATTTTCAGCTAGCATTGACAGGCTTAGTAGTGAGTCCAAAATCATAGGGGAAGAGGGGATCGTAATGAGAGTCACCGACATTCATAGGGAGCTGATCAACGGTCTTGAACCAAGTCCGAGGCAGCTTTCCAGTAAATCCATAATCCCCGAAAAGCACATCTGCTACTCCTTGGCCTTCAGTGCCTGGCAACCAAGCAGCAACAAGAGCATCGATTTGTGACTCATAGGGCTCAATCACGACTGGACGGCCAGATACTGTGACCACAACGCACTTAACATTGCCGCAGACATTGAGGATCGTACTTGGACCTGGTTCAGCAATGGTTAGGTTCAAACTGTCTCCGGCTGTCTCAGCATAAGGAGTCTCTCCGACCACAACAATGGCATAGGAGAAGTTGTTGGACTTGATGAAATCAGCATCAGGGTTATTGCTGTAGACGATTTCTATGCTTGGATCAACTGCGGCTGAGATACCACTTAAGATGGTGGTTCCTGCTCATTGTGCGATAGGACAAGTTCCATCAATACTGCTACTATTATATTTGAATTCAAGCGAATCGTACTTGAAATGGAAGCAAAAAGGGGAAGCATGTTAATTGTACCAGCAGTGTAATCGTTGCCATCAACTCCTTGCCAAGTTGCAGTCCATCCTCCACATTGATAGCCCAAATTGTTGGCATGGCTTCCGGCTACAAGGATCCTAGATGCTTTTTTGGGGAGGGGTAGAACTGGAGCATCCGCGTTCTCTCCATTCTTCAACAGCACAAGTGACTTCCTCACAGCTTCTCTTGCCAAATCTCTGTGAGCCTGTTTCATAACAAGTGGCAAGTTTTCAGGCAAATAAGTAATCTCCTGAAATGGGAAAGGAATGCTTAGAATCAGACATATAAAGCTACCTGGCTTCCGAGCTGGTCAACCAAGGTCTCATCAGCTAAGGGAGTCTCAAATAGACCTAAAGTTAATTTCACTCGCAAAATCCTCCTGACAGCATCATCAATACGGTCCATGGAAATGTAATTGTTATTTACTAAGTCCGTCACAATATTGATGAACTCGGTATGGTTGTATGGAACCATGATCTGAAACACACATGTTAAAGCTTCAATGTCAAGAAAAGCAGCAGCTCTAATCAACCAGAACTAAAAACATTTTGTTTGACAAGGATAGGAAAATTTCTGCTAGTCTTCGAGAATAGAGAGATAGGAATCAACTAACCATGTCAATGCCGGCTGAAATTCCTTTCAGAACTGATTCTGTGTAGTTTGAATGAGGTGGGTAAGTAATCCTGTCAATACCCTCCCAATCAGAGATGACAAAACCCTGTGACGTTTAAAAATGAAGGCAAAAGGTTAGAATTGTTTGCTTTTCATAATATTCTATGACTTAGTTTTGGATACATAATTTAATCAACAACATCAGAAATTTAATTAAGCAGTACCCTGAACTTGAGGATATCCTTGAGAACAGTCTTGACAAGGTAACGATTGGCATGCATCTTCTGTCCATTCCAGCTTGAGTAAGAAACCATAACAGTTGAGACACCCCTTAATAATGGAGTGAAAATAACCTGGCATATGAATGCTCATCAATTCATGGTAACCAATAACAGTATTGTTCTCGTTAATGCCCTTGGTGGTGCCCCCATCGCCAACAAAGTGCTTCGCACAGGCTGCAACTTTGTCCCTGTAACAAGGTTAGCATTATTATCTGAGCAGTTAATATATATATATATATATATATATATATATATATATATATATATATATATATATAAATTAAGTCACACTTACTTTCCACCAACATAGGGAACACCCTTTCGGGAATCTGGAGGAACATCACCTTGCAATCCAGGTATAATCTCTGTCATCATTTCAACAACTTTAGGATCCTCACTATAGCTCTCATAGCACCTACCCCATCTGGGATCTCTACAAACCTGTTTGTTATCCAATGATTAATATTTTATAATGATAAATAAATAAATCCTAATTTCAGAGATATGATCAGATTCAAATTTTTCTTTTAGATCACTGCATACCGCAATGCATGGAGCAAAAACGTAAGGAATGCCTGTAGCCCTAACTTCAAGAGCAGTCGCTGCTCCAATCCTCTTCACAAGGTCAGGATCCCTGAAATAAAGAATTGTTAAGATCACAAATATGAACAAAAAAAAGGCATATCTATTTATTTTTTTTGAGAAATTATTGCATAAACCTGGTCACGGTCCTGGTCTCGACAGTTTTCTTTCAATAAACCATGTTCGTGTAAAACTCTCTAAATTCTTTGGAACAAGAAAAGGTGGTAACTAACATGTGTATGTGTAGGTAAATGATATCTTACCTTGTGGCTCCAAGACCTACGTTATGGGGGAATATAGTGGCCTTATAAATATTATTGTGCCCATGAACAGCATCAATCCCATAAATCATAGGAATTCCAAGACGACTAGAGAGTGAAGCATTTTGGAATCCATTAATCATATAAATCCAATCTTGAGCTTTGGCGTTAAAGAGAGGGGCACTTCCTCCAGCACTTAGTATGCTGCCAATAGAGTAATCCCTCAAGACATCAGCAGTTGCAACAGATCGCTCTATCTGTGCCATCTGACCAATCTTTTCTGCTAATGTCATTCGACTCATCAGGTCCCTTATTCGCACGTTAGTTGGCTGTTTCGGGTCTTTGTATTTTATGTAATCTCCTTCAGCTTGAATCTTAGTTGCAAGACAGCATAGCAGGAGAAATCCCACTATAGGAATTGAAATCCTTGACATCTTCTTGTCTTTGAAGAAACTCTTAGAGATTTCAAAACTATCAAAAAATATATATACATGTAGAATTGATTAAAAATAAAGCGAACTATAATTAAATAACATAAAAAAACTAATTAATATATATAAACAACAAAGGAGGCAAGCTCATTACAAGAGACTCAATGTGTCTATGATAGGAGCGTAGGATTCAAAAGAGTAGTGATTTGAGAGACGGAAAAAAGACAAAATAAATCTGTCTTCGAAACATCAACAGTAATCAAACACTTGGGATATATCTTCTCCAATTTCTAAGTCGGACATCCCAAACCCTTGTAACTATAGCAATCTCAGATTTCAAAGCTTTTAGTAACAGTACTGGGTAATTATATTAACCTGGTTATTTATGTTTAACCATTGCTTGAAGCACGGAAACAAACTGGAATGCCTTACAATAACATTCAACATGAAAAGCACATAAACAAATATTTTTAAGTCAATCCACACTCGACACACATGGACAGAGTAAAAAATAAAGTAAAATCAAAGCATGCTTAATGTGACATTGTCATGATATATAATATTCCAACTATTTCACATAAACATGAACAACATCCTCGTACCTCCCGTAACAATATCAAATAGTGCTTACCTGGTCACGTCAAAAACCTAGTAAGAGAGACAGAGGTGAAGCCACAATTTGTTGACTGAAACAAAGACGTGGAGAGTAAGTGTTTGGTTTTATAATAGTAGTGGTGTTACGCTTGGTGAGTGACCGAGACACCTTTTTCTAGTAGAATTTGGATAGTTTTGATAACTGATTTTGACTCCAATTCTATCGGATTATGTGAAATCATGGGTGTAAGATGAATTATACGGGTAGTTAAACATATTTTTAGATAATTATGGATAAGAACTCCATGATTAAAAAGTTATTTAGTTTAATAAGATGATTAATCTTATTTGATTTCTTTGGTCTCAATATACATAATTTTAATTTTGTTTTGAAAGTATAAAATCTTATAAATTTATTATATGTTTCTATCTTTATCTTTTCAAGGTTGTATTTCTTCTGTACTGAAACACTAATCAACGCAATACAAAAAAGATTTCTTTGATTATATCGCTAAACGGCGAGTAAGCAGACCTTGTGGCCGCTGGGCCATTTCCCCTGCTGGGCACGGTGTTGAATAACTAGGAACTTAATATGTTTGTTTTATGAAAAGTAGTTTTTGAAAAATTATTTTTTAAATTTTTTATTTATTTATTTGTTATTAGAAAAGTTGATTAACAAAAAATAATTTTCAGTCAAAGAAAAATTTGACTTGGTTTTCAGGAAAGTGTTTTCCTGGAAAATTTGGACGGAAAACACTTTCCAGAAGTTATGAAAAATTTAGAAATATCATATTATTTGCTTGATTATATCAAATTTGGTACTTAAAATTTTGATTGCTATATATATTTTATTTTGAATATTTATTTTTAATTTCATCTCTTAAAATTTAATTTTTATATTAACTTTGGTCCTTATTTTTATAATTGTTATTTGTTTTTCTCTTATTATTTTTTTATTGAAATTTTTTATCTATCAAATTTAATCCTTATTCTTTTTTATTGTTACTTATTTTATTTGAAATAATTTATGAAATGTTAATTATTATTATTTTAATTTCTTCATTTTTTATTTTTATTTTTTAGATTTGATCTTTATTAGTTTGATTATTATTTATTTTATTTGAGATAATTTATGAAATTATATTTTTTTAATTTTATTCTCATTTAAATTTTTAATTTCTAAGATTTGTTCCTCATTATTTTAATAAACTTGAGAAAAATAAAACATTAATAAATTATTTTTCAGCTCATTTTCCATGACATAACCAAACACTGAAAAATATTTTCCAATTTATTTTTTATTATACTACCAAATATCAAAAAATAATTTACTTTTCTAAAATTTATTTTTAAAAAAAACTATTTTTCAATAAATAAACGGGACTTAGAAAATTAATTGATAAAATCAATTGATTATTTTGGATGAAATTGAGAACATAGGTGGTCACATGGAGACAATTTTGAATTTAACTTGCCTAACTCACGTGAGTGATTTTAAAAAAATTAAAAGTTATTGAAGATTGAATTGATTAAATTAGAAACCAAAGATTTTTTTTAAAATGGTGTCGAAATCCTGGTGTTGAATTACATGGAAATGGCAAATGCAGGTGAAAACGGCGCCGTTTCAAAGCAAACCCTTCATCTTCTTCGTTCCACCGATTCAGCAGAAAACGACAGCAGATCGTGGTCACGTTTCTCTCCCCCACGATGCATGCCGTTACCAAGGCATGAACGCATGGCATTCTCTGGATTTATAAAAGCCAGAGAAAGGCCATGACGGGAAAAAAAACGAAGAACAAGGGGAAGCAGGACGAAGAACAGAAAACAAAACAACGAAATAGAAGGAAAGAGATGGACCAGTGCGCCATCGTCTTCGACTTTGTCTCCAGACCAGGGGATGGAAAACTGAGATACAACGGATAGAGAGAGAACGAAGGAGGACGAACAGACTGGAAAAGACAAACAAGAAAAGAAAGCAAAAGAAAAGCAAGAAGAGAGGGGGAGTAAACGAAAAACAGAAGTAGAGGGGAGAGTAACATCAACCAGAAAGAACGTCGCCACCAGCTCCAGCAGACCAAGTAAGTCTTTCTTCTTCTCCTCCCGCTTTGTAATTTAAGGTGTTCCTTCAGATTTTAATAATTTTTAAAAACTAAAAACATGTATTTTAAATAAAAAATATTTTAAATTAAAATTATTGTTTTAATTAATTTGGTATCGTTTGCTGTGAATTATAATTAACGTTTTATTGTACATGCATGCGTGAGTTGATTTACGCGTGCCTACTCCTTCAGCCAGTGAAGTGGAGGGGTCTTATCCATTTTATTTTTTTTTATTTTAATATTTGACTAAACAAATTTTTTTTATATGAAAAAATTTTTAGAAAAATTCATTAACTTTTCTAAATTTATGTTTGGGTCTCTTACATTTGTTTTTATGATTTTTTTTGTATAATTAATCTGTTGATTTTTACTGTGAAATACGAATTTAGGATATAATATATTTTAAAAAAATAAAAAATATAAAAATATGTATTTTAAAAAAAATATTTTATTGATTTATTAATTGAAATCAGAATCAAGAATACTCTTTTTTTTGTTACGTAATATTTATTAACAAAGAAATTGCAAATATCTTTAGATCAAATATTCATTGGCACCGTGATTTAGAAATATTACAAGAAGATCATAAAAAATAAAACAAAACAAACCCTTAGCAATTAAGAGAAAATCAATAATGTAGTCTGTCTCAGGTAGAACACTTAAAGGGGGATAGTATCTTCTCTTTTGTGTAACCAAATCCCGATCAAGGAATCTTTATTGACCGGATAGAGTTTCTAGTAGCTATAATATTAGATGATGACACCTTAAACAAGATATTTCTCATTAAAGAACAAGATGTTAGAAATCTATTTGTTTATTAAAAACTTTTGAGTTTTTAAATTTTTAAAGATCGTTACGATGTCGGGTGCAACAACCGCTATTATTTGAAATTAATACCTTATTTTTCAATGATTTATTTGATAATTTCAATTGATTTACTTGATGGCTAATTTATAAGGTTATATCAAATTAAATTTATTTTTTCATGGTTAGAGAGTGAGGATTGAATGATTATTGCTTATTTTTTCATGGTTAATTTATTAGGTTATATCAAATTAAAATAAGGCAACTCTTTCTTCATGGATTTACTGTTTATTTGACTCCCAGAAAGCTCCCTCTATTTATAGGTAAAAATAGATTAAAAAAAACAACAGTCTTTTCTATTTGTTTTATACTAATTGACGTGTATTATCAAAATAGCATAATTTCTATTAATAATGGCGTTCACTGACTTATGCAGCTATATATCTTAGGCTTCAACAGGCAGCAAACTTGGACTTTCAGGCAGTCCATGCATTCACATTTATGCTTGCGCCTTGTATGGCTGCCATTGTTGACTGCTCTCCCTAGCCACCTTCTGGGACCAGGAGAGGGCTGCCCATTCACGTGAATGGCAACTACTCGACATAAAGGGCCGCATAAATTTATTAATTGAGAAGAAACAAAAGCTAAGATTTTGAATAAAGGAAGGAATTAATTGGGTTAATTAATTCATTAAAATTTGTTTGTTTTTTTAAAATAATTAAAAAAATTAAAAAAGTATATTTTTTTTATTTTAGATTAATATTTTTGTCTCTTTACGGAAGAGTCACTCAATTATTGCTCTTTTTTATTGGTGTGCATCTTTCCTTCAGCAATACCCGCAGAGCGAATAAATAACCACCTTTTCCCTCAGCAATTAATTTCTACAAGTCTTGGTTTTTTTGTAAGAACTAATAGTCAACTGTTTTCATGAATTTCCAAACTTATGCATGGAATTGGGATGCGTTTATTTAATTTATGCAGACATATCCATCTGTGTACGTACGTGTCTGATTTTCTACTCGTGCTTCATGAACTCTTTTTTTTAATAATAATAGTTTAAGGAAAATGCATTGTGCCATTCACTGTAACGTTATGGTCTCATTAGCTTTTGATCTAACTAAAATATTATATGAATCAGACTCCATAATTAATACAATTTCTGTTAAGAGCATAGAAGTAATTAATACTCAATTGAAGAGCATTTTAAATTTAGTATTATGTAATTAAAAAAAATAATGTAAGAAATTTTATTGTATCAAGAGACACCAAATCAATAAATTTAAATGTTCAAGATAAAATTTAACTGAAAAGCATATATATATATATATATATATATATATATATATATATATATATATATATATATAAGTGCTCTTGGCATTATGTAATATAAATGATTTTTTATTATTTTTGAAATTAATTAATTTAAGTTAATTAATTAAATTTTTAAAATTAATTAATTTAATAATTATGTATGACATCTCTTGTCAAATTGTTCAAATAATTTGAATGAAGAGTTGTCTTTAAACTCTACAATGATGTTATTTTATTTATAAATATCTTTTTTGATGTTGACAAAAATTATTTAGAAATAATCTTTTTTTTCTTTTTTAATTTTTCACTACAAACTTTCTGTTTATGTTTATCATAAACAAAACATAATTTTTAAAAGTAGAAGTTATTATATATACATTTAAGGCTTTGTTATATTGAGAATATATTGTTTTAACCCAAAAACAAATATAATAAAAATAATTAATACCTTAAAAATAATAATTTTCACTAACACTACATTCCACTTTAACATCTCTACCCGGAGATGCTATATATCCATGTTGAATTACTTCCCATTGTAGTTATAGTTATGTTGGTCCATATTATTTAATGGACATTATATTATACTGTATTAATAGATAACAATTAGATAAAAAAAATGGTAAACATAATCATTATTTAATGGACATTATATTATCTCTCAAGTCAATTTATCCAATTCAAAAACAAAAACAACAAAAAAAATAACCAAAGCAAGTTTAGCATATGGGATAAGTATGTGATAGCTTCTTTTAGCACAGCAAGATTGAAATCCCAGGGACCCAGTGCTTCACATCTTGGGGTATATCATCTGTTAAAATTTGTGTGGTCAATCGTCAGAATGTGAATGGATCTTCTCTAAAATTTTGGTCGCCCCACAAAAAAAAAAAAAAAAAAAAAAAGTCTTGGCAAGTCAGGACCAGGCAGAATCAAGGGCAAGCATGAACGCACATTTCGCATGTAGATTATACTTTCCAATGGTAGAGCCTCTATATAAAGGGTTTGATCATAAGAACTTAAACCACAAAGCCTTTGAACAATAATCACAGTACTTGGCAGAAATGGCTATCAGAGAGATGTCTCTTCTTTTAGGGTTCTTAGTGTTGCTTAGCTCATTGGCTCCTACTATGCCAATGACATATGTTAACTGCGAAACCCCAAAAGATCATAAATTTAGCAGAAGTTGCTTCCCAGATGGCTTTGTTTTTGGGACTGGCTCAGCTGCGTATCAGGTAGCTAGAATAGATGGATTTATCCTTCATGGGATCCAGTCCTGACAACATGAGCTGTATATATAGTGCATTTTCTAATCTTGATTCTTCCTTTTCTATTCATTCTTATAGTTTAATGTTCATTGTCGAATCGAATGAAAGTAGAGGAAGAAACTACACGTCGATCCCTCCTTTAAAGGGAAAGAAATGTTTGACCGCATGGAATAGTTTCTCTCAATTAATATCAGAAAAATATCTGTTTATTTTTTTGATAAATCAAAGAGAATATTCATATATATATTAAGGAGACTAAGATGTCGTCCTTAATTTAAAAGCTAGCTAGCATATATACGTTATTCGTTTATTTCTTTACAGAAATAATAAAAATATTATTTTATTATTAGAATGAGGGCTTCATTTATTCATATTGTCGCGGGTGCGCTACGTCGTCTGGTGACGGCGGAGGCTCCCTCTCGTATCTCCTGGTGTGAGGTGTTGGTATGTTGCGAAGATTTTCAAATTTAATCATAAAATTATGATTAATGTTTAGGAGTCGCCACCTAGTATTATGGTCACTAGAAACCTATGGTTTGCGAGAGTCTGAGTAAGGGACTGGTTGTGCAAGGGGAAGACGCATCACCCCCAGTGCACCTTACCTAAGGTAAGCTGCATTGTTATTTGATTGTTTTTTTTCTAAGTCGGATTTTTATTCGTTGGTCTTTTCTAAGGCTCAAGGCAGATCTCTCTTCATGATAGAGTCTCTACCTTATTGGGTTAAATCCTAACCGTTCTAAAGTCTGAATTTTAGCATCACATTTTTACACTTGTATCTTCAATACTTGAGGATGTACTTTATCGAGTAATTTTACACCCCATAAATATTAAAGTCTACAACCTAAAAAAAAGATTGGAAAAAGATTTTTGAATGTTGGCCAAATCCTAATGGATAATCATAAATTGGTTACGATATCCATTTTTTTGAATTTTTTTTAACATGAAAAGGATGCAATTTTTTTTTATGAAAAATATGCTTAAAAAAATTTAGAATTTGGCCGTGTGCAATAAAATATTTTTTTCTAATGTTTTGAATTTTTTTTTTGTGTTTTTGAAATATTTCAGAGAAAACCGGGTATTTTAATACCGGATTTGTATTTCACAGTGTAAATATACAACCCGATATCATACAAAATTGGTAGAAAAATATTTGAGAAAATCACAATTTTTTTCAAAGGATTTTTGAAAAAATTTTGGAATTTTTTTTGTTTTTTTTAAAAGAAATATATAATATTATATTATATATTAATTAAATATTATTAAAACAGGTGGGCGAGCCCGATAAATGGGCCGGAGAGCCAAGAAAAAAGGAGGCCAACAGCAGCCCAAAATGGTTGGGCCGAACTCGGCCTAAAAGATTATTTCTCAACTTTTCTTACCGTTTATCTGACAGTCGAACTCCAAGTTTTTTTATCTGTATTTATCTCTCAACTTTTTAATTTAATTTTTAATTATTATTAACATATCTTTTTAACATTTAATTGGAGCATATAACTATCGATTGATTTTATTAGAGAAAAGATTATAAAAATTACTACCAAAACTTCAATTCCCTTCCAAAGGTATGATATAAAGTAACATGACAATTTTTATTTGGAGCAATTCATGTTCTTCTTATATTCTCCAGTAAGTTATATTTTTGGAGTTATATACATCAATTATATACAGACTCTCAAACAAATTAATTTGAAATGTTATTTGTATGAAACTTTGCAGCCAGAATAAAAGATCATAGCACCGGTGATGTTGCAATTGATTTCTACAATCTCTACACAGTAAGGAGTGCTTGACAATGTTTCTGCAACAAATTAATATATATGGCATGCAGGAAGATATTCGTAGGATGAAGGACATGCATATGGATGCCTTTAGATTCTCTATCTCTTGGACGAGAGTGATACCAAGCAATTAAGTTTCTTATGACACGTCATTTAGGTGTATATATGTTTGCTTAATCTTTTATAATTGATCACATTTTATTATAATGATATATCTTTCTATATATGTGTGTTTGAAATTAAGAGGTGGGCAGGTGCAATGGGGAATAAATGATGAGGGAATCAAGTTCTACAACAACCTCATTGAGGAAATCATATTGAGTGGTTAATTAGCACATATTAACTCTCATTTCAAAATAATTATAAATTTTCATTATGTTCGGGTTTTTTTTTTAAAAAAAAAATCATTATAATGGAAGACTATTTGAATAAAGATATTAATATATATTTATATAGTTTTATAATTCATTTCTTAATTATATATTTCATGCAGGACTTGAGCCTTATGCGACT
Source organism: Populus deltoides (assembly GCA_015852605.2). NCBI lineage: Eukaryota > Viridiplantae > Streptophyta > Magnoliopsida > Malpighiales > Salicaceae > Populus > Populus deltoides. The sequence continues at coordinate 4,261,948 of CM027574.2, read as the reverse complement.
ATTTTTCATTTTGACACTCCTCAAGCATTGTTCGACAAGTATGGTGGTTTTCTAAGCGAAAACTTTGTGTAAGTTTCATATTTAATTTCACATTAAAATATAAGTATCTACAATAGGAATATTAATTGTTTCTCAAGTATTTGTATTAGAATGAACTCGAGATTTTAACTTGTGTGATGATGAGTTTTTATATATTATCCAATCGACAGCAATGATTTTCGAGATTTTGCCGACTTGTGCTTTCAAAAATTCGGTGATCGGGTGAAACATTGGTTTACTTTAAATGAGCCAGAAACTCATGCTGGTCTTGGCTTTGATTCGTCTCGTTCTGCACCGGGACGATGCTCGGCGTGGGTGGACAAAGCATGCCAAGCTGGAGACTCTGCTACCGAACCTTACATAGCTACTCATAATTTGCTTCGTTTTCATGCAGCAGCCGTAAAATTGTACCGGGAAAAGTATCAGGTATAGCAAAACTGATGAACCAAAAAGATTAATCCATTAAGCGCAATCACTAATTATCTGCTACAAATATAGTAGTCTAATATTAATGGATTGTACGTAGGCACAACAAAAAGGCGAGATTGGCATAACACTATCTTCCTCTTGGTACGAGCATTATTCCGATACCCCGGCAGATCATGAAGCAGTTCAAAGAATACTTGATTTCCAGCTTGGTTGGTAAGTATTTCTATTGAGATAAAACATTAAGCTTTTTATTATTACAGTCTTTTGGTAATAGTAGAAGAAAAAAAATGCTTGAAACTAATGATTTTAATGTTTTCAGGCACTACTTGAGTCCAATTACTTATGGTGACTATCCAAGGAGAATGCGAGCTATAGTCGGAGATCGATTGCCGAGTTTCACTGCCCAGGAAACCTTAGATCTTCGAGGATCTTATGACTTTGTTGGATTAAATTACTATGGTTCATGTTAATTATTGGAGACAAGCAAGCCCCACCATGTGCAAGTGGGATTACCTAATCTCCCACTTAGCACATGGTGGAGGACTCCCCCTCACTCCCATTAATTGTATATTAATGTGCCCCCCCTGTGAAGTGTTTGTATGTGTATCAAGAGAACACAGAGAAGAAGAACCGACGAGTTGCAGAGAGTGAAAACACAGAGAGAAGAGAGAGCTTGAGAGAGTAGAGTTGAGTTGAGAGAGTTTTATCTCCTCCTCCTTTGTTTGTATTGTTTGTAAGCTTCATTAATACAAACCAGTAGCCCCGTGGAGTAGGCAAGTTGCGAACCACGTAACTTGTGTGTGATTGAGTTACGGAAATAGCCCAACAACCGGTATCAGAGCCTGTTCTTGACAAAGAGGGTGTTTGATCCAAACTCAAAAATCAAAGTTCTCCAAACGTGTTTTTGAACATACCATCGTGTAGAGGACAACCGACGAATCCCTGCTTAAAACCCGCGAAGAACCGACGTCCTGCATGCCCGCGACGCCCCACGCCGACGCCCATATCGCCCCACGCCAGCACCAACGCTGCACGCGCTCCCACGCCCCATCTTCGCCCGGCCGCGAAAACGGGCTCCGGGCCGACCCCGCCACGTCATCACATCCGTACGGCCACCGCCCTCGTCACTGCCACGCCACCCGACACGTCATCGACCGAGTTTTGTTCCGGCGTGTCGCGGGCTAATATTCCGACACGTGGCTACATCGCCACCGTTGAAGGGTTTTGATCCAGACGACGCAGATCCAATCGGTTGACACGTGGTTAAATCGGGACCACTCTTGAGTATTGATCCGAGGTCGACTCGGGCCATCATTTTTTCGCCACGCGGGCTTAATCGTAACCGTTAGTGAGTTTTGATACGATGTGACGCAGGACCTAATCGGCTGACACGTGGCTTCATCGGAACCGCTTCGAGTTTTTGATCCGGTCGACGCAGCGGTACTCACGGCTAACACGCCGGTGCATCCCGCACCGCCTCTGTTAATCCAAAACTTTGATTGCTAAAATCTGAGCCATCCAAGTCCGATTGGGGTGATCTCGTGTCATTTCCAAGGTTTTCATTGTTCGGACACATCTGTAAGGTCAGATTTGGGAAATTCGAATCGAGAAGTAGTAAACATGGCAGGATGAAATAAAAGCAAACGGAATTGAAAATTTTGACGGACAGATTTTGGATCTTTGGAAAATGCAAATTGAGGATTATCTATATGGGAAGAAACTTCATCTTCCCTTGTTGGGAGCAAACCGGAAAATATGCAAGAAGAAGATTGGTTACTTCTTGATAGACAAGTTCTGGGCATTGTCCGGTTATCCTTATCAAGAAGAGTTGCTCACAATGTTACGAAAGAAAGATCCACTGCAAGATTGATGGAAGCCTTGTCTGGGATGTATGAGAAGCCATCGGCAAATAATAAAGTGCACCTGATGAAAAAGTTGTTTAACTTGAAGATGGTCGAAAACACTTCCGTTACGCAACACCTCAACAACTTCAATACCATCACAAATCAATTATCATCTGTTGAGATTGAGTTTGATGATGAGATTCGTGCACTCATCTTGCTAGCTTCACTTCCAAGCAGTTGGGAAGGCATGAGGACAGCTGTGAGCAATTCAAATTGGAAAATCCAAACTGAAGTATGATGACATTCGAGACTTGATTTTGGCTGAAGAAGTGCGAAGGAAAGACTCAGGTGAAAGTTCAAGCTCAGGATCAGCTCTCAACATCAACACTCGAGGGAGGAGACATGATAGAGGCTTATCCGGAGGCGCATCAAAATCAAAATATAGAAGTAAAAGCAAGTTTGGACCCAGAAAGCAGGTTGAATGTTGGAATTGTGGCAAACCTGGTCATTTCATGAGGAATTGCACAAAACCGAAAAAACCTGAGCCGACTCGCAAATGCTACCACAAATGAGGTGCAAGACGCTTTGATTCTTGCTGTACAAAGTCCAATTGATGATTGGATTCTTGATTCTGGTGCTTCATTCCACTGTACACCACACCATGAGATGATGCAAAACTATGTTGCTGGAGATCACGGTGTAGTCTATCTGGCCGATGGACAACCAATGGAGATTGTGGGTATAGGAGATGTGCAAATCAAGACATTGAATGGATCTACATGGAACTTGCAAAATGTAAGGCATGTTCCTGGACTAAAGAAGAAGTTGATCTCAGTCGGACAACTTGATGACAGTGGTCATTCAATCCTTTTTTCTGGAGGTATGTGGAAGGTATCAAAGGGAGCAATGGTTTTGGCTCGTGGAAAGAAAACCGGCACCCTGTATATGACCACAAGAGTTGCAGACACCATTGCCACTACAGAAGCAGAAAATCAGGCACAGCTATGGCACTGTAGACTTGGCCATATGAGTCAAAAGGGGATGAAGATACTTCAATCGAAGGGAAAGCTGGAAGAATTAAAAAATGTAGATCTAGACCTTTGTGAAAGTCGTGTTCTTGGAAAACGGAAGAAGCTCGGTTTCTTGAAGGTTGGCAGGACCTTAAAACCAAGAAAGCTAGAGCTGGTACACACAGATTTATGGGGACCGTCTCCAGTAGCATCTCTTGGAGGTTCTCGGTATTACGTGACTTTCATTGATGATTTCAGCAGGAAGGTATGGGTCTACTTTCTGAAAAATAAATCTGATGTGTTTGAAACATTCAAGAAATGGAAGGCTATGGTTGAGACTGAATCAGGTTTAAAGTTGAAATGCTTAAGATCTGATAATGGAGGAGAATACATTGATGGAGGTTTCAAGGAGTATTGTGTCGTCAATGGTATCGGGGATGGAAAAGATCGTTCCTGCACACCGCAATGAATGGCGTTGCTGAACGGATGAACATGACCATCAATGAACGAGCTAGAAGCATGAGGTTGCATTCAGGGTTACCTCAAACATTCTGGGCTGACGCAGTTTACTTGATCAACCGTGGACCATCAGTTCCTTTGGAGTTCAGACTGCCCGAGGAAGTATGGAGAGGAAAAGAGGTACAACTCTCTCATTTAAAGGTCTTTGGGTGTGTTTCCTATGTTCATATAGATTCTGATGCTCGCAACAAGTTGGATGCCAAATCCAAGAAATGTTTCTTCATCGGCTATGGAGATGAAGAATTTGGATATCGGTTCTGGGATGATCAGAATAGAAAGATTATCAGAAGCAGGAACGTGATCTTCAATGAGAAAGTTCTGTACAAAGACAGATCAAGTGCAGAAATAGATAAGGCTGATTCAGATACAAATCCACAAGGATCTGAATTCATAAGATTAGAAGGCCTTCCCGATGTTACCGAAAGCGGAACAACAATCAAGAGTCTTTACAAGAAGACTCAAGCATATCTGTACCCGCTACTACACAAGAAGATGCGGAGCCAATTGAACCAATTGTTCGCAGGTCTTCGAGGACGATAAAGCCCCCGCAACGGTTCACACTTTTACTGAATTACATTTTGTTGACAGATGGTGGTGAACCGCTAACTTATGAAGAATCCTTACAAGATGGAAACTCAAGCAAGTGGGAGTTAGCCATGAAGGATGAGATGAGTTCGTTCTTTGAAGAACAAGACTTGGGAGCTAACCACACTGCCTGAAGGAAAGAAGGCTTTACAAAACAAGTGGGTTTACAGAGTGAAGACTGAGCATGACGGAAGCAAACGGTTCAAGGCAAGACTTGTTGTAAAAGGGTTTCAACAAAAGAAAGGCATCGACTACTCGAGATATTTTCTCCGGTTGTGAAGCTCACAACAATCGAGTTGTTACGGAGATAGTAGATGTGAAAAAATTTACATCTTGAACAGTTAGATGTAAAAACAGCATTCCTTCATGGTAACTTGGAGGAAGATATTTACATGCAACAGCCAGAGGGGTTTGCAATGCAAGGAAAGGAGAATCAAGTCTGCAAGCTACGTAAAAGCCTATATGGTTTGAAGCAAGCTCCAAGACAAGGTACAAGAAGTTTGACAACTTCATATGCGATTCGGGTATACAAGATGCCAAGCCGATCATTGTTGCTATGTCAAACATTTTGACAACTCCTACATCATTCTACTATTATATGTAGATGATATGTTGATTGCAGGATCCAAAGATTGAGGAGATTGATAAGTCAAACAAAGAGTTTGTCAAAACAGTTTTGAAATGAAGGATCCGGGAGTCGCTAAACAAATACTTGGCATGAGAATCTTGAGAGATAAAGACAAAGGCGTACTAAAGCTTTCACAAACGGAGTATGTCAAGAAGGTTCTCAGCAGTTTAGTATGGATAATACTAAACCATAAAGTACACCACTGGGGAATCATTTCAAGCTCAAGAAAGATCACTCACCAAAATCGAGCAAGAATGTGGATACATGGATAAGATTCCATACGCCTCGGTATCGGCTCTTTGATGTATGCTATGGTCCTGTACGGACCGGACATTGCCCATGCAAAGGGGAGTTGTAAGCCGATATATGAGCAATCCCGGAAAGCGACATTGGGAGGCGGTCAAATGGATCATGAGGTACTTAAAAGGTTCCTCGAAACTTGTCTTAGTTTCACACTGGTGGTTTGAAACTTGAAGGCTTTGTAGAGCATCTAGCGGGAGATGTTGATAGCGAAAAAGAGCACTACAGGATATGTATACACTCTAGGAGGCACTGCTGTTTCTTGGAGTTCTACCTTGCAAAAGATCGTCGCTCTTTCAACAAGTAGTGAATATGTTGCGGTCTCGGGAATCTGCAAAAGAGATAGTATGGTTGCAGAGTTTCCTGAAGGAATTGGGCAAGTTGAATGGAAAAGGTACTTTGTATAGCGACAGTCAGAGTGCAATCTTCATTGCCAAGAATCCAAGATTTCACTCCGGGACGAAGCATATTCGGATCAAATATCACTTCATCCGACAACCGCCGGATGACGAGCAACTAATGCTAGAAAAGGTCTGTGGAAGCAAGAATCCAGCTGACATGTTAACCAAAGGAGTTACACTTGATAAACTGAAGTTGTGCAAAACTTCAGTTGGCCTTCAAGGATAAAAAGATAATTTCATTGTTTGTCTCCAAGTGGGAGATTGTTAATTATTGGAGACAAGCAAGCCCCACCATGTGCAAGTGGGATTACCTAATCTCCCACTTAGCACATGGTGGAGGACTCCCCCTCACTCCCATTAATTGTATATTAATGTGCCCCCCCTGTGAAGTGTTTGTATGTGTATCAAGAGAACACAGAGAAGAAGAACCGACGAGTTGCAGAGAGTGAAAACACAGAGAGAAGAGAGAGCTTGAGAGAGTAGAGTTGAGTTGAGAGAGTTTTATCTCCTCCTCCTTTGTTTGTATTGTTTGTAAGCTTCATTAATACAAACCAGTAGCCCCGTGGAGTAGGCAAGTTGCCGAACCACGTAACTTGTGTGTGATTGAGTTCTGGAAATAGCCCAACAGTTCATACTATGCAAAAAATCTTATCAGTATTGGTCATGATCCAACTCATCTTAGTTACGCAACAGATTCTCGTGTTATTCTTACCGGTAAACTCATAATTAAAATCATAATATTTTGTAAAAATCATGAAATTGGATGAAAAATATGACAAGATAATAATGAATTAGCTGCTAAGTAAGAGACGGGATGAATTCTGGACATGGTTTTAACTTTTGCTTTATGTAATCTTTTTGCTTGGCCTGGCTATATAAGCATAAGTCAATGCCTTGATGGCTTGATTCATTAATTAAAATTTAATCAACTTTCATTAAAAAAAAAAAACTCAAACTAAGAGAAGCGTTCAACAAATGGGTAAAAACCTTAGAGAAGTTCTTAGGGGGGAAACCAAGAATAAAATAATTTTAATTCGAACTTATTCAAGCTTAGTGTATTACTATTCATCATTTATTTTCCTTCTTATTTCACAGGGGAGAAGAATGGAAAGCTCATTGGACCACAGGTTTGTGTGCAATAAAACGTTTCTATATAAAATTAACAATCTGGAATTACACATTTCTCTCTATATAACATATAATATAATTAATATGGTGTTTCGAACATGTATAGACTGCTTTTCACCCCTGGTTATATGTTTATCCAAAAGGGATACGATATCTTCTGGACTACACCAAGGATCAATACAGGAATCCAACAATTTATATAACTGAAAATGGTATGGAAAATGTTATCAAATCTCAATTTAAGAGTAGTTAATTGTTATATTGTTAAACTAATCGTGATTTCTTCATTGTTTTGATCTATATATCATCAGGAGTGTCTGATTTCAACAGCGGATCCCCTATATCACCGAAAACAAAGACTTAATGATACTTGCAGGAAAAAATACTATCATGACCATCTCAAAGAAGTTCAAAGCTCCATTGAGTGAGTTTATATAATCTCCCTCCCTCCCTCCCTCCCTCCCTCCTATGCTAGCTATACATTGATCCATTGACAATCAAATTTCTTGGCAGAAACTATGGGACCGATGTTAAAGGATTCTTTGCATGGACATTTACTGACGATTTTGAATGGCCAAGTGGCTATACCATAAGATTTGGTCCAGATTACACTGCGATTACAGCAGAACTTGTATGGATACCCTAAGAAGTCAGTCCACTGGTTCACAAATTTCTTGAAGGGAGGATATATATATATATGGAACAAGGAATCAACGCCGAGCTCTCCATTGCGTTTCGACAGTTCTGCTTCAAGTGATCAGTACTTGGATGAATGAAAAAGGCGTTTATATGCAGCTACGTACTATTTTTAAATAATCACTAGGATTGTATATCTAGTGAATTACAATTTTATTTTTTATTATTATGCTTGTATTAATGCTTCCAACATGGACCAGGAATCCCTTACCTAGTTTACCATGACTGGATTAAAAATTTGATGAGCCTTATAAATAAAGTTTTATGTTTTTTACATGCATCATTCGTTACACACACACACGTTAACCGGAAAAACCAATCCAATTAAAAAATCTAGAAAAACTAAATAAAAAAAACCCCAAAAAAATCAGTTCAATTCGGGATTAGTTTTGAAAATAATAAAAAAAAAGCTAGATCAAACTAAACCAAACCGGTTCAGTTTAAAACCCAAACCCCAACTAACTATAAAAAGAAATTTTTTGAAACCATTAAATTTCTAAGAGCGTATTTGGAAATGTAGTTGCGGTTTCTTTTCAAAGTGTTTTTTCACTCGAAAATATACTATAATAATATTTTTATTTAAAAAAATTTATTTTTGATATCAACGCATGAAAATAATCTAAAAACACGAAAAAAATATTAATTTGAAGCAAAGAAAACTATAAAACTTCACTGCATCCCAACTAAACCTCCTCCGTAAGCACATGTCACATTGTCAAAAAAAAGAGGATTCATCGCTTTTAAAGCCGGATGTAAGATTTTGGTAACTATATAGCCCCACACGAGCCACTTGAATGGCACGGGAGGCACCAACGCACGACACGTGTTAGCAGCTCTTTTTAATAGTATTTAATAATTGAAAATTACCAAATAACTCCTAACTAAATTTAAAAATAACAAACAAAAGCATAATAAAAAACTAAAGCACCCTTGAAATCAACCTTACGTTTTTAGGATTCTAAGGGTAATTTTTTCATTGTTTAAGAAAATAGAAAAGATGAAGAAACCCCTTTGTGCATATTTATTTTTTTATTCTAGGAGTATGACCATAATTTAACCGTGTATTTAATAAAAAGACTAAAGAGCCCCTCACCGAAGCCTAACATTTATTATTATTATTTTTAAAGGCAACATATTTATTTTATTGTGATAAAAGAAAGTATTCTGATTAATTTATCCCCAATTAATTTTACAATGTTTAATATATCCTCCAAAAAAAAATAATTACACTCCTAATTATAAGCTTTATCGGTTTTTTTTTAATCAAAAAGCAAAGTTATCTTGGAAAGAATTTCTGCTAAATGTAGGATCTTAGGGATTGTGCACTTAATAAATGTCATTGACATAGAAGCAGACGATGAGCATTAGGAACCCTAGCAGCAGACAGCCTTCACATAGCCATTTCTGCTAAGTATGATTATCGTCCCATCCTTTCTGCCAAAAAAAAAGTACTATTAAATAAGGCTGCTATCCGTTGAAGAAATGATACGGTTTGCATACCCATACGCCTTCCGACCTTAATTTCCGAGATCTAGCGAGATAACAGTGTTGCGTGCATAGCAGTGAACATAGATAAATGAAAGTTACGATTTTCTTTTGTTTTAAAAATATTTTTGAAAAAATTTATTATTATTTTTTTAAAAAAATTAATATTTAAAATTATTTTAATATACTTAAAAAAAAAATAATTTTTAAAAAATAAAAATATATTATTTAAATATATTTTTAACTTAAAAACACTTTAAAAAATATTATTTAATACAGAATGCGTTGATTTCTGGAATTATTGCGAGTCTGGGACCATGACCTTTTGAAACCTGTACGTAGCATGTGCTTATAAAGTATCAGTCACGTCATCCACTAATACATAGCTTGAAAAGACGTTGAGGTTTTGTACTTCTATACGCGTTGATAATATTGTAAAGTTTTGTACTTTTATTCTTAAATATACTTTGAAAATATGGTTATTCAGAAAGGGATATTTATATTTGATTGAAAATAAAAAAATTAATAATATATTTTTGACAAATTTTCTTTTATTTTTCTGTTTAAACAACGGAAGGTAGTAAAGAATTTAGGGCTGCTATACTTGTGCAAATTTTCTTTTATTTTTCTGTTTAATTTTAAATTTTGATTTTTTTTCATTTTATGAAGCAATGATCCAACTATAATATGTCTATCATTGTTCGGAACCCGGACTTAACTAGAGACTTTAACCAAAACTCATGTCAATGAATCGGAAGTCAACGGATTAACCAAGGTCAATAACTTTTTTGACAAAATAGTAGTGTTTTGAATTAATTTAAGAAAAAATCAAATAATATTGTTTAGAAAAAAAATTATTAGATCTCACTTAGGTTTTGATAAAATCACTCGAGTCACAAGTTGAACTCTATGACCAGTTTGAATTGAAACTCGACCCGCTATAAAACTATAAAATATGAAATTATTGTGATGTCAAGTATCTAGATATGTCATTAATGAATTTATTTATTAAAATAAATTATAATAGAAATTGAAAAACATATAAAATTAGTTTTTTTAAGAAAATCAATATTTTTTTTAAAAAATAATTAGTTTTATAAATCACAGATAAATCATATCAACCTCTTTAAAAATTAACACGCTCAATATTATAAAAAATAATTATAATATAAAAAAAGACTAAATAAGTTGAAAATATTATAGAAAATAGATATTAATTAAAATATAATTCAAAAACTTATTTAAAATAATACATATAAAACAAATCAAGCATTATTAAGCATGGTAAACCAGGGCCATCGGCTTGTCCATCATGCAAACACCCCTGAGTAGTTCTTTGAAACTAGTGGTGAGTTGGATAAAATAGTATGAATCATGTTTTTTATTTATTATTATTCTATTTATTAAATGGATATCAAATCTAATAAGATTTTATTTGGTATTATAGTAGTGGTTGTTTTTTTTAAATTTACTTAAAAATATATCAAAATAATATATTTTTTATTTTTTAAAATTTATTTTTGACATCAAAATAATCTAAAACCATAAAAAAATTCATTTAAAGAAAAATTTAATTTTTTTCAAAAATATTTTTGCACCAAAAAAAAATATCTAACTCTTACCCTGCTAGTCAATCCATTTTAATTATTTGACTATTTGTACAAATTGACATGTAGGTATGTAATTGAAAAGGCTTTTTAATAAAAGACTAAGATGTAATAACAAAAAAAGTAGGCAAAAAACTTTCTGATGAGAAATAATTTGTAAGAAAATAAATACATAAACGGAAAATAAGTTGGTTTTTAAATTTCAGGAGCTAAAATGAACATTTCCAAAAGTTTCATTTTACGGGTACATAAATGAATAGACTAAATGCCGCCATCTAGATGTTGTCACGACTATTCATTGACAACACGTTGTCTACCAGGCGCTATAATGCAGCTGCTTTTTAACGTTACATTTTTAATTATATTTTTTTATTTTTTACATAAAATATTAAAATTATTAAAAAATATATAAAAAAACCACTTTTAAAAAACAATTACCTTCAAAACAAACACTACCTCAGGCTCTGAGAAAAGTGGACCAGTTAAAAAATTAAAAACATCCAGAAAAAAAATTCCACATCTGTGCCAAATTTGAAGAAAAAAAGCTATGAACATGATGGAGGTTGATATTTTATCGGAAGTTTCTCTCTTTTTTTTTTTTTTTCCAAGCAAAACTATTTCTATTAATCCTCGGATTCTTTTGATTTATATCTTAAATATTAATTTAATTTATTTTGATAACCTAACAAGTTAATTCGTAAAACCATAATAATTTTTTAACTATTTTTTTGGACACCATAATAATTATTAAACCTAAATTCATCTAACAAGTCATAAACTCATGATAAAAAAATTTAATTTTAATTGAATTTTAATTTATATAATTTAAATATTAATTTAATTTATTTTGATAACCTTACAAGTTAATTTGTAATTTAATTAACTTGATCAAATTTTATATAAAATTGATTAGATTAAAATTATAAATTAAAAAAAATATTATTTAAAAAAAACTGTGATTAACTCAACAATTCACAAATTAACTCAATAATTCAATAACCCAAACTCTTAGACCACTGAATTAAACATTTTTCATGTTTGAATGGAAAATATTGCAAAGAAATAAAATAAGAAAATAATCATAATGAATTATTATTAATGATAATAAATCCTCTTTAACGCCCTCCCACTCCATCAGCGCGCATCAGCAAAACCCAAATCTTCAGACATTAAAAAAACTCAAATCAAAATTCAAATTCCTAAATTAAAATAAGAAGAAGAAAAAACAATGATTACCTCACCTTCCTCTCGCTCTCCCTCTGCAACAACCACACCACACCACCACCACCACCACCACCACCACCACCACCACCACCGCCACCATTGCCAACACCAGTAACGACACGTCGTTCCTTCACAAAATCCGATTCGAAAGCGCAACAGCCGACGATCCCCTCTCTCGCGCAACTTCTCTTTATATTACATTTTCTTCTCCCTAAGTAAAAGTATCAAATTTCTCTCATTTCTCTCATCAATTTCCTCGAGAACCAAACAGAAAACTTCGATTTCTCTCTCTCTCTCTCTCTCGGTAATTCCTCTCAGCTGATACCTGCCTCCGAATTAGGGTTTTTTTATTATTTATTTTTTTGCTTCGATTTCGATTGGGCGTCTCAGTGCGCCATTTCAATTTTTAATCACTCAGACCAGTGAAAAAATAGGGTTTCAGATTTCGAAATCAAGGTTTTTGGTCATTTATAGGGTTTAACATTGAATTCCAACTTTGTGTTTGTAGTTAGGGTTCTCTTTGATTATCTGATTTGGAAAGAGAGAGAGAGATAAGTTAGGGTTTTATGATGGTAGATAGACAATGGTGAGGCTATTAGGATTAACTCGTGGAGAATCAGATGATTCTCCACGAGAGATTACCTCGAGGACGACTCCTTTAACTAGTGAGTCAGGTGAGAGTGGATGGTTAATTAGATTTTTTGATTCAGCTTTCTTTTGTGAGTGGATTGCAGTAAGTTATCTATATAAGCATGATCATGCTGGGGTTCGGGATTATCTGTGTAATAGAATGTATACATTGCCCTTATCGGGTGTCGAGAGTTATTTGTTTCAAATTTGTTATATGATGATACATAAGCCGAGTCCGTCGCTTGATAAGTTTGTTATTGATATGTGTTCTAAGTCATTGTTAATAGCTTTGAAAGTACATTGGTTTTTGTTGGCGGAGCTTGAAGATTCGGATGATAATGATGGGATTAGTAGGATTCAGGAGAAGTGTCAGATTGCTGCTACGTTGATGGGAGAGTGGCCGCCATTGTTGAGGCCACGAAATGAATCTTCAAGTCCTGGGAGTAAGAATCAGGTTCTGAGTAGACTCTTGTCATCGAAGCAGAAGTTGCTGTCATTGACTTCTTCTCCACCTCCGCAGAAGTCCATTTCGTTTTCACCCTCATCGGGGAATGGTTTGCAGGAGGATGGAACTGGTAGTCAGCTGTCACCGGATGAGAATAAGATTTTTAAGAAGTTTATTCCTGGTTCGAAGGTTAGAGATGCATTGTTGTTTAGGAAGTCATTTGATAAAGATGATCAGAAGGCTAGAGATGCTTTGTTGTTTAAGAAGTCAGCTGATAAAGATGCGGAAGAGGGTGAAAAGGATGGATTTTTCAAGAGGCTTATGAGGGACAGTAGTAAACGTGAGGATGAGGAGTTGACGCAAAGTTCAGATGGGTTTTTCAAGAGGTTTAGAGGTAGTATTAAAAGTGAGGATGAGGAGATGACATCCGGCTCAGATGGTTTTTTCAAGAGGCTTCTCAAGGATAGTAGTAGAGGTGAGGATGAGGAAGTAACCTCGAGTTCTGATGGCTTTTTCAAGAAACTGTTTCGTGATAGTAAGGGCGACGCTGATGACAAGTTGGTTTCTAAATCTTCAGAGGATGACGAAAAGGAGGGGTTTGTTAAGAAGTTTTTTAAGGATAAATTTGAAGACAAGAAAGATGGAAATGATCAGAATGAGGATGAAGAGAGGTCAAAGCTTGAAGAGAAAGGTTCAAAATCTGCAGAGGATGATGAAAAAGAAGGGTTCTTCCGGAAGTTGTTCAAGGATAAGTCCGAGGACAAGAAAGATGGGACCGAGAAATCTGACGAGGGGGCTACCAATTTTGAGGAAGAAGAACCTTCAGACTTTTCCTTGTTTCGTAGACTGTTTCGTGTGCATCCTGAAGAGGTCAAAAATACTGGTGCAAATGAAAATACCGGTAGTAGCAGCTTGTTTGAAAGCAGCCCGGGTACTGAGAATTTTTTTCGCAAACTGTTTAGAGATCGTGAGCGCTCAGTTGAAGACTCTGAGTTATTTAGTTTCAAGAAGAACAAAGAGGTACGCTGATAATTATTTTGTTCATGACCTGTAGTGTTTGTCTTGAAAGTATGGCTGTTGCTCTGCAGCACATTGCTCTTTTCAACTTATGCATTGTGAACCAGCACTTTGTAATTATCACTGTTAAATGACTATAAGTTATATTCTAGTGCTTGGTGATCTTAATCAATAGAAAACTGTGGCATGTACAATGCATGTCGATACCTTATACTAGCAGTTCCCTACAGTGGGAATGTATTTTACTTGTAGTTATCTGCTGCGGCAACACAGTTATATTGACCTCCTTATTGTGTGCTTAAGCTCTAAGAAAGATTAGGGTCACTACATGCTGTTTGTTGGTTGACTGTATACTTTTTTCTTGTTGATATTGATAATTGGAGACTGAAAGATTTTTCATGTTGGAACTTAATTACCTCTCTTGATTTCTTGAAAATCATACTTCATATCCTGTTAGCTTAAACTTTAAAACAATGTTAGGGATTTTTTTTTTCTTTTTCATTGTCAATCTTTGTGATAGTATCATTATCCATGTTTGGTTTGTTCTGCTCTGTTCTGTTCTGTTCATCTGGTTATGCTAGTTGTAAATGTGAGAGGCCCCAGAGCAGTTTTAAATCGATCTCATATTGGTCTGTATAAAGTTTGTTTAATCTTAAGTGTGTGCTGTAGTCGTTTTATACCTTCTGGTTTTGGATGCTCAAATGATACTCTTCCAACATCTTGCTTGCAATAGGAGCCATAGACTACTTAGGCTTAGAGTGTTTCTGGAGGTCTCTCTCCATCTCTAGACCTCTTGTGAGCCGTGTATTTCTCATAACCTTCATCATTTCTCTTTGCAATCGTTTCTTATCATAATCCATACTTTAGGTACCTGATAAAAGACCGATAGTGTTTTCACTTGAGAAAGTCAACTTATTGTCTGGTAGTTTTAACTGTGTAGCTACTTTTAACTAGTGAAGCCACTTGATGTGGTACCAAGGACCTGTGATTAAGGGAGGGCATGAGGAGCTGCCCTCAGTCCTCAGCCCCCTCTGATTAAAAAATAAACTAATATATAGTTTATATTGTCCATCTATCATAATTCATAAGATTTTTCATAACACCTTTCTTTTATGTGGCCATTTAGACTCTTAGTCTATTGCATCACCCATAACCCTGAATACTTAATGATATGGCATAAATTTGAGAATTGTGTACAAAAGTAGTTTTCTTTTAGTGAGAAATATAATCAAGAACCATTTTTAATCGAGTGGTGTTCAGGTTACATGTACAATGGGCATCTAAATATGTCTTCCATTCAAGCAAAAATCAATATTGAACTTGTGGATGTGAATGTCCCCATTTGTTACTATTATGTGGGAGTCAGGAAACTCTTTCAATACAGTGATACTGCAGGGGGGAAAGAAAATAGTTGGAATATGAGCAGCTGTAACTTTCAATATAACAGAAGTTCATGAAACTGCACATAAGAATATTATAATCATGTAAACAGCTGGAAATAAGGATTTTTGCTAGGTCAAACCTACTTAAATTATCTTGGAAAGCACCTAGTGGGCCTGATCTGCATGCTATTGTCGATGTCCTGTTTTTCTGCTGGTTGGGAAGTGTCTTTATCAAAGGCTCTTGGCTACAAGTTTCTTATCATTTCCTTATTGAAATTTCCTGGGCTCTAATCTTGCAGAAGAATCCTGGATCACTGAATCAACAGAATGAGAAGTTGAATACAAAGCCTCCGCTTCCAAATAACACTGCATCACAGTTCCGGAAAGGGGCTTATCATGAGTCATTGGACTTTGTGATGTCGTTATGTGAGACTTCATATGGTTTGGTTGATGTATTTCCTATTGAAGATCGTAAAAGTGCTCTTTGTGAGGTTAATGCTTTTCTAAGCTTTCTGTTTCTTACATACAGATATTACACACACATATGGGATTTGCTTTCCTGTCCACTCTTTGGGCAGGTTAGCTAGCTGCCCACTTTTCTTGGATGAAGAAATGCACTTATTTGTTAGTTTTCTTGCACTTAAAATGAGGTCAAAACAGTGATTGCACAGAAATGTTTCACTTTCTTCACATGATATCACTTTTCTTGGACAAATAAATACCCTTAATTATCAGTTTCTTGCATTTTAGAATGAGGTTAAAATGGTGACTTAACAGAAGCTCTCTCCTTCTCTACACCTATCTGATCATTCTCTCGTGAAATCCTCAGTCAACAAAGACTCAGAAACCTTAATACCTTGGAATTGAAACTATGAATTAACAAACAATTCCAAGATGAAGATAGTGGCCCATATCAGATACTCTGTCTCTTCACAAACAAACAGTCATGAGTATTTAGATATGTGACTCATGGAAGAAAAAAATATTGATAGGTCTGGTAGTTCTATAGGCAGAAAGCTCACTTAAAGTGATCTTCAGTTCGAACTTAATTTATATTTCTGCCAACAAATTGCTATACAACCAGTGAAATCAATTAAGAAAGCTGAGAGAGCTCAGAGATGAATATTCATCTAACAGCAAAGATGAAATAGGTTTTGTTGTTCTGCAACAGTGATGAGGGAAATAACAAAGATGAGTTCTATATATTGTTTTCAATGGTGCATGTGCATGAAAGAGATTGTGTAATTAAATACAAAAAAAAAATGTACTTGCATTTTAAAACTTTGAAATGATTAAAATAACATTTGAAATTTCAATTTTATTTGTATGAGGCTGGGTGTTTTAGTAAAAAAAAAAAAAATGGGCCTCATGCTAACCTACCAGAGCCTGGCAGGTTAATGCACACATACAGTGCATGATATTCTGCTTGAATGCTTTCTGAAAGAGTCTTTTTTTCATTCTTGTGTTTTCAGTCACTTGCAGAGATCAACGTGCATTTAGCTGAGGCTCGAAACAGTGGAGGTATGTACCATATTGTATTTTTGTTGAAACGTGACCATCTCAAAGTCACAACATGTTTAATTGTTCTGGCATATGTAATAGTTTGATGTGTGTAGTAGCATCTAAAACTGGTCTTACAAATTGTGGCAAAGATAGTTCTGATTCTAGGAGGGTTTCAAGGTGTGAGGCAAAACACATGATTTTGGAACAAATCTTTCAGAATTTGTGTGTATAATAACTGAAGTGTGTGGGAAATCAGTTAAAATATGTATTCCTATATATTTTTAGCCCATCATACATGTATATGTGTACCTATTTTCCAATGATTTTAGGCTGTGGATGGGAAATCTTTTAACATTTGCACTCCTATATTTTCTTAGTCCATTATATGTGTCTATATTTGTACTTACCATTTTTGTAGCTTTTGAAAGATCATTTTGCAATCTGTGCTGCAAATTTATTAAGTTTCTTTCCTTTTGAAATTTATCTGTAACCATTAAGGATTGTTATTATTTGTGTATGTAAGCTGGGCTGCTATATGTTATTTGGTGCTTTTTTTTAAGAGTCGGGGTGGGGTACTTCAAAAAAGTTCCCTACTCCCCGCCTTCTCTCTCTCTCTCTCTCTCTCTCTCTCTCTCCATCTTCTGTCTATCCTTTTTGAATTACAAAAATTATGGCCTTGTTTAAATTGCCAATGTGAGTGGTCTAGTCAATGTTTATTCTTGCAATTGGGCCAGAATCTGAATACGTTATGATCTTATGCTTTAGCTGACTAGAGTTCACTATTTAATAAACAATATTTTCAGTTTCATTGAAGTTCTCTATATGGATGTGGGTTTTAAACGTGAAAACTTTAACCATCAAGAAACTAAAGATTCTGCTGCTAAGTAATTTCACTCCTTCCACACATCATCCTAGTTGACCTGCATTCTTGTTCCAGTTTTATACATCTGATCATTCGGTATATTCTCACAATCTTAATGTTGCTCTTTATACTTTTAGGAGTTTGCTTTCCAATGGGAAAAGGGTTGTATCGTGTTGTTCATATACCTGAAGATGAAGCTGTTCTTTTGAATTCTAGGGAAAAGGCACCTTATCTGATTTGCGTTGAAGTATTGAAAAGTGAAATGCCAAGGTATGTTAGGGAATTACAGCACTGGAAAATACTGTAGATTCCAGTTGGAATGCATTGCAATATGTGACTTTCTTTTTTTAACAATGATTTTACGGGTACACATGCTTGATTTTTCTTCCCCTAATCCCTTTTCAGCAATAGCAAGGACACATCTGGCGCTCAAAACCTTTCCAGAGGAGGAATTCCTCTTGCAAATGGAGATGCATTCCTGCCGAAGCCACCTCCTTGGGCTTATCCTTTGTGGACTACCCAGGACATGTATAGAAATAGTAGTGATAGGATGTCCCAATCAACTGCTGAAGCGATTGACCAGGCAATGTCCCATGCATCTGAAACAAAAAAGAAATTTGTTAATGTGAATCTTTCTGTGGAGAAGAAATTGCCTAGCCAGTCAACTGTCATTGAAGCACCTAAATTAAATTCTGGCATCAATTTTATGCATCAAAATGATGCACATTGTAGTGATTTGGAATGGGTAAGGGTAGTGCTGACAGCAGATCCTGGAGTTAGAATGGAAGATGTAGGGGATGAAGGGGCGCCACGACGCAAGGAGCATCGTCGTGTTCCTAGCACGATTGCAATAGAAGAAGTAAAGGTGGGCTATTTTGAATGGAATGCTGTTATCCTGTCTTTTGGATGGTCTTGTTACAACTTTACCTGTCTTCTGCAGGCTGCTGCAGCCAAAGGGGAAGCACCTCCTGGACTACCTCTGAAAGGGGCTGGTCAAGTTTCATCAGATGCACAACCAAATGTGAAGATTCATAAAAATAGAAAAATCATGTTTCCTGTTTCTTAGTTCAGAATGATGGAATTGAAAGTTTGAATTTCCACAGGTTAATGGTGGCAATCCCAAGGCCAGTGATGCCTTATCTGGTGAACTCTGGGAGGTCAAGAAAGAGAGAATACGTAAAGCTTCAGTATATGGGAAATTACCTGGCTGGGACTTGCGATCTGTAAGTTCTGCTTATCAAACTGTGTTTTCTCTTTTAAGTTTTGCTGGTAATTGGAATGGTTTGCTCATAATTTTTGTTCTTCTGAAACATGGTGAACTAGTTAATGCTTGAATGTTAATTGAATATCACAGGCACATTGCAAGTACATACATTTTCTTTTGTTGTAGAGGCTTCTTGTTTATCCTCATATTTTCTGCTTTAATTACAAGAACATGTATCTTGATGATGTATAGGTATTTACCTTTATCCTGTTTATGGTTCTGTATATCATCTAGAATGCTTAATTGTCTAAGGTGCTTGATTTGATTTTCCTTTTCAGGCTACAAACAGAATATGTTATGCTAATATAATTCTGCAAGTTGCTATTGTTTAATTGCCTCATGTTTTAATGAAATTGTTCGCCTTTTTGTTTCTCGTGTAGGTTATTGTGAAGAGTGGTGATGACTGTAGGCAGGAGCATCTTGCCGTGCAACTCATTTCACACTTCTATGGTAGGTGCCTGCAGATTTTGTTGTAGCCATCACAACTTACTGAACTATAGAGATTGTTTCAAGTTGGTCAATAAATTTACTGAACTATATAAATAGGATGTCTGTATTTGCCCCCATGCGAAATAGCTAAAATTGCCTGCATTAAAAGAACCATGTTCCTCACCAATTTAGATTAGCAGTTAATCAATAGTACCAAAAAAGAATTACTGTTTATACCTAAGAGCGTACTTCACTGTAGTGTGATGATTTACATATTCTCAGGAATCCAAGATGGCTTGTTATTTTCTTGATTGTCAGCTCAAATACTCTGTCGAAGTTGATGTTGCTTAACTTGATGCATATAAATGGTCTTTGATTTTTTTCCTCCTTTTCTCTAGTGAAAATTAAACTTAGCTGTTACATTGACTTTGAGATGAAGAGTTGAGCCTCAATTGTATTCCTGTTGATGTTGCTAAGCTCCCATGCCCAAATTTTTTTTTTCATGTTAAGCACTTATGTTCAAATTATTCGAAGAAGTTGGATCTTGTTCCCCCCCTACAGTATGTTCAAGCTTAAAATATTTAGGTTTTAATGCCAGATATATTTCAAGAAGCTGGTGTCCCTCTTTGGTTGCGTCCTTATGAAGTTCTTTGTACTTCATCATACACAGCTCTTATTGAAACAATTCCAGATACGGTAATCAAGTATTTATTTCTGTTTGAGTTGGTTGACAAGGACCGTTCTTTGGTGTCTCAGTGATATCATTTTGTTTGCAGGCTTCAATCCATTCTATCAAGAGTAGATATCCGGACATCACAAGTTTGCGTGACTTTTTTGTTGCCAAGTATGGAGAGAACTCCCCAAGTTTTAAGCTTGCACAGGTATTAGACATTGCAAAAATAGGTGCACTGACAATGTGGTTAACCAGCCTTACTCACCCCAAGAATATCCATTGATGTATTAGCAAATGTATGGTGATTATTTAGGTGGGTTAGTCAAGCTGCTTATTCTTCCTGGAAGTGGTAGTTTCTTTTAAGTTTTTGTGTGTCTATACAAATGTGGGTGGCTTTCTTCATCTTTTATTTCTAGGGGAAAGCTACTAGAGGAGGAAATACTGTAATATAGATGGTGATGTTAAAGGTAATCATAGATTGTGACATATTACTATAAAGAATTAGCATCCAGATTTACTTTAGACATTTTGTTTGCAACACGAATGATGATGTGCGATTGAGCATGTGGTTGAACTTTGCATGTATTTTGATTTACTTGACAACTAGCAATCAGCAATAAATGTTACCTGATATATGAAGTTGAATAATTTTCATGTATCATGCCTTCAAAATTTCTTTCTCTTATTTCAAGATCATGATTTGCTACTCTAAACCTGAACTCAAATGTTTCACTGGCTGCTTTGAATTCAACCTCTCAGCTTGAAGTTCCCTAAATTGTTATGCAAACCTTTCTACATAAATTAAGTTGAAAGGGCATAACCTGGAATTCATAGTAGTTGGAAGAAATGTTGTTTCTCACTAGAAAATGATCAACAATCTGGATTAATGTGAAAGCTGCCTTTTCTGTTTGATAGGATCGTACTTCTATTAATGATATTTCCTTCTCAAGCGTGGTTTTTGTCTGAGAAAGATGGTGAAACCTGTTTTTGTTTTTGGAACATTTTCTCTTGTTAACAGAAATTATATTGCTTTTGTGACTGAAGTAAAAATGTTTTCCTTTTTTGTTTTATGGTTAAATAATGTAAACAATGTCACTCTCCTAAGCTGTACATAGCATTAAAACTGCTGCTGTATTCTTATATTTGGCATAATATGTCCGTTCATAGAGATTGGAGCCCCATTGTTGATATTTGTAGTTTCTGGATTATTGCTGTTCCTGTAACTTGAGACTGCATTTGCATCAGTCCCACACACCCTTGTCTTCCCCAAATTCTTACTTTTAATTTTAGCAGTGAATAGTGCTTTGACTGTGTAGTTAACTACTTTTTTACCTTTTTTCCTCATTGAAAATATCTCTGTTTTTTTTATTTACTTATCTACTTTTCATTTCAGAGGAACTTCGTTGAAAGTATGGCTGGATATTCTTTAGTGTGCTACCTTTTACAGGTATGGTGCCTGATCTCACTCTCATTTAACAATGATGCGGGTCCCAAAAGCAGATGTCTTGACCAGTTACCTCTCACTGGTCACACTCATCCATCTCGGGCTATGATAGAAAATTTAATTTTTTAACCATGTCTTAACTACTTTTTTTGTCACAAAAAATTTCTTGAAGGCAAATGCAAAGATGCTCTTTTACAATTTAAGAAATAAATTAAAACTACCATTCTCTTTTGAAATGGACAAACAATGTGGGATGGAGGGAGTATTAGATTTGCAGATAAATTAATTGCATATTTGTGTTTCTGTAAAGTTAACCTTTCCTTGAGAGAAAGCTGCATTCCTCAATTAAGTGTTACTGTCATGTGAAAAAATATTTGACACTTCCTACCAACTGGTCAAATAGGGTGTATTTGCTTGTACTATTACCATTTTAACCCTAACAAGAGCTTTTGTGACTAGAGTATATTGCATCTTATGTCACTAATTAATTCTCTGTGGGAAAAATGTCTTCATCTTTTTGTTTAGGTGAAGGACAGGCACAATGGGAACTTGTTAATGGATGAAGATGGCCACATTATACACATTGATTTTGGTTTCATGCTCTCTAATTCTCCTGGTGGTGTAAATTTTGAAAGCGCACCCTTCAAACTAACCCGAGAACTTCTTGAGGTCAGATAGTTTATATTACGTGCCAGAGTGTGCATGAGTGTACACATTTTTATTTCCTCCCTTTGTTATTGTTCCACAAGCTCATTATGTATTATGATATTTTAGAATCTCTCATGCTGGTTTTGAGTTTTTCTTATATTAATACAAAACTGGCTACCTGTAGGTTATGGATTCTGATGCTGAGGGAATTCCAAGCGAGTTCTTTGACTATTTTAAGGTATTGATCAGACTTTCTAATGTTTGGATCTAATTATGCTATTTTGGCTTTTCAATCCTCTTGGATGTAACTTATGGTTTACGCCCGTCAAATGCAGGTTTTATGCATTCAAGGCTTCTTGACATGTCGTAAGCATGCAGAGCGTATAATTCTCCTTGTTGAGATGTTGCAGGTATAACTGATCTATTAGTAAACCTTCCAGTATTTTCTATTGTTTTGGTTCTTTATTTATTTCCTTTTTTCCTGTTAGCCGTTTCATAAACTAGGCACAACACATGCTGTTTTGGGACCATATGTTCCTGAGGCAAACATCATGAGACTGTTTTTTACACAACTGCTCTTGGATTGCACACTTGATGGGTTATTATGTGCGTTAGAAGGAAAAGGTGGGACAAGTAAATGTTTAGGTGAGACTTGTTGACCCATTGTGGAAAAGCAGGATCTTAAGAATGGGAGAGGCCAGCTTTATATGGTTTTCTGATCTGTACCAGGTGGGCTGGTCGTTGACATATGCCTCTTCTGGGGTCAGGAGTTGAGATCAAAACCTTGTGGGAGTGGTTATGTTGGATATTATAGGTTTTTGAACCTGTCCTTGCACCTCTATACCCAGAATTTATCCTGGGCATGGGCTATCTACGTTCCCCATCCTCTTTCCAATTTTCCAATCCTTTCTCTGTCTGCTTCACAAAATCCCCCAGGTTTCATTGGCTTTCTCTTGCTGAAGTCTGCTTTCCCACACATTGTCATTTGTTTGGTTTCAGAGGCACTTGAGCTTGTCAGTTTCTTTCTATAAACCTGCATGTTTTCCTTTGAAATTTTGGTTCATTTTTTAATTTTGTGGCAATTTGTCTAGGATATTCATTAAACCTTTAGATCATGTTTTGTTGCCTACAAAATTGGTAAAGAAATGAGGAAGAAAGTTGAAGTTTTTTATCTTTTATTTTATTTTTTTTTGTATTCCTTGCTGTGGATTATTGTTGCAATGTGTGAATTTTGGATTTGAGCTCCCATAAATATTTTACCTCTGATTTCTTTTTCTCTGATATAGAGTATCTCAGTCTGACCTATCAACCAAACCTGATCTGTTTCAACTTTAATAGTGCTGTTATTGTTGAATCAATAAAATCTGTTTGGACTGCTGATCCCCAATATGTAACTGGGAATTTGGGTTGGGGAGTGATGCTTGAGAAGTGCCAAACCTGGCCTATTGTCACTGAAGTTTGAATAGGACAATTAGTTTTACTTGTTCGTATTTATTTGATAGAGGGAAAAAGGAGTACAAAATTTTCCATCGAATAAAATTATGTATTTTCTTTGGGGGGACCTGGCGTTACCATGCTGGTGCTTTTATGTTTGCAATAACAATGCTTCGTTGACTGAAGGCACTTGTTTGCCTTTTCTTTTTCTGGGTCAGGATTCTGGTTTCCCTTGCTTTAAAGGTGGTCCCCGGACAATACAGAACCTAAGAAAGCGATGCCATCTAAGTTTGACAGAAGAGGTAAAGTAGTAATTTTATATTAGCATCTATCTGGACAAGATTTGACTGCTATTGTAATCATGATACTGTGTTTTTTTTTCTTGCAGCAATGCGTGTCATTGGTGCTCTCTCTGATCAGTAGCAGCTTAGATGCATGGCGGACACGGCAGTATGATTATTATCAAAGGGTTTTAAATGGAATATTGTGAGGTTAGATTTGCTTGGTGATTGCTTTCATTGCTCCCCCTTTGATAAAGCCAGTCCAGTGAAGCACTTTTATTGGACCTGTTTGTAAATTGATGTCGTATGAGGGAAATTGATTCACTGCACTGTGGCATTGGCAATTAAGCAGAATACTGATGACAGTTTGTGGCTGTTTTCGCTTGGTGTGAGGAAATTGTAAATGTATCGGCTGAAATACTTTTTAGAAGTCTTGCAGGCTGCATTTACTTCAGCAGGGTTTTCTTCTTTTCACTGTTTCCCCTTGTCATTTGTCGTAGAACTCTGCTGGCTGTTGGGGGGAATTTAGTTACTCAACAGGAGAACTTCCTTTTACCCATCTTCAGACAGCACATACTTGTACATTGTGATTCCTCTGGAGACAACGTTCCAGACATGAAATGGTGTCTGAGGCTGTAATTGCTGGTTGGCGTTGCAACTGCTCTACATTTTACACCGGTCAGTGATCAGAAGCAGCCAAACATTCCCGATTTTTATCTATCCATATTTGAAACTCATTATATTCTTCTGATTAAAGTTTTGACGCACTATATCGGACTGGTAGCCTGGTGGTTGGTAAATGGTCTCCTCCATTTGATGGCTATTCTTCCCAGGGTAAGATTCTTCCATGCTTCCTATCAAAGGCTTGTTAGCAACATTCATGTTAGATTACATCCCATTTGCTGTTTAACAGTTAAGAAAATTTGTTTATTTGATATTCCTGTTGTATATCAGAGTTTTGGTGGCATAGAATTTTGTTTCCAGATTGTGTATTTCTTAATGAAAAGTTTGATGTTTGTCAGCTTGCTTGCACATGCTAGGTCTTCTTGCCTTTTTGGTCTTTATTTAGAATTTTATTACGTTATTGAATTTGCCACTGTGATGAGGAATTATTTAATCAATTTGTATATTGATCAATACTAAATCTATTTCCCAATATTTGAGCTTGAGGAATTGATTTTTTTGGTGAAAATTTCGATTCTCAAGTATCAATCTTGAAGACATCCCTAATAATTGACTTTAATTAATTTGCAAACGGTTTGATGTGTTACCAATTAAGATTTTCTTTTTAAAGTAGATTTTGTGTGGAGACGACACGCATATTACAGTCAAAGTGAGGATAATTAAGTTGTAAGGATAATTAAGTTTATATGATAATGAAAAATATTAGATTTTTTTAAAGTATTTTTAATTTGAAACTATATTAGAATACTATTTTTTATTTAAAAAAATATTTTTAATATCAATATTTTAAAATAATTCAAAAATATTAAAAAATTAATTTTAAATATAAATTTTAAATTTTTAAAAATACGGTTTTAAAAATGTACATGAGAGTTCTAATAAGATCCGAGTCACTAAGATATTAATGTTTTTTTTATTAAAAAAAATAATGAATCGAGATAGATCACAATTATGGTTTTTTATATAAAAAAATAAAAATAAAAAAAACCAAATAAGCTATAAAGGTTCTTTTTTACAGAGAAAACCTAAGAAAACTAGGTAATGCAAAAAAAAAAAAAAAACAATAAAAATCATAAAGAGAAATATTGAAAAAGCATACAATAGAATAATTCTTTATTTATAGAGAAAAATAAACTTAATGACCAAGCAAACTTAGAGGAAAAAAAAACTAGATTAAACAAGAAAAACACTAAATAAAAATAAATTATTTTTAGAACAATATTTTTCCTAAAACAAGAATTATTTTTTGCCGATCCTGTTGCTTATTGAATCAGCGTCCATAAAGTTCACGGCAACCTTTCCCAATTCTGGCTTGTCTTTTCTCCAAATTCGGTCCTTGATGCTCATCAAATGTTTGGATTTGATACCTGAACAATGAAATCTTGTAATTTGCCCCAGCTGTTCATAATTAATTAAGAATGTTTATTTTGATCGTAAACAATATGATATCAACTCACTTTACTATTCCTTTTTATAATTATAATAAACTTCTTGTTACATTTTTTTTAAAGCGATCAAAAGAAAAATATTATCTTAAATTAAAGTCAAATCAAATAAAAATTTAATCTTGATATATAAGAACTAATATGAATACACTTTTATTGTAAGAACTTGAATTGAAAGAATAAAAATATAAACATAATATAAGGAAACATAAAATCGCCGGAAATTTAAGTGTATAAAGATAATATATAATGGTGAAACAATACATAATGGTAAAATAGTTTTTAAATAATTTTTTATTTTTAATATTATTAATTTAAAAACATTAAAAATATTGATTTAATATTTTTTATATTAAATATATTTTTAAAACGCATCAAAACAGGAAACACAACGCAAAACAGCCTAAAAACCGGCCGCTAAGGACGATGTTTCATAAATATATATTGTTAGTATCTCCCCCGTAAAGTCAAAATGAGTGAGGTAATCCAACCAGTCACAAGTCACAACATAAGGAAGGATTCTTAATCACGCCGTATTGCTTATTTAATTTAGTACCCCAAGCCCTCTTTATCTCTCTCTCTCCACACATCCTCTCACTGTGTCTCGATAAAAGCCGACAGATCCTTACGTTTGTTTCCCTCTGCTTTTTCACACGTTATTGTTGTTGGCGCTCCACATCTCGGCGTCTCTCGCTCTCTCGCTCTTGATCACAGCTCCTCTCTCTTCGGGTACGATTTCTAGGGCTTCTTCATCCTCTATTTACTTCTATTGCGTGTCCTTTTTTGTTTGATTTCTCGCTAGGGTTTGTAGCCTTTCGGGGTTTGATGATTTTGAGCTGTTTGATTGAAATTTCATCTTGTGTGTGCAATTTAGGGTTTTCTTTATGGGTTTTTGTTGTACGGAGGAGCTGTGATTGTTTAGGTGTTAAAGATGGTGTTTTTTTTGGTGCGTGTGTGTTTTGGTTTAGGGTTTGATTTTGAAATCAACGTCTTGATTTTGCGATTTAGAGTTCTGTTTTTAGTGGATTTTTGCTCTGTACGAGGTGTTGTGGTTCTTCAGATGTTGAGTTTGTGTTTTTGCGTAATGTCCTTTTTTTTCCTTCTGTTTTTGTGGTTAATGTATTGGTTTGTGTAATTTAGAGTTAGATTTGAGTTGTGTTTTATCTTGATCCAGCTGAGATTTGTTTTTTATAAAATGGGTTTGTCTTTTATTATTGTTGTTGCTGTTTTTGTTGTTTGATTTCAGCTGATTTTGATTGTCAATGTCACTATTGTGTGATTTAGGGTTTTTATTGGTCGTTTTTATTTTGTATATTTAGATATTGTGCTTGTGAAGTGACTTGAGGTTATGTTTTTCTAAACTGGGTTGTCTCTGTGCTCTGAGTTTCAGCTGATTTTCAAACTATTATATTGTTTGCTTGATTATTGTTTTGAGGTCCTTTGTGTGTGGTATTTTGCCTGTGACTTAATTGTTTTGCACGTTGTTTTTTTCTGGTTTGTCTTGATTGGAATAGAATCTGTCACGATTTGATATTTTGTTTTATACTTTTTTATTGGATTTGTGTGACTAATAGATTGTTTTATACAGGGTTTATATTGCACACCAAATGTCTTTAGATCTCTACAAGACAAAATCATCATTACTTAGGTGTGTTTTTGGGTTTATGAACAAGGGGAGGCTGTGGTGTTCGTGGAAGTTCTTATTCAGGCATTGGACTTGACCATTCAGCTCATTGTTTTTCTTTTGACATAAGTGTGTCATTCTCACTGCTTTCAACTTTTAGATTCATTGTTTGTGCAAAAGACAAAAAGTGTTAGTGTATTAGATTTTGCTGCCTGCCTGGTAAGTGCTCTTCTTCAGGCACCATTGGTAGCTGCTCCTGAAGGATCACACAGTGCATTGTGATTTGTGTATTTTTTGTTTTTTTTCTCGCTTGCATTGACATTCTCTTGGATTTTCTCAATGGGGAAAAAAAGTTCATTGCCTCCTGGCTTTAGGTTCCATCCAACTGACGTGGAACTGGTTAAATATTATCTGAAGAGAAAAGTGCTAGGGAAGAAACTCCATTTTCAAGCAATTGCAGAGGTTGAGATTTATAAATATGCTCCATGGGATCTTCCAGGTAAATCTTGCTTGAGAACTGGGGATCTAAAATGGTACTTCTTTTGCCCTACAGAAAAGAAGTATGCTAGTGGGGTAAGAATGAAGCGTTCCACTGATATTGGGTATTGGAAAGCCACTGGCAAGGATAGATCTATTCAGGACAAAAACGAAGTTGTGGGGATGATAAAAACTTTGGTTTTTCATACTGGTAGGGCACCTAAGGGGGACCGAACAGACTGGGTCATGTATGAATATAGACTTGAAGAAATAGAGTTGGCTGACAAAGGAATTGCTCAGGATGGTTATGTACTCTGTGTGATATTCAAGAAGGGACCTGGCCCAAGAAATGGTGCACAATATGGAGAACCATTTAAGGAGGAAGAATGGGTTGATGATGATGATGAGGTGGAGGAAGTGAATTTCCATAAAGCTATTTTGCCTGCTGCCATGCATACACCAGCATTTATGTTGCCAAAGAACTCAAACACGTCCATTGCAATGAGCTCATATGTGCCAGAGAGCACATGCACTGGACTGCCTGTCTCATGTCCTTCCCAAACTCCAACAGCTTGCACAACCCTTCCTGTGGTTTCTAGCAATGATGTTGCTTCCACTGAAGATCATCAGGTTGTGCATGAGTATGTGAATGGTGGTGAAGCTGATTCTTCTGCTGGCATTTCAGCGACAGCTTATCAACAACCAAGTAACCCAAAAGGTTCCATCCTAGCAAGCTCTAGCTCACATGTGCCAGAAAATATGTGCTACCCTGCTTACATTCCTAGCATGGATGCTTCTCAAGTGGAAGCTCCTCAAATCATGGATAACGGTGGTGATCTTCTTTCGCCACTGGCTATCTTCGACAATGACAATACTGAGGTGTGTTATATGTCCCTTTTAACTCAATGACACGCATGTAATTATTTGCTCTGATTTTGGCTTTGTGCTACACATGGTGGCAGGTGGAAATTGGCTTGTGAATCTTTCATGTGGATTGCTTCTTGTGTTTTAATTTGTTTAGTTTTTGGGACCTTGTTAACTATGTAAATAAATCTCGTTGATTTGTGTTGTTCTTGGGTTTTGCTTTGGGTAGTTATTAAGACATGGTTAATCAGTTGTTGTAATGTACCCCAATTATTTTCTTGACTTTCTGCTCAGGTTGTGCATGAATACATTACTCGTTATTTGCTGTTCCATGGCCGCTGTAATATCTGAAATCTACCATCCCTCGTCTTGGTTTTTCTTTGTTCTGTATAATACATTTATACTTCAGTTTGTTTTTTCTTTGCGATTTTATTGACTCTTTTGTCTAACAACTTAAATGAAATTTGATTTGGATTTACAGAATGTTGACTTTGGTGGGATCGCTGAGCCAGAGACTGACATATATCAGAACTTGGGAGACATTGCCTCTTGGGGAACTGGGGATTATATATCCAACTACCAGTATTTGATGGATCCAACGCTCCTAGACAGTAATGTGGGCTTTTTGGAGCTGAAGGATCTAGACACCCCACTCTATCATAGTTAATAAAAATGTAAATTATGTATTGTCTTCTCTTTTTTTCCAAAAAAATGTTCACCGAGTTCGATAGAGTATTGATCCATTAATTCATACTTGTATGGCATGAATTGGTTTTAAATCATACTGTAAGTGATTATTTTAAACCTGTGCCGATTTGATGAAATCTAAATTTGATTATTCTCAAAGAGTCTTGACTGTTAACTTATAGCAGCCTTTTATTTTTCAGCAAGCTTGTTTTTAATAGTTGGTTGCTGCATGGCTGATTCACAGAGGCCGAGTTGCCTTGATTCCAAGAAACACTGGCCATGGAGAAATCAATTCAATTTCCTTCGTTTAATAAAAGAAAGGAGGGGAAATAAATCTGACTTGACTATTATGCAACCCTTCCCTTCTTTTATATTTATTAATGTTCTAAAATACTATTTTTTAATGAAAAAATTACAATTATATTTAAAGAATATAATAGTGTACTTTCAAATAAAATTAATGACATTTTTAGTAAATAATTATATATGAAACTAATATGTTTAATTCTTTCAATAAAATTTTAAATAAGAAAACAATCTAAATAAAAAAGAGGAGGCTGAATGAATTGAATATGTATAGATAGGTGGCCGATATAGGGGAAGGCAAAACTTGGATATTCATATTTACATGTCATATGAAAAAGAGAATTAAAATCAATTAAAAAGGAGCAGATGCTATATCTCTTATCTCAGTCAGCTGCAGCTGCTCTAATTCATCCACAGACTGCATTTCTCTGCTAATATCCTTCATTCTGTCTCCATTTCGTCCTCCCACGGGCTCTGAACCCTACAATTACAATAATAACATATAATATCCATAGTTTACCATACAATTCATATGCGATAAATTAATAATAATTACTGAAAAATCTTATACACCAATAAAAGTTACTAATACCCAGAAAAAAAAATGAAATATATAAAATCATCAGTGACTTAGCAGGTCAGGGTTTCAATGAAAAATAATAATATTAATTGGAAAATGTTGGGGCTTGCATTCTTGTTATAATTATTATTCTGCAAAATGAAATGAAAAGCATGCAAATTGTAGACTATATAAATATGCACTTACTCAAGAGGTTATTTACCTCTGTAAATATACTCAATGCTTCTTCTATGCTCCTCGTATTCACCACATACAGAGCTGCCTCCTGTGATAAAAAAAAATTTAACCCAATTTTAGCATGCAATATCACCGAATATGAAATAACTCCACCCTAGCTACCTAATCATGAATCCCACAAACATTCCAAACATAGAAGTGCTGCCTGTAGTGCTACAGTACCATCCAAGACCCTCTCCTTCAGATATATATACCTAAACTAAGAAACATATAACATATGCCTTACTCTAGCAAATTGGATTTGATCCATGGTCAGAGTCCTTGGCTCACTTTCCATTGATGATTTTCTTTGAATCCTCACCATGGCTGCATCACCTTTCATCATTTAGAGAGAGAGAGAGAGAGAAAGGTAGAGAATGAAGCTCTATGAGCAGGGAAGGGGGCCTGGAGGATATGGTGTATTCTTGTGCAATATTGGACCAGCACGTACGTGAAACAGAGCAGCAAAATCTTTATACAGGTGAGGTGATACGTGGCTAGGGTTAGCTGTTGCACCGCCTAAAGTAACTTCTCGACGTAGAACCATCAGGATCCGACACGTGGCAAGCTAGGGATCGTTGATGTGACACGTGTCAAGTGATCATATCTCCGTCTCTTTTCAAGAAATCTTTTGGTCCCTATGTGTAAGAGGATAGACTTGTAAGATTTTGGTTTTAGTTTATTTTGGTTTGGTTACGTGTTCCTTATGGTACGGAAGCCAATAAAAAAGGGCCACGATCTATGACCTAATTGGTAGGTGTTAGGTGTCGGAAATACTGTGTCGAGCAGAAACAACAAAAAGCAAACCCGATACGTGTAAAGACACTATTTTTATGGATATTTGTCCATTATTCAACATGTTCATCCTTCAATCAAGGGATGCAAGAAAAGCACAGAATCCAGCAAGGTACGAGAGAATAAATTTATCATGTTGTCTTGGCACTCCTTTCATATATATATATATATATATGACATTTATCTGAGGTGACACATCCGGAAGATTATTTCATGTTTGTTCATATTATATCTCCTCCATCGTAAACTCTTGAAGTTACCATTTTAGATTAATCCTTTTATCTCTTTTTTTTGTAACTGAATTATATTTTTCTATATAGTGTGGATCATGCTAAAAGAGACAGAATTTATTGGGTTCCATCTTGTATTTAGACCACTTTTCATTGAAATAAATATTGCATAAAGTCTTTTTTTATAACAGTTAATACATCAACACGTGTTACTGTAAGAGATATGATCACGAGCTAGAGAAATATTAAATAGTTATAAATATATTTTTTTGATGTTTTTTTTAGATGTTTTTGTTGGAGATTAATAATGTAGTGGAGACTTTTTCTATATAAAAACATTGGTGATATTATTTAGTTACATTAGCTTCTCCTACTCTAATATAATTTTTTCTGGAAGATGAATTTTGGTGTTAATTTTACAAAACAAGTCCTGCATGGAACGAGGCACGCTCTAGCACTTAGGTTAGTATTTGAATTTATTTGATCAAGGGACAAGCATATAGAATAATCCATTTTATTTTATTTTTTTACGGGAGACTGTCTCAGAATCTCTATTTTTCTTAACCATGGAGAATATCGTAGGAACACTTATCTGAGAAGCTATTTAAAACTGTTTTTAAGAGTATTTTTTTATTTTTAAAATAATTTTTATTATTTTTAAAAACTTATTTATAACATCAACATGTTAAATTAATTAAAAATTAAAAAACAAAAAAATTCTCAAAAGCACTTTTTAAGCTGGAGCTGTTCTTTCCCGTTGTCCCGTCGACATCGTGCATGAATGGGTTTTAGGTCAGCTTTGGAGAGGACATAAGGGATCTGCAGAATCTTTCCTTTTCATTTTTGATTTGACTGGTCGTGTTGTTTGTTTCCAGTCGTTGCGTCCCCCTTTTGTGATTTAATTTGTCGGCCAAACATTAAAGAAATAACTTAAAAATAAACGCAAGAAATTAATTTGGCCTCCTTCTCAGTAATTGTTAGTGTATTTTATATTGAAATGAATTAAAATAATATTTTTTTTATTTTTTAAAATTAACATACCAAAACAATTTAAAATATATAAAAAATTAATTTTTAATAAAAAAATTAAATTTTTATACGTGTTTCCAAACAGTTTATAAATCCTTAATTTATTCCCTAATTTATTTACATTTCCTCTCTCCATACAGGGTCATGTAATTATTAATTTTATAAAAACAAAATTATCAATTTTATCACAACTAGATTATACAATATTAATTGAGTTCCAATTCAACCATCTTAATATTAAAATCAATTCAAAATAAAACTTAACCCGCAAACGTGGATTTACTGTGCTAAACCGCTCAATCGGATTGAATTTAAAAACAATTTCTCTGTTGAGTTTCGAAACAAAACTTTTATAGTCAGCATAATCCTGTGAACGACGAAATCTCGAGTCAAGAAAGGGAAAACAAGAGATTTAAAGACAAAAAAACGAAAAGGGTGAGGATACTTTTGGGTATGTCACATACAAAGGAATTTGGGTATGCTGGCATTTGGCTTAGTTCATATCAATCTAATCACCTTAGGCATTTATTACTTGCCGAACACAAAACTCAGTCAAAGCTACTGTGTGTCCAACATTATGATCTAATTTTTAAAAAAAATATATTAAAATAATTTTTTATTTTTACCTTTTGTATTAGCATATTAAGATATTAAAAAAATAGAAGCTCCTAGTCAGTTTCATACATATATTTTTTTAGCTATAATATCTTAGAGAAAGATATGAAATTTGGATGCATGCTTGTGAAGAAGCTTGAAAATGGTCTTTAAATATTCTTGTTCATTTATCCATGCAAAGGCCATTCCTCACCATTTAAAATATTTATATATAATCCTAAGAGGTATAATTTAACTAATTAAGTCTTGTATTTGTTTTTTAAATGTCATAAATTCGAGTTTTACAAATCTCAAGACCACTGGAAACTTACATGTTTGTTAATTTTAAGGTTCATGAGATTAGTCGAGATGCGTGTCAGCTAACCCGAACATCTACGTTAATAAATATGTTATTTATATCCAAACTAGTTAGATATAATTTTATTTTATTTATATTTTTTGAAATATAAATCGTGTGATAAAATTCATTTTCATCCTAACAAAACCTTTTAGGATTCTGGATAAATAGTTTTATTAAAAAAGAAGAAAAAAAGTTAATTTGGTTTCTTTAATATTAGAATAAGTCTACTTTTTTATGTGAACTCTCTTCAGAGAAGTGCTAGCTTTCCCACCCACCCTCTAATCTTGTTAAAGAACGATGAACTCGACTAGACTTTCATTCTCTTACCAACCAAACACTATTTACTTTTAATATGTTAGAGTTAGATGCATAACGTAATTAAGGGTTCTTTAGAATTCTAACACATTTTGATAAAAATTTTAGAAAATTAACACATGTTCGAAAAATATTAGAAAAATAATATAACTTATATATAACTGAGGTTAAGAATAACGGTTGAATAGAACTGTTACGAGGAATAATAATTGTTTAAAAAATTATATTTCTCTCAATTTAATTGAAAATTAATCTAAATTTTTATAAATATCAAATGGCCAAGAAATGATATTCAAAATTCAATAGCAATTAAAAAAAAAAAAGTCACCAAGAGCACTTTGAAACTTCATTTTTGATACATTTAGTACAGCTAGAAAAATCTTGATGATGAGATTTTAACAAATTTTGAACGTTGTTGTGATTTGTTAGGGGTTTTATTCTGAACTAATTTAGGGTTACTTACAATCTCATTTGTTGTTCTTTCAAGGTATAGTTAGTGCATGGGAGGCGCTCGCACATGAAAAACCCCCACGTATTTTGAACAACACGTGCGATACCTCTCGTGAAAAAAATATCATTCCACTGTGCTGTTGAAAACATTGTCCCATCATTTTTCTAATGGTACAACGCATGTTAGTTGACATGGTTTATTTGTGGTGAGCCTTTCTTTTTCTTTTTTTTTCTCATTCCCTCTCTTCCCTATAAATTATAACTTGACTTTCTTTATTACTGGTATTTCAGCTATAGTTCTTATTCTCTTTATTTCTATTTTTTTCTTGATTATTTTATAGAAATTTTGTTTGTTTTCAATTTCATCATTCAATTTTAATTTATCATCTATTATTTTTGCTTTCAATTTGGTCTCTATTATTTTGATTTCTAGTTTTTTTCCTTGATCTTTTTGTAAAAGTTTTCTTAGTTTTTAATTTCATCATTCAATTTAAATTTATAGTTTATTATGTTTTTCAATCTGGTCCTCATTCTTTTAATTTTTTCTAGGCCTTTTATTGAATTTATTTTTCCTTTTAATCTCACCCTTCAATTCCAGTCCTTTTGTTCAATTGATTTTTTCTTTTCAATTTAACCCTCTAATCAATTATAAAATTTACTTTTTATTTTGATTTTGATTCTTATTCTTTTAATTGCTATTTATTTTGTTTTGAATCCTTTTGTACAATTGAAATTATTTTTCAATTCTATCATTCAACATTTGATTAATTAAGAATTGAGTTTCATTGTTTTTTCAGATAGTGTGTTTCCAGTATAATAATTAGGATAATAAATTTGAAAAGTTAACACAAGTTGACTTTGGTATTTGAAAAAAAAAAAAAGGCTTCATGACTTTCATTGTTTTTTTCCTACCAGATTATTATATTCTCATGACTTAAATCATAAGTTTGGCGAGACAACCCGTGTTGACTAGGTCCTAATGATCAGAGTTATAAGTTTCCCATGCTAACTCGGATTGACTAAAACCAGTTTTTTTAGATCCTTTATTTTACTCAATTTTATCCTTGTGCATTTAATGGTCTGAAAATTGAGTTGAATTATTTGTTTTCTTTTGAAGAAAATATTTTTTTCTTAGGTTATGGTGATCACTTTTTTTAAAAAAAATTTGGTCTATCTATTGTTTTTTTTTTTGTTACCTAATTAAGATAAAACCAACTCATTTGACATAGTCGTGTTTATAATTCAGGTCACGAATTCTTCTCCTTTATTTGAAATGTGTTTGCGGCACGAGGACATCATTTTTTATGCAAAAATAATCGATACCATAGGATAGCGCGAGTCCATAGCTAATGTGTACTTTAGCCATTTTATACTAAATTCTTCATTATTCAATTTTAAATAAACATTTTTTTACGGGGATTACAATTCACCCGATTCATAGTGTATTTTATGTAATTCGATCAGGTAAGGTCAAATTTTTATCTGACTTGACCAAGAGGTAGATGTAGGTTTACCAAACCCGGTCCACCGGGTTTTTTAACCTTTTTATTTTATTTTATTTTATAGATATGTCATTTTATTTTTCTAAACAATATAGAAACATTTATCTTATTATTTACAGAGTGTTTTTATGATTTCATGCATGGATTTAAAATTTAAAAGTTATTTTACAGGTTTACGATTTACAAATAAAAATATATTTTGTTTTTTTAGAATTAGACTTTATCTTTTAATAATTAATTTTAAAATAAAAAATCAAGCAAGGTTAGGTACTCAGTGGGTACTCGTCAGGTAAAGAAAGTTTTCCGATTAAATTGAATATTTCAAAATTAAGCTCCAACCCCTTCCTTAGCCATTCATGGCCTCGTGGACATACAAAGAGAATATTTTTTTTTCTCGAATATTGACTCTAAATTTGAACTGAAGGAAGCCAAACCACCAAACTTACTATTAAGATAGTTAAAGTATAATAACCCA
The DNA here is from genome assembly GCA_015852605.2 of Populus deltoides. NCBI lineage: Eukaryota > Viridiplantae > Streptophyta > Magnoliopsida > Malpighiales > Salicaceae > Populus > Populus deltoides. Next base: position 4,225,407 of record CM027574.2, on the reverse strand, counting down.
TCAACAACCTTTTCTCAGTGTTCTTCAACAAAAGTTTAATAAAAAAGAGAATGTTTTATATATATATATAATAAAAAACAACAAAACACTATCTCATATCTCATGCTGTGTTTGTTTTTGTGTTTTTTTACAAAAATTAAATTTTTTTTAAAAAAATAAAAACAATAAAATACTTTTCCTAGCTTATATTTCTGATTGTATTTGTTTTTATGGTTTAATTATGTTTTTAAATTTTTATATTTTAAAATTGTTTTCATGGGTTAGTATTAAAATAAATTTTAAAAAATTAAAAATATTATTTTAATATATTTTTATTAAAAAAAAACACACTTTAAGAGGCCCCCTTTCTTCTCATCCGCACCCAGCCAAAAAAAAAAAAAGAAAGAAAGAAGAAAAGCCTACAGCTCATTCCCTCCCTCCTTAATCAAGCATCAATCAATCTTCGTTGAACCCACTTATCTTTCTGCTTTATCAACCTTTTCTTACTTCTACTTTGAACAAAAATAAAATTTATATATATTAAAAAAAAAAAACAAAAAACACAAAAACTGGCATTGACAGAATATATTCAACCTTCGCCATTCCCAAGAACCAAACTAAAAAACAAAAAAAAAAAAATCTCTTTTTAAATAAATAAATAAAAGTAAATTGAAGGGCCGGAAACAGGTATCTTTCATAGACACCCAGTCCTTCTCTTCCTTCACTCCTCCATCCTACCCTCTCTCTGTATGGCTTGACCCGGTCTATCACTCAGTACTGATTCATGGCCCAGTCCAATCACATAAGGCAATGCTCTACTTCCCACCCTCGTCGCCGGAGATCTTCTTGGTGTTGTTCCTTCGCTGTGCAGCCTTCAAGCCCAGAGAACCGTCCCTTCACAAAACCCGCTTTCCGCAAGAACAGGAAACCCGATAGTTCGGTCTCTAAGCCTGGCCCCTACTCGGTCCCCAACTCACCCAAACCCGGGTTAAATTTCGTGGGTCGGATCGACCCGAGAAGAATTCTCTCTCCAGGCCGCGTCTCGCCTATTGATTCGGATCCTACTGCCGACACGACCCGAGATATCATACCCGACCCATCACCTCAGATGGATTTGAGCTCGAAATCGAGATCCGAATCTTTCCGGGGAAGGAGTGAGAGGAGGTCGTTCTCGGATACTGGGTCAGATTCGGGTCGGGGCGTTTTTGATGTGAGGCTGAATTTGAGAGGGAGGAATGGTGGGGGTTTAGTGTTGGAGCTGAATTCGGAGGTCTTGATTGCAAATTCAGAAGTTTTTGCGGGTTCGATTTGCGAATATCGAAAAAAATTGGGGTCGAAATGTAATGGTAACGAGGATGGTGGTAATTTGTCAAGAAAGATTTGTAGAATTGAAGTGCCTGATGTGGAGAATTTGGGAATTTTTAGGGACACAATTGAGTTGATGTTTGAAGAGGATATTGCTAAAAGGTTACTCAAGATTGGGGCTTATAGAGCCATTGGCATACTCGAGGTTAGTTGCTGCTGCTTCCTTTTCTTTTCTTTTTAATTTGAAGATTTTAGTTGGGTACTGTCTCTATTAACGCTGGAGGAGAAATTTTTTTTATGTTTTTTTGATTTAGGGGCTTTGGATCACTTAAGGTTTTTGTAGTTACAGGAATTGCTGTGAATAGTTTTGCTATGACTGTTTAACCTCAGTTATTTGTACATGACATGTGCTTGTGGTCAAGCGTAAGGATGCTATGGAGACACTTGTGTATGTCATGCACGGATGGTTGAGAGATTGGGCTGTTACATCAATTGCAAAATATTCAAAGCATTCCTCGCAGGCTTATATCTTAATCCTGCTTTGTATCGATGCAATACCATTGCTCTACAAGAGCTAGAATAGTACTATCCGATTTTAATTTAGAGTAATGGATAGGTTAAGGTAGCAGTTGGATAGGGGCTTTGAGCAGTTGTGACATCGTTGTTGTTGTTTGTGCATGACTTGAGTATATGAACTGGCGGGAGTCCCATGTGCATGCCCGTGTCATGCATGCCCGTGTCATGCATGGGCAATTGAGATTGAACAATCACATTGATTGCAACTGTTAACAGTTTCCTTTGTGTGGTTGCTGGAATATTGAGATACCTGATAATCTTGAATAGATGGTTAAGATAAACAGTGAGCTAAGTGCTCCTCAATTTTTTTCACTGCATAGAATTGTTCTCAAGGAATCAATGAACATTTTGGGCAGGCTTTGCAACAAGCGCATTATGAGTTCTGAGAAATAGCTCATGATATTATGGGGATAGAATTGGGGGCTGGGTTATAGATTTAGTTGTCTGTATGAACTGCAAGGCATGTGACATTGCAAAATAATTTCTCAAACATACCTTGTCTCTTGTTCAAGTGCATTTTGTTTTATCATTCATTGTCGATTACTGGATGTGTTAAAGAGTAAACGGGCGAGAGGGCCTTATTGACTGTCTACTTTGCAATTGACTTAAAATTCATGGTGCCTTTGAACATGTCTTTTATCTTATACTTTTGAATAGAAAAGAATTTGTAAATAATGTTACATAACCAAGTTGGAGATTTTTTTTTCTTGGCTTTAAATATTTTGCAGACAATCTGTTTTTAAGCATCATGCTATGAGTTGGAAGAAAATGATTTATGCAACTGATCCCAATTAATCAGAGATTGAGATACATTGTAATAGAGTTGACAATTACTCATTCCTCACTAAGACACAACACACACATGCATGTATGCTTATAGACATGTACAATTCACTTTTTGCAAGGGACCCTACCTAATCCCTTCTTCATATTCTTTCATATAGATATACTAGATGGAAATTGAGTCTGTAATCATTTCTGAGGATTCTTGAAGTGTGTGTTTGGTATTATAGGAGCAGTCACAAACTTTTCATCCTAATTGGAAAAGCATCAATATGAAACTTTTCCAATTTGATTGGAAAAGAAAACCTGAGATTTTTTTTCATTGCAACCACAATGTCACACACCAACAAAATTTTTTCTGCTCATCATTTTTATAACAGAAGAATCATCTTTAGAACCACTTCTGTGAAAACATTTCTCATATAAAGAGATCAAAGAAAGATCAGTTGATGCATTTTTCTTTTTAACCTATTTTGGAGGCATTATTATTTAGGAGTTGAATTCATAGATTATGCTGGGTGGGATATCTTAAAATGGGTGATGTATTTGAGCATCGGCTCAATGTCACTGGGGCTGCTAGATTTGAATAAAATAGCAAAAGGTTATCAACAAGATTCACATCTTGTAGTTTAATGGCTATCGACATTGTGTCAATGATCAAAGTGTCGAGTTGTAGCAAACACCCATTATTATGATCTTCAACTTCTTGTACTGTGCTCTCCCCTTTTCTTGATTATTACACAGCCTGGCATTAGAAAAATGATTGCTCACATTAATTACCATAACATAGAAAAGTTTACAGTACAAGGGCTTAGATTTTGTCTGTTGTAGCCACATATTGAAGAACTCAAATGAGGATGAGTTTTACTGACAGTCCCTTTGTCCTTGTCCATTTGCTTATTGATCTAACAAGATCTTTTGGAACTATTGCAGGTATCAGCTGGCATCATGTTTACTAAAGGTGTTTTATCTTGTTTGAAATACCTTGAGGCTGTTCCTTGGACGGAGGAAGAAGAGGACAAACTTAGGAATCTATTTACTGTGTTTAAATTTGATGAGACCACAACTCGAGATATTTTGGCTAGACTCCACTTGCTTAGTTCAGAAGATTCTCAACAAAATCTAGCTAGGCAGCTTGTTTGGTCTATTACTACTTGTGCCGATGCCAACGCAAGAAATGAACTGAAGTCATTAGTTAAGGGTCTCCTTAGCAAAAGTTCAGTGTATGAGAAGGATCAACATGATCTCACCAAGGAGGATCTTTATGATGTTTGTCATTCCTGTTTAGGTTCGATGGTCAGCCTCATGGAGGAAGCCTCTGATATCATACCCCAAGGGACAGTGGTGAAAAAGGAAACGAGCAAGCCCTTGATTGGACGCATCTCCAGACAGGTTGATAACATCATTTGGCTGCTGGAAATCCTCCTTGATCGTCAGATTGGTGAGGAGTTTGTGGGAATGTGGGCAGATCAAGTGGACTTGCTAAAAATGCATGAGAGTACATCTCCGATGGTTAGATACGAGCTCAGCCGGGTTTCTGCAATTTTATTTATTGCAATGGGAACAAGAAAATTGCATTGCCGCTCAGAAGCAAGAGCAGCGCTTCTCCAGGCATGGTTTGGCCCAATGCTACTGGACTTCGGTTGGTTACAGAGATGTAAAAAAGGGTTGGACATGAAAGCATTAGAAGAAGCCATGGGTCAGACACTCCTTACACTTCCTATGAAGCAGCAGTATAGGTTGTTCACAGAATGGTTTGGGTATTTCTCCAAGCATGGTACTGAATGTCCCAATCTCAGCAAAGCCTTCCAGATCTGGTGGCGTCGTTCATTTCTGAGAGGGTCAGAAACTCATTCAATTGAATCCAGGTAATAGGTGTCTCTTGTCATTGCCTACCCCTGTAAGCTGTAACCTTTGTGGTCGTGTGTGCTGAGGGGTTCTGAAAATTAGGAACTGAATAATGTATATCTTTATGTAGAATCGTTGTAGTAGTGGTTAGAGCATCAAGTGACAAGATATTTTATTTTTTTTGCTAAATTTATTTTTAGTTTCATCCACTATAAATTATTTTGTGAAAAATATTTTCATGAGGAAAACAAGAGTTATTTGAAGGAATATATTTTTCTATAATTTATATTGTTTTTTTGCTTATAGTTTTTGAATGACGGTGAAATAATAAGAAATTATAATATTTATGATAAAAATGATGGTGGTTGTAGTTATGATGGCAGCATTCAAGATTATAATGGTATAGTAATACATTCAAGACTATAATGATGATTGTTGTTTAGTGGCAATGATGATTATAATGCTATGGTAATAGAATGATGATTTTTGTTTAGCGGCAATGACAATAATGAAGAAATGAAAATCGCGATCTTTTCTTCATGCATATTTTCTGAAAAGCCTCTATCCAGTAACGGTGAATGCTTAAAGTTGAAAGGAGTTCACGGATTCAAAAGCTTCCTTCCTCTCTCAGCAATTCAAGTTAAATGCCCCATTACAAGTTGGGGCCAGAGCATCCTTCTTCGCAGTGGTAACTCGTTTAAATCTTACGACTCCCTTGGCTCTGTTAACTGCTAATTATTACTCTTAACTTCAGAGATATATCCATATGCATGTTAAAATAAATTAAATAAATAAAACGTGTAAGAAAATTCATGATATTATGTTATAAAAACGTTAAAACTTAAAAATATCCACAAAAATTATAATGAAATCCAAGAATTATCTTCTAGGACGTAATGATGAAAGCACCCTCTTCCCATGCATGCCCTTTGCTTCGCCAATGTTCCTTCCAAGGAATTGCTACATGAACAATGAACTTGCTAGAGAAAGCATACGACAGACTTCGGTGGAGCTTTATTCATGAAACCTTATACCTAGCAGGGCTTCCTGGCAGTTTGGTTGGTGTTATAATGAAGTGCATAACAAAATCTTCCATGACGCTTTTGTGGAATGGGGATACTACCGAGAGTTTTGTTCCATCGAGAGAAATTCGTCATGGGGACTCTCTCTCACCTTGTATTTTTGTTCTTCGCATTGGAAGATTAGCCCATCTTATCTTAAAAGCCGTTGAAAAGAGTTAACTGGGAACCTTTTAAGGTGGCTGGAAATGGTCTCTAAAAGTAAAAGTGTTCCTAGGAGAACAGGGCTGGAGCGTAGTAGATGTATGGGTTTTCAATGGACTCATAATCTTGGGAAGATACCCTGGAGTTCCTTTAATCCCAGAGAAGGGTCACTAAAAGTACTTGTGGAGATATCGTGGATAGAGTGAACCGAAGATTAGCTTCAAGAAGAACTAAACAATTATCCTTTGCTGGTCTTACTTTTAGTAATTCAGTTTTAGCTTCACTTCCTATGTTTACTACGCAGACCACTACGATATTAGATACCTAAGGAGGTTTGTGAGATGATTGATAAACCTTGGCAGGGGATTTATTTGGGGTGATTCTAAACAAAGTAGAAAAATCCGAATGGAAAACTATTTGCCAGCCGAGGAACATAGAGTGCGGAATCTCAATGAAGTTAGCTTGGGGTGTTGTGACGAGCGAAGAGGCATTATGGGTTAAAGTTATCAAAGCCAAGTACTTTTATGAAAGGTACGAGGGTCTCTCTCTTTTAACTGTAGATGTCTTCTTAACTTTATATATCTCAATTAATTTTTTAAAATCATGAAATTAATGATTAGAACTTTTAATAACTTGAAATTTATAATATTCAAACTAATAACTTTTATAAAAAATAAATCTAATACCTAATCAATTAAATTAAAAATTCAGGCGGAGCATCTCACTCGTGGTGGCATGTGAGACTAGCGCGGGAATTTGTGATGAAGAGTAGGTTTTGGGTGGTGGGAAATGGGCAAAAAGTGAGATTTTGGTTAGATATCTGGGTGGATAATTTTACCATCATAATGCAATTGTATCCATTTGCCCCCTCTCCCCTGACAATGGTCATCGTCATCTGCTTTTTTTTGGTCACACGTTGACAGAAATTCTCTCTTAAATCAGCTTGCTCTTGCTTGGAGAGTGGGAATCAATTTTGGAACCCTAAGGACAAGGTATGGGATTTAGTTTGGAAGTAGAGAGGGCCACAGCGCATTAAGACGTTTCTTTGGTTGGCAGTCCATAATGGTTTTCTTACAAATGGGCAAAGATTTCATAGAAAGTTAACTGCAAATGTTAGCTGTATTTTATGCTCTGATAGTGCTGAGACTACTCTGCATGTCTTATTAAAAGACTGTTCTGCAGCCAAGCCTTTATGGTTTGGAGGATTGAGACGCAGTATTTGGGGTCTTGGCATGAAACACGTGGAGTTGGCATGACGATAGGGCATCTCATCCCAGAGCCAACACTCATTTGAACCATGAAGGCGGCTTGGAGGTCTTTTGGCGCGTCTCCCCATGTCCAGTTACATTAAAAAAAATTGATTAATTGGACGCCTCCTCATGACTGTCGGAAAAAACTTGACAAAGATGGGGCGAGCAAGGGAAATGTTGGTGCTGGGGGCCTGATCAGAGACTTTAATGGCATGTTAGTAACATGTTTGGAAGCTGGCGGAGGAAGCTGCGAGGACTTGAAGGCGTCGGAAGCGGTGAGGCGTAGGAAGCGGTGAGGCGTTGAAGGCAGAGTTATGGGTTGACAAATTGGGTCTAGAGATGGCTTGGAGTTCAGATGTGAGACTGCTCCATGCGGAGCTGGATTCCCAGTTTTTCCGCTGATCTCTGGCCTTTCGTACAAAAAAAGGAAGAAAAAAAAAGAAAAATGAACTTGGTTCATGGGATTATAAATTAAAATATAAAAATTTATTATATATTCAAGTAAATCAAATCAATCGTCTTATAAATTTATCTTTTTATCCAATAAACTCAATCTGTAAAAGATTTTTTTTCTCAAAATCTTAAGGGGTTGACTTGATAGTTAAAGATATATATTTTATTTCTTGATTTTTTATATTTAAATCCTAAGACAAGTATTTAAAGAAAGTTTTTATATTTTGACAGTTAAAGATTATCTATAATATCTTTTAATTACTATCTTAAATTAAAATAAAAAAATATGTTGTTTTATCCCTTTTGTTTGTTTTGAAGGAAAAAAATTACATAAAAATAGATTTATTTAATATTTTTATATTTATTTCTTTAAATAAATATGTTTTTATTCTCTTTCTATATATATATATATATATATATATATTTATTTATAAATACTTATAAGAAACAAACGACATCACTATGAAATATACGTTGTTTTGGTTGAGGTAAATCCAGTCAGTGTAATAATTTTATGTTCTTGGGGATATTTCTTTTCGTTTCCTTTTCTGAATTAATTAAAAAAGATAAAAAAAATCAACGACTCCAACCAACACTGCCACCCAGCCTTTTCACTCACTCTCTACGAATGTTGACACTCAAATACTCTCTCTTTGCTGCTAGCTGGCTTCTACTGTCACCTTCATTTACTACTTTCTTTTGTACATTTTGTAGTCTGTTTGGTTCCTGAGAAAAAAAAAGGAATGAAAAAGAAAAATGGGTTTCTTTTTTAATGCTTTCTTCTGTTTTATGTAACAATCTGAGGTTCAGTTTTGTCAAAGATTTCCTGCAATTCCTTGGCTATGTCTTATTGTCTGTGGAAAAACTGCAGCATTCTCTTTTGATTGTGGTTAATGTACTATGATTGGCTTCAAAAAGGTTAAGATGCTGAATTTTTGTGTTTTTCTTTGTTGGGTTGTTTAGATAAGCTAATTTGCGCAAAAGGGTGTCGGTCAAGATTCATGCTTGTAGTGAAAATTCATGTCATTTTGTGTAATGAAGTGTGGCTGTAGTTTTCTGGGTTTAGGCCAAAAAATGATACCAAGTAGGCCACAGACTCCAATTGGCGGTTCCTCTTTGTTTAACCTGTACTTTTGAGATCAAATTCTGCTATTCTGGGGTCTCAAGGAGGTGGTTCCATGCAGTTAGGTCAGTATAACATGAATTTGGTTGGGGACTTTCCAAGTATGTCTTCTCTTATCAATCAGAGTTTTGGGAATGGTGGCTCGAGCTCTGGACTTTCTGGTTTGGAGTCTAATCCCATTTCCATGGTAGCAAATGATGTGGGTTTCAGCTCATCATCTGATGGTTTTAATATGGTGAGTTCTGGTTCATCCGGGAAAGTTCAAAGCAAGCGAATTGCCAACTCTTCTGGTAATCACCAAACTCAAGTTCAACAATTTGAGCCACTCATGTTATCGCATGGGCAGAAGCAATTCCATTCCATTCGAGGTAGTTTAGGGGCGACGGGACCTGTAAAATTGGAGCCACAGGTATTCAATGAACAGATTGGTCCCCAGCGTAGGTTGCAGTCCTTGCAGAGTCTGGGTTCAGTGAAACTAGAACCACAACAGAACCAGATTGGAAGAGGCATTGGACCTGTTAAAGTTGAAAATCAACTTTCTGTTCAGTCGAATTTACGACAGCAGCAGCTCCTCCACATGTCCAGGCAGTCTACTCAGGCTACTGCTGCACAAATGAATTACTTGCAGCAACAGCAGCAGCAACCTTTGAGGGCATTTCCTCATCAACAGCCCCAAATGCAACAGTTTCAACAGCAAAATCTGCCAGTTAGATCTGTTGCAAGACCACTGTATGAACCTGGAACAGGTGCTAGGCGTTTGACTCAATACATGTATCAGCAGCAGCATAGACCTCAGGTAAAATTGTTTGATTCCTGGAGAAAATGTGTTTTGTCGGTTTTTGGCATTTTACTTGTGTGTTTGTAGTTACTGATCTTTATGTAGGATAACAATATTGATTTCTGGACGAAATTTGTGGCTGAGTTTTTTACAACCAGTGCCAGGAAAAGATTGTGCGTCTCATTATATGGAAATAGCCGCCAAACAAATGGCATTTTTCCTCAGGTATGCTGTTATATTGACGAATACTAATTGACAGAAGGAGATTTTTCTGAAGGGATGTGGGTTAAAGTAACAAAATATCTTCGGTCTACCACCTTATCTGTGCTTTAGCTTCAATACTTCTACAATGGTTACCTTGTTCAATTTTATGTAAGAGAGGTGATGAATAATTGCATTTATGAGAAAGATAATCGGTAAATGCACAACTTTTGAGCTTAAATTCTATCCTGTGCTATGTGTAATGCTACCTCTTAAGCAAACACTAGCTTATGTGTGCAGTTGTTTTTATTTGAATCTTTGTAGACTTCAATGCAGTCATGACCAACTTGGAATGAAAACCATAGGGTTGACTGTGAAGTTCTTGAGTAATCATATGGAACTTGTGAACTTGATGTGAGAAAACATTTGAAATTTAATGGCAATGTTGCAGGATTTGTGGCACTGTGAGATATGCAATCACAAACCTGGTCGTGGTTTTGGTATGCTATTTTTATAGCCTGAGCTTTTCTGTTATTTGCCATCAGTTTGTTATGAGTTGCAGTGAAATTTTGTTTTGTATTATATTAAGAAAAATGTGCCATTTATCATATCTTTGTCTACATGTTATACAGTCTTCCTACTATATTTTGCAAATTGTGGATCAAAACTCAAAATGTTGCTGATTAGTATGTGATGCTCTGTAATTATGAATGCAAATTTTTTAAGGTATCTAACTTTTCCTGTATCTGGATTTCAAAAACTTTCCCTTTGTGGATGCTTGATCTTTTCAAAGCTGAAAGAACAACTGAAACATGTTCTCTCTCTGAATTCGTGAGACATTTATTGCAATCTATTTAAATGTTTAAAACTTAACCTTGTTGGACATGGATCAGTTTTGAGGGGAAGTAGGTTTGTGAAGAGAAGGCGCAGAATTTTTTTTTCAAATGTGATGATATCAGTTGCACAAAGAAAATCTAAGTTTAGAGTTTCTCGCTTTCTTTTGATTAAATGATGCAGATGTGAAGTTGATCAACATTTGATGAAAAAAACGAAGTCTTCAACAAACTTTAAAGTTCCAAAGATAATAATTTATATAAAGTGAAGAAATTGCATCACCATTCTCTATTCCCTTTCCGAAATAACATTTGATGTCATGTGCAGTACTCATTCTTCAAATCTTGTTTCTGCACTTTCAGAAACAACTGTAGAGGTTCTTCCCAGGCTGTTCAAAATCAAATATGAAGTGGCACTTTGGAAGAGATTCTTTATATTGATATGCCTCGTGAATATCAGAATGCAAGTGGCCAGATAGTACTTGACTATGAAAAAGCAATACAAGAGAGTGTTTTTGAGCACCTTCGTGTAGTACGTAATGGTCAACTTCGCATCATTTTCTCTCCAGATCTGAAGGTTTGTTGGTTGATAAATGGGCTTCTGGGGAATATTTAGATCTATATACTTTTATTATTAATTGATATTATCATTGATTCCCTAACTATCTTACTTCTTCCACATTCTCTAGATTTGCTCTTGGGAGTTTTGTGCATGCCGTCATGAGGAACTTATTCCGCGAAGGTTGATAACACCTCAGGTTGCTAATTTAATGCTTCTAGTCTGTATTATAAATTATGTTTTCTCGTGTGTGGGAATCTTGCTGCAGCCTTTTGTGGAGTCATTGAATTAGTTTATCATGCTTAGTGCATGTTCTATTCAATTCTCAGAATCTATCGTTGAATGGTCCTTTTTCTTTCCATATTCAGATTTTAAGTTCTTATGAATTTAGAGATTGCGTGAAAGTAGGTGGGAAATTTCCTCCTTCATATAAGCAGCAAGCTAAACTAATCTAGGAAGGTAGAACACGCATAAATTTGCAAATTAATCCAGCAGTGAAACCTTATACTTAGGTATCTACATAATAAGCCATCTAGGGGATGGCTCCTAATGGGATTGGTGAAGGGAGGGGTCTTAAATAAATTCCTGAGATGCTTGGCCTCCTTGTCTAGGGAATTGGTCTCCATCCTTGATGAAATGATTTTCTTCATGCTTTTCCTCGATACTTAATTGGAAGTGCCTAATGATGGTCAATATATCTAAGTTTCATCAGCTTGTAGAAGATGTGGACGAAATTTCCCTTTATAATATTTGAGATGCTTCCAATGCTGGGCTGATCTAATTACTGCAATACTTGTCATCAGAGGTCAATTATTTTCTGAGTCACAGCTATGAATATTTTCCAAAATCAGAATCACTTGGTTAAATTCTGCTCTGAAGACTTCCACTTTCATGTGTGTGTGTATTTTTTCACGTGGATAATTTTTTTTCCGTACATGATTTATTCTTTCTTGTCCAATGGTGCTACTGAGGTGGTAAGGTGGAGGTTTTGTCAAATTCTTGTGCAACTTTTTATAGATCAAATTCCTATCTTGTAGGTAAACCAGCTTGGAGCCGCAGCACAGAAATACCAAGCTTCTGCTCAAAATGCTTCATCGAACTCATCTTCACCTGATTTAGAAAGTAACTGTAACATGTGAGTTCTTTTGCTGTGAAATTCATTTGATTGCGGTCATAAGTTGGTGGTGGTTTTTTCTTGCCACTCTTGGAAAATTTCATAGTTGAAAGCTTGTTGCTTTTTGTTGCACTTTACTTTGCTGAATGATGAAAATTACTGAACCTGAGAGGTAACATGAAGCTCCCCCATCTCACCACATGATCTGAAAGATCTTGTATTCTTTATAATGGACATGCTCCACTTATTTACATAATTTGTGTCATGTGGATCTTTGGGCATTCAACAAGCAACCTTGATGATGTAGCTTGGAAACTAAGTCAACAAAGCACTGCCCTTAACCATTAGATCTGCGATGTGAATAAAGTTCTTTTTCCATCCTACTCAGCCAGGACAGTTTTGCATTTTATGTTATTGGATTTATATGGCATATCAATTTGGTGCCCACCCTCCTATGAATAACAGAAGGAAAATGCAATTAAAGTTATTTTGAGTAAAACTATTGCAATATGCTAATTTAATTCTTTAACTCTCAAATAGGGATTGATTCTCACTCCGCTATTCACCTTCATGATGATGTCAGTGTTAGCATCAAAGAACTTGGCCTTTGACATTATTATGACTGATAAAGTGGAAACAAACAAGGATTGCAATCTAGTGCATTTAAGATGTGTCTGGCATGTCATAGAAAAGTTACATTTAAATTTTTATCTGTGGGGCTACTCGATGAATATTCAACTCAATATAGATAATTTTTACATGGCTAACTTGTTCAATTGATTGTTAGATTCTCAATTTGATACATATGATGATTGGTAAACTTGGTGGAACTTTTATTCACATCAGGCGGCCTTTGATTGGCTTATATTTATTTATGTGAAATTTCCAGGTTTCTTGCATCTGCTTGTCAACTAGCAAAAGCCTTGGAGATACCTTTAGTTGATGATTTAGGATACACAAAGAGATATGTGCGTTGTCTCCAGGTACCATTTATTGCAATTTTCTGTTTTCCTATTAACCATGCTTGATTATTGGACCCAAATAGGGTCATCTCTTTTTCCTTGGTTACTAGTGCACTGTTTGATATGTTCTGGAAATGGCCAAGGCATAATATTTTACTTAAGTCAACTAGTTTCTCATGTGAATTCATTTGAATGTGGTTTAAACTTGCTCGGTAGTTGCTCCCATGCATTTTTCTTTTTAGGCTTTTTTGATGCCATTGATGCATGATATCCTCTCCCAGCCCTTCATTCCTGCCTGCCTGATTTGATGTCTTGATCTTTGTAGTAACAGTGCTTACCAATTTACCTACCAATTGACCTTATCCTCGGGATTTTGGATTTAAGATCTATATCCAGCACTAACAAAGCACATGCACTTAAGACGAAATATGCATCTCCATTTTAGTTCAGATTGCATTATATTTGAAATGTGATATTTGCATTCTGCTTGTTTTGGAGAATGTTGGACTGATCATATCTTAATTTTTTCTTTCTTTGTCTTTTTTTCCCTTCATGTTTGGTTAAACAAACTGCAGATATCAGAGGTGGTTAATTGCATGAAAGACTTGATTGACTATACTGCTCAAGAGGCTGGCAAGGGACCAATAGGTAAGCTTAAAGAAACTTCCAACATTTGGTATATGTTCTTTTTGACCTGTTCTGATTTATTGCAAAGATAACTATCAATCAATTCTTATCAGCACAGATTGCCATAAGCTGCAACAGTTTGATGTTCTTATCTTTTATTTCTCTTTAATTTTCTCATGCTTTTGTGCTGATTGAAACTTTCTCTAAACTTTCACATCTATGCTTAATCAAAAAGGACATGAAAAGAAACCTACAAATTGAAATTTTCTAGGGAGGGTGCGTTGAGTATCCAATAATCATTCATCTCACCACCCAAGTAAGCTTGTCGATGATATGCAGAAGCTTTCTTTCCAAAATAAAAAAAAATACATCCTTGCATAGAGCTTCCTTAAAGTAAAAGCTAGTAGCTTTTACAAACACCAAACTGACAAATAGATTGCAATGACACCTTGCTAGCTGCTGCTAGGTTCGTTGAGGATTCCCAAGTATTCTGCTAAAAGGGGGGAATAGCTTCAAAGGTTATATATTGGTGAGAATGGATTAATATTACTTGACAACCTATATGTGACAAAACAAACTTCTCCTATTTGTCCCAAACGCATCAGAGTTTCCTAGAACGCAGGCTAAATTTGAATCTTTTGAGTTTTGACTCGTGGTTATTTAAGTTTTTATTTCACATAATAACATCTTGTTTGTTTTCCAGAGAGTTTGGCTCAGTTCCCCCGCAGAACTAGGCCTTTTTCTGGGCTGCACAGTTCTGATCAGCAACCACCTGAGAAAAACCAGCATGCTAAACCTACATCGAATGATGATCTTCATTCTGTACAGGCAAGTGTCATGCATCCTTCCACAAGCAATGGTGTTGCAAGTGCAAACAATTCCCTCGGCACAAGCTCCACCTCTTCCTCTGCCATTACTGTTGCCAGGCTTTTTCATCAGAATTCCGTGAATTCACGGATTGAAAATCAGGTGACTAGTCCCGGCAGTCCATATACTGGGACATTTGTTCAGATTCCATCTGCTGTCTCTTCAACCACTCTGACACTAGCTCAGCTCAATCCCTCCTCTCCCTTCTCTTGTTTAACACCGTCATCATCTAATAATCCTCAAAGTTCTCACAATATGTTAGCTGCATCAATTGCAATAAACCATGTCAGTTCAGCACATTCACCTGTTCAAACACCAATGGAGCAGTCATCTCAGTCAAATGAGGTTGATCCAAATGAATTTCAGAGCTCTGTTGAGAAAATTATACAAGAAATGATGATTTCTTCACAGTTCAGTGGGGCAGGTGGTATGGTCAATGTTGATTATGAAGGAAATGATATAAAGGACATTAATAGGGTCACACGGTCAACACAAAATGTGTTCACCAGTGGCCCTTGCCTGGAGCGCAATGTGAGGGGAAACAAGAAGTCAGGTACTATGGATGGAGGATTTGGGAGTTTGAATGGTCAAAATCATATCTCTGCCTCTACTAGCAGATTCACAGCTGCCATGGGGAATGTCTCCAGCACTTTGTCTGGTAGGTTTGCCATGCCAGTGATGGATCATGATGCTGGTATGAATCATCAACAACAGGCACTGGCTTATCAGTTGCGTCTTGGAGCAGTAAATAGATTTCTTGATAACCAATTTGATTAGAAATCTCCCTGAAGAGTAGTTAATTTTACTGATACTTTCATGGTGGTAGTTCAGACCCAGTACGATACCATTCAGGTGGTGATACAAGGGGCTTGAGACGTGGCCATTTTATCCTTTCTGCTGAATCATGAGAAAATTTTGTTTCCTTTGACTGGCAGCAGCTGCATATTGTACAAATATAGAACTACTTCTGCCAATAGGCAATTTCAGCTGATGGTGATGGGGAGGCAATATTTTCTTAATTAGCCAGAGATGGATTAGAATTTTATGTTTTCAGAAAGAATCAAGGAATATTCTGCTTTGATAATGAGTTCCATTTGTTCCATATCTCTCTCTAAGCTAATGTAAAATTCTGCAATACCTTATCACTGCTGCTTCGGGATTTCTTCGCACCCGAATCACTAGGAATCCTCGTTACTTCAAGATATTGTTCTTAGTTAAGGATGATTTTTGCAATCGCCTTGGGTTTTTGGGTAAGCAATGATCGACCAATTTTCATGGATGCATTTTAGCTCAAGCTCAGAATTGCGAGACACGCAGCAATTGCGGTTCAGCAGATACATGTTTTTATCAAACTAGACTATCATGATATAAAAACTTGGGACAACATTGACATGACAAATACAAGGCAATGACAATTGTAACTAACGATTTCTAAATGATGTTTGCTGCTGCTCTTTATTCTCTTCAAGCTTCAACGTATTTTTCAATGGCAGCAGCCAAGGTAGCCTTTGGAACTGCACCTATAACACCTTCCTTCTTCTCTCCATTCTTGAACATTAGCACTGTGGGAATGCTTCTAATCGCATATTGTGATGCAATGTTTGGGCAATCATCAGTGTTCACTTTGAAACAAGCAATCTTTCCAGCGTATTCTGCTGCCAATTCATCAATCACTGGTGTTATCATTCGGCATGGTCCGCACCATGGTGCCCAGAATTCAACTAGAACTGGGATTTCACAGCCAATAACCAGGCTATCCCAGCTTGAATCTGTCACCACTTGCACTGTAGAAAAAAAAAATTAATCCCAAGAACATTCAGTGCACAAGCGCAAGCAAAAATGAACAATAGTTGTTTTTATTTTATAAAAAAAAAGCTATTGTGAGGGAGGGAGAGGGGCTTACCTACACCGACAGCTTCTTGAGCTTTGCATACAATGGTGGATTTATGAGTTTTGACTGAAGCATATGAAGAAGAGAAAGAAGATGGAAATGACAAAGAAGAAGACCTCCTTAACCCACTGCCTGTGGGCAATTTCAACTTCTCTTTTGAGCAAGCTACATGGTTTGAACATAATACTCCAGCTCTAGTAGTCGACATGGTGCTCATATTCATGCTTGCGTGAAGAGCCATGAACTATATGCTGCTTTCCCCCCCCTGTTTGCTAGGTTTTATATCCTTTGTATACTTAGAAAATGAATCCTAGATATCCAGATATTAAGGAAAAAAACAGATAAAAGAAAGCATGTGACCATCTTTCTTTCTTTTCAACTCGTTGGATTTTTAAGTGGATATTGTAAGAGAAATGTAAGGTTGAGGTGACTCCACTCCTGTGGATGAGATTTTGTCCTCATATATCTCATCACATGAAACTACTTTGCTCTGGAAAATAACATGTGGATTTTTGTATCTCTACTGCAAACAATGTGCACAGAGCAAAGTTGTTTTTTTTTCTTTGATAGATATTTACTTTTCCGTCAATAAAAAAAAAAATCTTGACAACAAAGGCCACCTACCAATCTACTATAGAGTTGTTACTGGGCTGAGCTCCACTTGGATTTTGTCAAAATCTAAGTGGGCTTGAATCAAAATCCAGCAAAACTATTTTAAGGGTTTAAGATGAGGCCAGCCTCAAACTGGGATGCCATAGCCTTAGATTATTTGGTTCTAGTCAGTTCATTCATAATTTCATATCCATAAGCTATAATGGCTAAGAGTGATAATTTATGTGATCATGATATCGTGAAAAAAACCTTAGATTATATATGAACTTTTCATGATTATCTTATGAAGATTTGGGTTGTTCTTGAAAAATAAATTCCCTGTGGATACATATACTCTGATATTTAAGTTAATACATATAAGATGTGAAAATAATAAAAGGATAAAACAAAATAAAGTGATAGATAATGAGAAGAAAATTCCTGTGCAAGACTGTTTTTGTCTCTTAAATTTATGCATAGAGTCTAAGACCTGTTTATTCTTACATGTGACTGAGGTATTTATACATCTAGTTCTTGAACTTAGTTCATGAATTTTTTTTTTTTAAAAATTGAGTCATGGGGTGCTATGACATGTTTACCATTGATGAATATATTAGTGATAATATTTGTCTAGAAATTTGAGGGTTGCTATGCTATGTTCTCTATTGGTGAAGATATTGATAATTATAGTACCAATAAATAACAACAGTCTAAAAAGACATTATTGATGAAGATATTAGCATTTATAATACCAAAAAATAACCATTGTCTAGAAAAGCATTGCCTGTATCACATAGAAAAAATTGTGTAAACATGGAAAGTTTATATGCGAGATTTGGAAACTTAAAATGTATAGAGGTATGTGTATGACATTGCTGGGTAAGGAAGAAAAGAAAATAAGAAACGAAGAAAAACCCATTTGTTTGGTGTATCTATACTACTAAAGGAGCAACATGGATAGCGTGTGGAAAGGTTGGCCATCTTAGCCATTGGTACTAGATTTATTATCATTAGAGCTTGTGTGTGACCCTAACATCCTATTCTTTCTTTCTTTATTTGTTTTATTTTCTTTTCCTTCTTCTCTCTCTTTGCTTATCTTTGTGCAAACTCATTATTCTTTACTCTTTTTTAGCCATTAGATCTCTTTATTTGGTTTTGTGGCCATTGAATCCTCATAAAACTTGTGAGTTAACTTTTGCTCATTACAACTTATGAGAGAAGAATTCTTATGCAATGCACATGCACAGGAGAAAAAAAAATGTGTGGACATGGCTAGGTCTTCCAACCATTTAGACCCAATCCAAATTGCTATTTTTATTTATTGTACCATTAGTTGAGAAATTATTAGATACTCTTAGTACTATACTAATTCATTTAATTATGTGATTATATAATATCTAACCAAATTGCTTTTTTTTGTTAGTTGACTTGTCAATACCGATGAATTCTACAGTACTCAAGTTATAACTACTAATACTTATAATATATAAGAGAGATAAACACAAGAAAGAGAGAGTCATATTCTAACTTACCAAAAGTGATAAGAATATCTTTTCTTTCTAAAATTTGAATATATTTAAGAGGAGGAATTAGAAAAATAACTTTTGAAAAATAAAGATATTCTTATCATTTTTTGTTAGTTTGTATGTGATTTTCTCTTTCTTTTGTGTATATCTCTTCTATGCTCTAAGTATTAGTAGTTACAACTTAAGAATTATATAATCTTTCTATCAGTGTCATTACTATCACCTTATTTTTTGTTTCCAAAAGGAAGTTTCACTCTATATTTTAAAAATATCTCATATCTAAATTCTGAAAAAAAAGATAAGGAGATTAAAAAATTATGCTATATTATTTAACCAATAGTTCTATGGATTGTTTATTGAAAAAAGAAAATAGACATTTTTTTTTCTTTTTTTCCTTTTCTTTTTCTTTTTTCAAAAAGATAACTATTGTCAAATAAAAGATTCTATATTATGTTATCTATAAATTTGGTAGTATTAGTCAACTCCTATAAATTATTAGTCACTTTTAATTTGGATAATAATTTGATCTGGTTTCTAATTTCATACCTTGTATGCTTCTTTAAATATGAACTTTACAGAGACTATTTTGATTCAAGTCAACATATTGATTTCTAGATAATACTTTGTTTTCATGGTATCGGAGCAGAGATTTGATCATTGATTTTTTCTAAAACCCTATATTTTTTGTTCTTATCCCTTTGCCACTCTTGCTCAGTATGTTTGAAACAAAATCCATTGCTACCTATACCTCTAGTAATGAGCCACACTCAATCTAGATCACCATTATCCATCTTAATGGCAATAACTTCTTATGTTGATTTTAATATGTGCATATGTATATTCAAGGGCGATGAAAAATAAGTTATCTGACTGGCAACATGAAGGTATAAAACCTAACATATGGTACCTAGGATGTTGGAAAATCCAAGGTTATGACGTAGCCTGTGAACTCCATGGATGAAGATATAAACTCTCTCTCTCTCTCTCTTTCTCTCTCTATGTGTGTGTGTGTGTGTGTGTGTGTGTGTATGTTTGTGTGTTATTCAATGATAATGGAACTCTAGGATAATGTTAACCAAAAGTATTTTGATCTAGGCAATCAATCCCAAGTTTACGACTTGACTTTGAAAGATGGTGAGATCTGACAAGGAGAAAAGAATGTCACTAAATTCTTTGACACACTAAAATGATTGCAAGACATTGATATGTTTAATGATTACAAATTAATGAAAATCTATATAGAAATGCAACCATTACAAGAAACAGAGTAAGACTTTTAGATTTACAAATTCCTGACTAGACTTAATGTTGAGTTTGATAAAGTAAAAGGAAAACACTAGGTAGAAAACCCCTCTCTCTAATTGGAGAGGCATTTCAGAAGTTAAAATATAGAAAAGCCACATAGAGATCATGCTTGGAAAAGCAACAAACTTTGTGACAAACACAAATATGCGGTTTCTGTAGCAAATAAAAAAGCCTTTTTAGTAAAGAGTATATGGAAGAAATTCTAAAACTTATGAAGTTCAATTCATTATCTATTATTCTTAGTGTTTTACTTGCTCAAATAAGTAGTCATCCTTATGCTCTATTTTGTTATTCAAATTTTGCTTCTTGGATCATTGATTCAGGTGTAACCAATCATATGATCAATCATTCCCATCCATTTACAAATTATTTATCATGTCCTAGTAATGAGAAAATAAAAAATGTAGATGGTAGTTTCTTACCTATTACAAGGAAAGGGTTAATAACAATTTTTGAAAGTATAAATCTTAAATTTTTTCTTCACTTTCCTAAACTTATTTGCAATATTATGTATGTGAGTACACTAACCAAAAATTATAATTGTCGTGTTATTTTTTATAATTTTATCTATATATTTTGGGACTAGAGTTTGGGGAAGATGATTTACTAGGATAAGATCTTTGCTACCCTGATGACAACTTCTTCAGTAATAAAATAACTTAAAGCTTTATTAATATAAGTTCAATGTATATTTATGAACGAATAATGCTTTGGAATCTTAGACTAGGATATCCTAATTTTCTCTATCTTAAATATTTATTTCGTGAGTTGTTTAAAAAATTAAATTGTTTATCTTTTCATCTTGAAAGTTATCATTTATCAAAAAGCCATTGTACAACATTTCCTTTAAAACCCTGTTGTAGTTTAAAACTATTTTATTTAATTTATAATGATTTGTGAGTCCCTTCAAAAATCACTATTTATCTAAAAAATAATAATTTTTCACGTTGATAGATGATCATATATGATTATGTTGGATTTATTTGACTAGGAAAAAAATTGAAGTAGTAATATTATTTAAATATTTTTATCAAATAATAGAAAACTAATATTAGACAAGGATTAACATACTTTGTTATAATAATGGAACATAATACTTTAACAAGTATTTGTGAAATTTTTTGAAAGAAAAAAGGGTTCAATATTGGTCTATATATGGTAACACTCTTTAATAAAATAGAATTACTAAGAGAAAAAAACAAATATTTACTCGAAGAGGCTCATGCCATTATATTTTTTTATGAATATTCCAAAACATTTACAAGCTGAAATTGACAACATCCTATTTGATTAATATGATACCTACTTGAGTTTTACAATTTCATACACTATTAGATTGCCTAAAAAAATCTTTTTTTGATACACAAATACAATCTAATTTGCAAATAAAAGTTTTTGGATGCATAATCTTTGTTTACATACCAAACAAACTCCAATCTAAATTTGATCACAAAACCGATAATATATTTTTATCGGATATGTCCTAAACAAAACAGGACATAAATGTTACAATCCTCAAATTAGAAAAATTTATGTAAGTATGAATGTTTTTTTTTAATAGAAAATCAACCTTACTTTACCAAAAATATACTTTACCAAAAATAATCTTGAGGAGGGATATGCCCCTAACCAAAAAGAATAAAAATATTATGATTCTTAAATTAAGAAAATTCATATAAGCATGAATATTTCTTTTATAGAAAATCAACCTTATTTTACCAAAACTCATCTTGAATATTTATTTTGAATCAAATTATATTTTTACTAGTCATTCAAATTAATTTTAAACCCTTCAAGTTGATCAAGTCACATCAAATTAATCCCTACATAATTTAAATTTTTATTTTCTACTACAAAAACACGTTAGTATTTCCTAAACATTGTTTTTTTATATTAAAAAGATTTTGTTCCAACCCAGAGGGGGCCAATAATCTAGTCACTTATTGTTTGATAAAAGAAATATTAAAATCCTACAAACCATTTAGTTATGGAAGCATACCTCCAGAAAAATAAAGCAGTTCAAACTTCAGATAGTCTCTAGCCTGATGGACAACCAAGACTGGTTAGTAAAAAGAGAAGCTTACCTTGTACTTGTAGAGAGAAGCCGAGGACCTCATCATTGCTACGTTTCCATGTTGATAAATAACAGGTAAAATAAATTAATGAATGCCCATGATCAACAATTCAATTAATTGAATATCATTCTCCTCAGGAATCCATACAATCAACGGTGAATACATAGACAGGAAAACACAATGACAACATGATGTTGACATTTGTGCCTACAGTACACCGACAGTATTCGTTTATAAGAAAAATATCAGGGTGAAGTGTGTTATGAACTGGAAGTCCTAGCAGTTCATACATTCTCAGTGTCAGCTATTTTTTTTTCATAGTTCTCAATCGCTATACGATCACAACCCCGTATACGCAAACCTCATTTGTTTTTCTTTCCGCCAGCCAAGATACGTTGAATCTGAAGCCCTCGGCTGAAAGCTTGGTTAAACAGCAGCCTGGTCTGGAATTCTGAAACGAATGGGAACCAGGCAAGTACAGCCACTGGTGCAAAGATGACCAAAGCCATCATGTACTCGTACCCACGGGCTAGAGCTTTCACAGATCCCCACATTTTAAGGCCCTTCACTACTGGCCTGCAAGCTTGTGCTATCTGAAAACGAAATCAGCTTAATTTGTAAAGATCGATATTTAACTAGGAAAGCTCATGATCACCATTATGTTATGTAAACACAAAAGAGAAATATAAATCAAGGGAATGAGGCTCCTTTTTCCAGTACGTTACATTAAATTCCATGTAAGATGGCGTTTGATATAACTTAGTGGGAGGTGGTATGCTTGCGAGATAGAGGAAATGATTTTGCATGATAGTCATGTACATACCTGCAGAATTGCCAAACCAGTTGGCAGAAAAGCGAGCAGACTCTGAAAGATGTCTCCAACTGTGAGGTGAAGAGTAGTGAACAGGATCACGAGAGTGATCACAGATCCAATAAAGAGAAACAGCTTAAGAAGTCTAAACATGAGCTGAAAATCTGCGCTAAACTTCTTTCTTCCCATGGAAACAATCTGCGGTTCGAAGGCACTAGAGTTGGTGAATTGCATTCCACATGACAAGTTCATTTTTAAAAAAGATTTAAGATTTTAGAGTTTGAACAATAACCTTTAAGATGATCATCATAGCAACAATGACCAGCCACGACAGACCATATACCTGAAATCAGAAAACAAATTCATAGACATGAACATGAAAGGCATATAATTTCAAAACACAATACAGCTAAGGACTTCAAATTCATTTTCGTTAGGCAAAACAGCCAGCATGATGGTTTCCGGTTCTCATCTTATTTTATTTTTGCATTGAAAGGAAACCATGAGGGACACCCCCTCGCCAGAAGCACCCCCCCTATAAACAAAAACAAGAAGCTAGTGATTCCACAAGAGTTATCCCTTTCAATGCATCATTATGGTTCCATGGTCATAATCACTATAAAAGACATCTATCTCTGCAATCCTTGAAAAGTAGATTTTGATATTGACATTTTGTGAGAAAAAAAGTTGGTAGACAATGAAAGATTTCAGAAGTTCCTTTATCAAATTAGACTAAGATTTGTGCTACGTTTTAGAGTAGAAGAATATTAAATTTCATGTACTCACAATAGCACTCCGGCTTCTTCCAGGCGTGCTTTCCTTGACTGCTTTTAGCTGGTATACAATTCCATATTGATAGATGAAGAAACGCAAAGAGAGAAATATCTCCCAGAACCGGCCTAAAAATCCAGTGTGTTGCAGGTGCTCCTGTTCCTCATCCCACCAAGACTCCCAGCTCTTGTTTGCTGGGACACCAATACCACCCTGGCTGCTTATCCACTTTGACCAATCATCCCAATCATCCACAATCTTCTGCCACTCAAATCCGGATGGATTGAAAAGGAAAGGAGCAAACAAAAAAGAAGTCACTAAGAACCACATTGAGGCCGTGACAAGTGCAAAGCCTACTCCACTTGCTGCTTTTCCATATATCTTATAACATATAAGCAATATTAAAAGCTCCAGTCCTTTCACAAAGTGACTCCTCGAGTACATCCTATAGTTCTCAGCAAATTTCTGATGCCGAACCACAAAACCACGCCCAGTAGCCCTGTATTTTGCTCCACCATGCAGGATAGTGCGCCCAAAATAATGGACCTTAGTCCCAAGGGAAAAGGTGAAGAAGACAGAAGCAAGCTGAAGCTGCATGATTATTATGTCACCTAATGCTGTTCTGAACCCTCTCTCTAGCCCCATCTCCATGACCATGGGCAACGCCATCAGAAAACCAATCTGAACAAGAGACTGTGAGGCCATGGCTGCTTTTAGGGGATCATTTCCCCTAGCCCGTGCATACTTAATTATTGATTCCTCCAATCCACTTAATGACAGGTAAAGTTTACAATACAAGAAAGCATATACCGTAAGGACAACTATCTGCATATTAAGAAGATAAAAATTATCTGTTAGCTGAACTTCCCAAATGCGAAAACATCCTAACATCCCAGCCACAAATGCACACAGGAATAACATTCAACTCAATAATTGCATAATCTGTGCAGGGCACAGCATATCAGAAAGAGTTTTCTGCACAATAAAGATGCAAATAACAGATCACATTTAAAAGGAGACACTACATTGAGTATGGTTTGAAAATCAAATGAAGATATTTAAGTTGTTTAAGAAAAAGGGTTTGCAAGCAAAGCTGTTCTTTCATAAAGATGCATAGATGACTCTGGAAATGAAACTGACTTTCATACTGAAAGCCTCTTCGAAAATCTTATCTTATCATCAAACACAAAAGGAAGCAGCCATTTACTTGAGAGAAAAACCAAAAGGACATGAGAGATTCCAGACAGTTTAATGTAGCAGTTTGACAACTAAGAAAAAAAATATAAATATAAAAAAACTACATGATTTTTTTTACAAAATATAAATCATTGGATCATAAAAGAGAGAGAAAAAATTCGTTAGGTGATCCACAAGGAACAATACCCCTTTTCTTTCCAATTGAAATTATGAAATCCATATGACATTTATTAGAAGAATTGCTCTTCAATTCTTTGTCATTTAGCTCCTTGCTATTTGGACTTTGAACCAAACTGAGCACTGCAAAAAATGCATCTTATAAACAATGCACTGACACGCACGTGAAAACAAACAAATGCATACATAAGCAGACTGACACATTTATTCCCTAATGAAATATCATGGCCAAATATTTCAATCTCTAAGCTGTTCTTTTTCCCATAATATACGTAATTTTCTAGGTATATTATGGCCTTGATAGCAACTATTTTGGCTGCCTTTTTTCATGCTTAGATTGAGTTCTCTGGAAAACAACAAGGTAACAATTAGATTTTTCAATTAGCCTTCTCCACACTGCTTGTCCAATTGCTTTTCAACATGAATTACACATTCAAAAAGAATTACCATTGAATTGACGTAAAATCCGATCGTTGTATAATAACAGGACAGCATGCGGAAGAAATCAAAACGATGGCCTAGTCGATAGATATCCCTGCTGAGTGTCTGCTCCCCATTACCACATGCTACCTTTGCTTCAAACAGAGAGATTTGGTTGAGCCCGACATCTCGACCTTTCCCAACTTGAATATACTCATGATGAGTGACATTCCCTCGTCTCAGTGTTGAGTTGAAACCTACATTGTAGAACAAGCATAGAGAAGCCGATGAAATGGTGTTACCGGAGATAAAATAAATTCCCAAACATTTTGTTGGTTACTCTTCAACTACTTTTCTAGGTGACGAGAACAGGTTCCTTGAGAATAGTACCAGCAAATATGTCCTCACTCAAATTGATGCCATGAGAAGCCTTGCTGATGCCACCACGTGTTACGTGAAAGATTCTATCAAACACATCTGGATGCCCATAATGGAACCGGACCCTATAAATACCAATACAAATTTCAAGATAAAATGTCAACATTAATAAGATCAGCCAAAAAGGCCACCTGAATGGTTTTATTTAACAAAAGCAAAGACATCTTATGTTCTTCACGCTAAATAAAGTGGATGACCTAATATTTGGCACGACCCAATTTCGAAGAAGCAAATGAACATATATGCATAGGGGACCACATGGACACACATGCGTGCAAGAGAGGAGTGGATTATCGTATCTATGCTAGTGATTCTCAAAGCTCTTTTTTTTTTAGCACTGGTACATGTTAAAAATATATTTCTGTTAAGATCAGCAAAATCACTTTTTTTTTTTAAAGGAGCGGTACTATTGATTCCTTAAAAACCTTTATCTCAATAATGTATCTTAAAAAACGGCTGGTATTTTGCATACCATAGGTTGTACTACACTGTTATCTAAACATAGAAAGGAAGAAAAAGAGAGGGTTTACTTCAATGGTCTTGCTAGAACCCTTTGACCAATGGTGACAAAACTCGTTTCTTGGTTTGACATGAACCAAGCCAAAGAAGAGACACTGCATCATAGAAGTAAAAACACATTAGAACAATGACAAGGTATGATATTTGATGGTAATAGAGCATCAGAGAACTAGAAAAGATAAACATCCATCAGACCTTCCAGTAAAGATATGCTCCCGAACACCCAAAATTGTAGGTGGAAGCACTCCATGATCCTCATTAAATTCTTCAAGAAGGTTACGCATTTTAAGTGCTTCTTCTAAGTAATTATCCTAGAAGAAATTGATATGAAAAATCATCAGAATAGGTATAAAAATCATAATGAAGCAACAGTACATTCAGTTTTTCCATGTTTTACCTGATTCATGTCAATGGCTTGCAGAGCTTCCCCTCGAGTAAATATAATGGCATGATTCTGATTCTCAGGCTTTCCTTCTCCTAATTTAGCTGCACCTGGCAATCTTATGCGATATATTTCCTTTTGGAGAAGATAGAAAACAATTAGCTTTATGGAAAAAGTTGCTCAAATGTAATTAAATGGGAATATCATAAAAATTACCTGATCAAGATTATCAACAGCTTTTACCAATACAGAATAATAAACCTTCTGTACCTTGCCACCTTCTCTTTCTCTTTCTTCAACTTCGTCAATATATGCAACACGGAGAGAGGGATTACTGTAGAAGATGTAGCAGGTTCAAAGTCTTGAACAAAATGTGCTCAGCAAACTGCTTGGGATATTCAACAGTGAGATGCTATAATTAGACAGAGAGCATACTTGACCATTAAATTGAGAATGTCTGTTGCACGACGATCTCCACTCCTCTTCTGATTTCCATAGTTCTGACAGGTAGCAACATAAGTGAATTTCATGTCCGCTACTGCCTCTATTTGAGCACTCACAGATCTTTGACTTTTCTTATCTTCCTCAGTTGGATCTGTGATGGCTTTGTAACCTTCTAGTATCTCTGCATTTATGAGAATATGTCAGACATTGGCATATTACTCCAAAATGAAACTGCTTCACTAGGCACTCATCATTTCTAATGAAAGAATTGACAGGTATATTGAAAACAAAACCATAAGAAAATGGTATGCATTCCCAGGAAAAGTACAACTAAGGTCAGAGGCATTGAGCTCAATTTTAGCAGTAAATGAATTAGATTCAATGAATAACTACTTTATAACATCAATTGGATTTGTATTCTCGCAAATATATGCTACTACATGGCAAGGAAAACAAATGAAAGAAGCCTGACGCAAGTCTAAGGCATCGACAGTAAATTAATTAAACCACAAGGGAGTCAGGAAATTATTTTATTCTTGAGAACTAAACTAGAGTAGCTCCCAACGCATTCTTTCATGAAAGAGCATAATTTTCTTCTTCAAGACTGAAAATGAAGTTTGAACTTTAGATTTTTTAAAAAATCATTTTTTTTCTTTCTCCTTCAGATTACTTATCATATTCCAAGTTTTGGAAAAAAAAATACTATTAATGCCATTTATTTAAGCCATCATTCCTTCTTGAAATTTATGACTACGTGATTTCATTATTTTTAATCCTATAAAAAAAATCAGATATGACTGATAGAAGAAAGCTTATGTCAAAGAGTAAGAAATCATATCTTATTAGAAGATTCTGATACTCTAAGAATGGAACATGGATTCCACATGTTTATTATTTTCATATTTCAAGAACTCATTATTTAATTTGCTTAGGAGGGCTACTTTCAGGAAATGAAGACCAAATGCAATTCCACATTTGAAAGTCATTTTCAAACAAAATGAAGAAAAGCATTTAGGCTCTCACCACTTTCTTTAGCCATATCAAGGAAAGCTTGAAGTTTTAAAGCTCGTCTGTAGTACATCATCCCTCTAACTGCAACATTTATGATCATTTGTATATAAAAAAAAGATTAATTCATTTAAATGAGAAAATGTAAAGGGATCAACTACCTGTGCGACAAAGAGTTTGACCTCTCAAGGAGCCCCAATGACGAAGTTGCAAAATATTTTCTTCATTTTCCCAAACCTCACTCTCTTTTTTGCAATTTATTCTTTCCATGAAGTTATTCCATTCATCTGATGACAATGCAAATGGCTACTGAATAAATTACATCATTCATTCAAAATAATGCAAATCATACATGGTATTGGTATTGTACTATGGGAGTTCACAAAACAACCCTACCTGGGTAAATCTTTTGCAAGTAGTAGATGATTGATACACCATCTTCATTCTCCATTTCAAGATCAGATTTGGAATAAACTGTCTCTTCACTATAGTAGGGGGTTAAGACACTGTGCATGGCAGAAGAATAGTCTTATTACATAAAAGTTGATGTTGTTAAAAATACCTTAATTTCCTCAAAGAAACTCATCAAATTTCTCAAGACCTTGAAAAACTGTGTAATTTATCCAGGACAAGTCTATCTAGAATTCACAAATGTACTTTCACAAAAACTATAATAAATCAGACACTGACTTTAGGAGAGCAAAGAGTCTCAATAGAAGCATGTAGGATGATATTTGAACAAGCAATATTATCACAAAGAATTTGAGAAAAGGCACTGCCTTTCTTCTGGCTGACTATTAGCCAGAAGTAGACTCAACTTGATCATATGCTCTGAACATATGTTGTACAATGTCTGGTCAGGTGTAACCCAATGTGGCTACCAATGACCAATATTTGGTCAAATTCAAGCCACTTGTCCATTGAACGATATGAAGGTGGCAGACAATCATTAGACCAACTGTAAGTTATCAATCAGTTGAATTCAACAAAATGTGAAGGCAGTTCTTTGCAACTTGGCAAAGTCACTGCAATATTCATTTTGCTATCGTTTTTTTAATAAAAATGAATCAGACCTGAATGAGAGCATTTTACGGACTCGAGGAGGACGTGGCATGTCCATAAACAACGAATTTGTAAAGAATGAAATCCTCCTGCGTGCTTCAAGGTTTGTTGGGACATCATTGGCAAATTCGTTCACCGTCAAAAGGAGATGAATGCGTCTTATCTAAGAGATCATTAATCAAAGCTTTCATCAATCTTTACACACACTAGAAGGGTTAGTACTTAAGATAATCATTGAAGCTCAGCAAGTGCTTGGGTACCTGTTCTTCCCATTGTGCTGTAACTACAGGAGGGAACATTATAGCAGGTTTTGTGTCAGTACCAGAAAACACTTGTCTTCCAGAATCCTTGCCACTTTGCCCAAGGTCTACCAATTCACTGAAAATCATCACACAAGAACAAGCTGGACTGTTAGCACTCATATGAAGGACAAGAGTGTGCCACTAAATCCAAGTAGAAGATGCAAGGTTCACCAACCGATTCTCATTCACCATCATATCATTAGTAAATACTTCTAACATGTCCTGCAGTATCAACACCACGGTATTTTGCTTGGAGGGATCAGCATCTTTCTGCAAGGTGGAAGGAAAAAGGAAGCGGTCAGTTTCCAATGCACGGCTACAAAGAGAATTTCAGATTTACAAAAGCAAGCTGAATATACCATTAGCTGAGTTTCATAAATGACTCACCAATAATCTCACAAGCTCCACAAATTTGTTACATAATGCTGGTAAGGGACCCATTCTGAAATTTGTAAGAAGTGTGTTCTTTGAAATATTACTCTCAACTTCTTTAAAGATGATGCTAAGTATCCTGTTACATCACAACCACAGTTACACACTACACTGAACCATCATCCTAATTTCATTCAAATGCCAGATAAAGCTCTGCAGCAGATAGATTAATAGCCAAAACAATTAACTTTGTTAAACGCATATAGATATTAGTAGAGCACTAAATACCGGACCGGAACTCAAAATGTTATAGAAGGAATAAAAATGCTGAAGCGGAAATACTAAAACATAGATTGGACTCTTGCAAACTTAAGCTTTGATTGGGAACAATGAAATTATCAGCTAAGAACCTGGTCTCCAAAGGAGGTATCTGTAACATTTAAAAGATTTAAATCCACAGGACAAGTCATCTTTCTATGGTAAGTTTCTTTCTTTATTATTTTTTATTTTTTTTTGGGGGGGTGGGGGGATTAGTTGTTTAAAGAGAGGATGGAGAAAATGGATATGGATTATCATGGGTAAGGAAAAGAACACTGCCATCAACCTTTTCTCAATTTCTCCAACTATCAAAATATTCAGGACATGTTTAAAGGATTCGTAGCATTCAATGACTGCACATTTCATGTATTCATCTGCACATATGCGTTTCCAGAGGTCCGCATCCCTTGATCGGAATTGCACTGCCATATCCAAAGCTATCGGGATCTGTAAATGTAGAATATATTCAACAGTTAAAAACAAGTTCCATTCACTCAATCTGCAGAAAGAAAATACATGCTGACCTTGCTTGCAAGCATAATCGGTGGCCACTGAATTAATTTGAGGCTAGGATCTGATGTATATGGAACCAGCAACAGATCCATCTCCCTGAATTAAAAGAAACCAAAGATTTAGTCTTAACAGGGGAAGAAACAGATAGAAATGAAATTTTATCTAGCTTATGAGGCCTTTCCTGTCACTAATGAGATCTTCTTCACGGAAACTACATATCACTTCATTCCATAACTGAGCAAATTTGGCAGCTTCACTTCTCTTGCTTGCAGTAACCTAACAGGAATGACATTGTAATAACTGAGTGGGATGCATGAAACTGCAAAACAATGATAATGATATAGAGAATTTGAAACATCAATCCAACCTCAGAAAATCTCTTTGAAAAAGAGAAGCCCTTCTTCCGTTTCTTATCTGAAGGAACCAAATATGTGTTAAATGCACCGGGTAAGGACTGGAACCGTGACCTCAGCATGCCCAGAGTTCGAATCTGTTAGAAGAGAAGGAGGAAATTAATAGGCCACAACCTTAAGTTACAAAAAATCCTGCAACCTAAGCTCACTGACATAACTCACCCAAAGATTTAATGACATTTGAAAAATCACTAAAAGGAGAGTGAAAATTAAATGAGAGTTATATTCTCAAAAGGTGTTTGATATCTTACATAAATTACAAGAAAAGGAGAGTGGTAGAAAATATTGGTGAACTTCAAAAAATCAAGTAAACAATGTGGGACACAGAAACTAGCCATTGGAGGTAAAATGGTATTCACTGAAAAGGACGGCTATTGCACATCTCCAAAGTATGCACTAATTTCCATCTCTCAATAGAACAGAAAATACAATGTCCCAGCCAAGTTTACATAAAACAGGCCAATTATCTCACTAGAATATGTAACATGGAAGCAAGAAACATCCAAATGCCTCATTTCAAATGATATATGAAGGTTTGTGACTGTATATGGTTTATGTAAAAGCATCCAAATGCCTCATTTCAAATTAACACAGAAAATGACCATCCAAAGCAAAAAACACAAAAATAATTGAGATAATTACCTCTCCTAGGCGATCAAAGGCCCCGGCAAAGCCACCATATATGGTTGAGAAAATAGAATACCAAATTTGAGTATCCATAAAATAGACCTGGATTATATTGTAACATGTCCGGAGACATCAATCATAGAATAAATATAAATTTCACCAAATAAAAGATATGAAAAAAGAAAAATAGGAAAGAGATAGCAGCAGACAAACCAAGATTACTGGTAACCAGAGTGACAAAACAGCTCCATAGTTGTTTTTAGCTGTATACACAGGGTAACAGCTTATGTGAATATAAAACCTCAGTTGAAAAGCAAAATAAAAATAAAGTGAAAGAGTGATGAACACCATTTGGAAAAAATTCGTGCCACTCATAATCTACATTCCGAATGTTCATTATAGCTTTTGTTGGCTTCACCAGAGGTTTTATCTAGGCAAAGGACATGTAAAAGGGTTAAAGGAATACCAAATGAATGACCATAATAACAATGACAGTGATTATGCTGATAACAAAAGCCAACTAAAAATAGCCAACCTGGACAAAATAGCTGAATGCTATTTTTGAACATAAAAGTAACAGCCAAAAAATAGTATACCTGAAACAAAAAGAAAAACCTAGTAACAAAGTGAACTTGAACCAAATATGTTGGTGACTGCATAAATATAAACTCTCATCAGACTCACTTTATGAGTACAAATTGACTCTCATGCATTCCCCTGCCAACATAAATTCTTGGCTGCATAAATATAGATTTACTCAGTTAATCAGGAGATGAGATAAATTTTCTATAGCTGGATGACATAAAAAAAATCATGAAAATGATACTGAGATAATGGTATCTAGGAGAAACAAATAACTTGTGGGAGAATCAGGCCAGCGAGCATACCTGTGACCACCATAAGAGAAATCTGATAATCAGCCAGTCTGAGTTTTCAATCCATCTTCGGAGCATGGGAAAGATAAACAAAGCAGCTGCCAATATATTTGGAAGCATGTATACAGCCACTGCCAAAAGGTATAGTGCAGGTATGTCCTTCACTTCTTTAAAGAATGACAGCAAATCTTTGATTTTATCAGGGGCCACTTTGAAGGAATGCACATAACATAGTGGAAGAATGATTGCCCATGCAAGACTAACAATGATCTTGAGAACATTTCTCAGGACATCAGTGAATTTCCACTTGTGGAACCCTGGGAAGTTCAGAACAAGGTCCAGAATACCTAAAAGGAAGAATGATGAGACAAAACAGTCACTTGAAACAAAAGCTATTTCAGAGACAGCAAATCAGGTCCTGGGTTAATGACGAGAGCATTGAGGGCTCAAGTTGAAGGTAATATCAACATAAAATAAAATATTAAAACAATAACAGAAAATTATCAGGTTTTATCACCAATGCTGATTAATATTTTAACTCTCATGTCACCTTACAAGCTTCACCAAATCATCAAAGGAGGAGTTGGTCACGGAAAATGCAAAATACATGTTAAATAATGTTAACAAAATTAGGCAGTGATTGCATAGTAAAAGAGTCATAAAAAGGTCCGAAAATTGTTAAAGAAGCAAAGAAATGCAATAAGAATGCTAAAGAAACAATTAGAAATTTGAGGCTTATATTTTTTTATGTGATGAATTATACTCTTTCCAGGTTTTCTATAAAAAAGATTCAATAAATTTACCATGTTACCTTGATTATAAAGGATAATGAAAGAAGAAGGTTATAGATAACAATAATTTCCCATTAATATTGGGATTTAAGAGAGGAAATAATAAGATGGATAGAGGGAGCTTGAGGCTAAGAGCATCATACTTTGGAGCAAGCGAAGACAGGCTGCTGTGATGAAAATGCTGGATAGCTGATATAATACATCCTTTTGAACAATGTTCAAAATCGAGACCCCACTCCAAGCAATGATGATCATTGCCTGCAACAATAAACCCATGTCTTATTGGAAAATATTATATTAAAATATAAAAACTAGAGAGATGCGCCAAAAGGTTAATAAAGTTGAATGCCTGAAGAGCAAGAATATAAAAGGTCCACAATCTGTCAAAACTTCGAAAAATGTGCCAAAAGGTTCGTGTCTCTACAAAATATGCTTTGCCTGTGCTTCTGGGTTTTTTTGAAGAAGCCTTTTTCCCCTGACAAAGAAATCATGTTAAGCAGATAGTGGTAAATCATTTCAAAAGGTAGTGTATTACTAGCAACATAAGCGCACTGTACCACATCTCTTGTAGATATAAAAAAACTTCCATCATCACGCATAGGCCAACCAAGAGAAAAGCAGTCCGATGACCTGAAAGATATAAGCAAAGCCAAGTGTTAACCAGAACGAAGTGATACAAAAAACTCAAAAAGATTTGTTCTTCATCAGAATTCTAATATTATATCCAAACTAACCAGAAGTATTCATTTAGATCATCATAATTGCACCACTGTGAGTGTGAAGCTTTACCATTTTTACTTTTATTGGCTTCCTGCAATAATTGGAACACAATTTTCATATTGAGAACAAAAGGACCAGAAATTTGATGACGAAATGAATCCTTGCACAATGACATACCTTTTCAATTACATGGTAAATTGGTGTTATAACCTTCCTCAGGAAAGCCTCGTCGTCTCCACCATAAGAAGGCTTAATATTTTCTCCAGTAACGATGCTGACGTTTCCAGCCAACAGGCCATGGAGTTCATATGCCATCTGAACACATGAGAGGTCAACCTTATGAAGCTTTTATATAACAGAAAATGTGCTAATTACTTTTAAAAAGGATAAATAAAGGAAAGAGCATCCAACGCACACCAGCCTTCCATCCCGAACTGGTCTTAGAATCACCCATTTTCTGTCCTGAACTAGCTAAGGAGTCCGTTAATGTTATGGTCAGTACTTACATTATGAAAAATATAGCATAGACATTCAGGCATGAAGCGAACATTTGCTGCCTCGCCCCAGATGAGAAGAAAAAGGCCCATGTACAGTATCTTTCTCTGCTGGATTTCTGGCTGGCCTTGAGGGAGCCTGCAAGAACCACACATGTAGATGTTAACATAGCAAATTAATGATCATTCATTTGCAGCCTGCTTTAAGTTTTGAATGAATAAAAAAGAGTCCACCTACTTACCTTAAACTATGTTTCCGCCCTAAAAACTTGCACCATGTTTTATAATTCTTAAAAAGCTTGTTCATAACTTCATCAACAGCTCGATCATCAAGCTGCATAGGAGATGAGAGTCTAAGCATAGCACAGCCATTAATTAAGTATGGAAGTAATAGTTAATCAAGGATACTTGGTGAATTAGAAAAGGGATTAACTAGAAAGGTTCAAAAGTTATTCAAATAATTTGCGATTAAATGCACATGCACATATACACATTCACTTCAGCTCCAAACCCTGAATCAACACCACAAACATCACAATTACCCATATCCTGGATGCTATAGCTATCAAAAGGTAGGATAATGCTAGAGCTGTAGCAACATCTAATATATAACAGGAAAAAAAAAGGAGGATTAAGGATTAGAGCATACCTTGCTAATAGGTTCAGGCTTGGGATTAAGCCTTATATGTTTGTTGGCAAGTAGTAAAATCAAATGCTCCCTCTGGTTCCTGACATTGTCTCTCTGCGTTCATCAAATTTAAGAACCAAATTTTTAGTTACTGAAGATTCTAGTGTAACTCTCAGCAATTGAATTCTCTATTATTTTATTTTTAAAAAAGTTTTCTTGGGTCAAGAACATGCCTGAAAGCCAAACATGGCCCTCAGCCAATCAAGAAGGTCTAAATCACCAGCTTTCTGCCTTTGTGGATCAAATGCAGTGGGCCAGTTCAAGCCACGAGTGTTCCACAGTGCAGCAACAGCAGCTTTGACCTGGTAGATATGGACAGGAAATTCTCAAGCAGCATATTAAACTATGCATCGAGAGAAAAGGAGTGATCACAACAGCAGCAAGATAACTATGAAGAATATGTATAACCTCCTCAAGCTGCATTATGGACTGTGAAGCCCCGGCAGAATCCAGAGGAAGGATGTTGAAAGGGGCATATATTTCTTTCTTTTCCTGGACATCTCTGGCTGCTGCAATAATCTGCTCAGATTAAAGTCATTAAAAAATACTTCACTACCCTGAAAAGGATTCATGCCGTAGAATGGCCAACTGCATAAGAACTAGTAAACGACAGACTATAACAGGGACTAACCTCAGGAGCAACTTCTTCTACTTTCTCTGTTTTGTTAACAGCACAAAGCACTTCAAAAAGAACACCAGCTGTCTGATAGGCTTTTCCAAGTTGAGCTCTGCAA
The DNA here is from genome assembly GCA_015852605.2 of Populus deltoides. Classification (NCBI taxonomy): domain Eukaryota; kingdom Viridiplantae; phylum Streptophyta; class Magnoliopsida; order Malpighiales; family Salicaceae; genus Populus; species Populus deltoides. The sequence goes on along the minus strand of CM027574.2, from coordinate 4,189,462 downwards.
AGATATTAAAGGGTCGTCATCACAACAGCATTTATGCTCTAAAGAAAAAGAAGTAAATAAAACAAGGGAGAGAGTGAACTAGCATTTATGCTATTACCGGTCTGCTTGCTCTCCCTGGTCAAGTGCTCTAACGTAGTGTTCATAGTACTGCTGATAAAAGCTCTCGATTTCCCGCGCATCAGTCTTTTTAACCCGAGAGGCAAGACTGGAATTATTGTCCTGAGATAAATAAAATAGTTTTCACATAACTTCTGATGCTTCAAAACAATCCATGGCAAAACTATGTGAAGTTCTTTTGGATTATTATTAAAGGGCCCGATAATTGGATTTGGTTTTAGAAAATGCAAAAAAGAAGCATTCCTACAAACAAATTGAGTGCAATAGCTATGTACGTGAATGAACACGCCAAGAATGCATTCATCATGAGACTAGCAAAGGGAACAAATAAATTATCGCGACAACCACCTACTTTTGGAGATTATTGCATTCCCGCTATTCAGAAATTCTCCTTATTCCACAAATGACAAATGCAATGCAATTTAATTAATTAGTTTCTCTCTCCCACTTCCAAATGAGACCACAAATTCCCTCCGCCAGCTCCAGGCATTTAAGATTGCAAAATGACCATTGAGACCCCATTAAAAGTACTAAAGTGCAAACAGGCTCTTATGAACTTGAGCACATTTGATCACCACCCCCTCTTTCACAACATTTTTTTATTTTTCCAAAAACACCGCCGTTGAATATGTTTCGACCAGGAAGAGAGGATCTTTCGCTTGTCATAATTCTTAATAGATACAATTACTGTTCCATTACCCCCATTATGCTCACTCAAATCAGATAAGAAAAACAACACAAGAAAGAATGTGATCAAAACCATTGATGATTTAGAAACAGCATTTAACGAAAGTAAAATTTACCCTCTCCAATCTCTGCAGCAAAGATGTCTTGAACTGCCTCACACCACGACCACTTGAATTTGGATCCAGTCTATGGGCTTTCTCAAACGCATAAAACCTACCTATATTCCCCCAAATCAAAAAAAGAAAGAAAGAAAAAGAAAATAAATAATAAACAATGATTAAAAGAATAGTGATTTCCTTGTTACAACATAGTCGCTAAAATTGATGCAACATTATTACGTACAGAGATAGGCAACGCGAGGGCGTTCATGTTCGATTTCAGCTGCAATGCGGAGAACAGGGGCGATGGAACCGAGTGAGGAAGGGACGACCTCATTATCAAAAACCTCAAGAGAGAATGTAGTGGTGGCAGCGCTGCGAGACGGTCTCCGGCTCAGCATCTGTGACCCAGATGGTTCCAGGTTCGACATTGTTGTTCAATCAAATGCTAGCTCGTGAGCTAGCCACCTTTTGCTCCTAACAGTGTCTTATTTCGCTAATTTTAACCACCTGCTAGAGAGTAAATTAATGAAAATCAGCAATTATGAATTTATCTTCTTCTTTTTTCAAGTCTGGTTGGGAAATGAGAAAATATGTAGGAAAGAGAAGAAAAAACGTAAGAAACAAGCTAATTATCTGAACATTGCTTCTGCGCTACAACTACATTTTCAGCTTAATTATCGCTTAAATTGGAAAGGATAAATTAAAGCAAAAACTCTCGTGAAATTCATTCATTTAGCATCTAATTGAATTAAAACTCGGCTTATTCCTTATTAATGGTGCAGTTACATTTCTCGTTTGATTTTCCTGTTATTTATCGGCAACCAAACAGATAAAAAAAAGTAAAAACAAATAAATATGTATGAGATCTCATTTACTTCTACTCTAAGATTCTCGTTTTTCTTTTTCGTTTTCTTTTTATTTTTCTCAGCAACCAAGCAGAAAACAACAGTGCACATACGTTCCCTCCTTTCTTTTCCAATGATTCTCATAAACCAAACAGCACAAAGAGAAACAATATATTAGCAATTATAACTTCTAACCTATTTTTCCTTTCCTTCTTAGCAAACAAACAGAGAGATAAACAAACAAACAAACAAACAAGTATTTCAGAATTCTTTTTCGTTTCTCGGAAACCAAACAGAGAAAAACAAATAAAATAAAAATGCACGTTATAATTAAACTCGAACTTCTCCGCCTAATTTGTTCTTTCTCTACAACAATCACTCATTCTCTTTAATCTTCCTACCGTTTCTCAGAAACCAAACAGAAACGACTTAATCCTTCAATAATATGTATCAAGTTAATAAATACCAGCCAACTCCGTCTAGTAACAAGAAACTATACGTAAGGACATGCAGAAAATGTACGAAATAAAAAAATAAATCTCGCATTCATTATTTCTTTTCTTTTCTCAGCAACCAAACAGAAACCACAACACAAAGAAGGAGGAGGAGATTCCAGAAACATGAAGCTTACGCGTTTTACAAGGAGAGATGGATAGAGGAGTATTTTAATCACCTACTTTGCCTATAAAGAAACAAAAACAAAATCAAGTTTATGATAGAAAACCGGAAATTTCTAGAGAGAAAGAAAAATGTTAGAGAGAGATACAGATTTTTTTTTTTTTTGGAATTTAGTAACCTTTCGCAGAAGAGAGGCGGGAGGAGATGGAAAGAGAGTCTACTGCGAGATTAAATGGACGAGGAAACATAAAAATACGCGCGCGTTGTTTGTCCGTACATAGGTGGACACGTGGCGGGAATGAGAGGGAGGGTGTTAAGAGAGATGAAAAGGGTAGTGGAGGTGCGCCGTTTTCGGGATGGAAGGAGGCCGTTTTGAAGGGGTCGTCCGATTTTCTCTATGTTTTTTTGCTTCCTTTCTTTCGCTGTCTATTTGACCTTGTAATAACTTAATTTTGTTTTTAACGGAATTTTAGTTGTGATCGATAATTTTGGGTTTGGAGATTGACTGGGACCCATTGGACAAGGCCGATGTTTTGGCCTTCGTGGATTGAGATGGTTTGCTTTCTATTTTTTTTTTTAATTTTTTTTTAGAATCATGTATTAAAATAATTTATAAAGATAAAAATAATTAATTTCAAGTAAAATAATAAATTTCAACTCATCTTTGTTTTGACGGCAATCTCAAATATAGAATAAGGATTAAATAATACTTGTATTTTTAGGGAAATAATTAGTTAGTCTCTTGATATATGTATAATTGAATCATAGTTTTTTTAAAATAATTTTTTAATTGTTTGCTAATCGAAAGAAATTCCAAAGATAAAATAGGTATTTTTTAACAATAACAGGTGATTATTTATTTTATATGAAATAAAATCAATTATTGTTTGAAAATTAATTATACAAAAGAAAGATGTTTTTGGAAGATCCAACCGTATATATAGAAAAAAAATCTATTAAGGAGAAATTATAGTAATAGATTCTCCTTCCATATGTATAGTTGGATCTTCCAAAAACACCTTTCTTTTATATAATTAATTTCTAGACGGTAATTGATTTATTTTATATAAAATAAATAATTACATGTCATTTTTATTTATTAAAAAATATCTATTTTATCTTTTAAATTTCTTTCTATTAGCAAACAGTTAAAAAGTTATTTAAAAAAAATTATGATTCAATTATGATAGCTCAACACCTTCTTAACAGATAAACTCTCTCTTTCTCTCTCTAATATCAATCCAACTACTAATTTTATGGTGTACAAAAAAAATAGTATTTTTATTAGTTATTATTTAAAAAAAGTTGAAAATAAATAAGAGAAAGAATGTGAGATGTTATTATTATTTTTTTGAATCATAAATTTGATTTTTTTTCTCTTTTTTATTTGTCTATATCTTTCTTAAAAATAAATTCAGAAAATAACTAATAAAATACTATTAATTACTCCATTTTATTTGAAAATAATAACTCCAATAAAAATTGAGATTATTTTTTAAAAAAATATTTTAAGGGTACATTTCCATATTAACCTAGTATATTTAAAGAAATTTAATATTTTTTTTCAAATACTTACTCAAGATTTGTTAATTAATATGAATTCTACATCATTCAACATTACCATGAAACAAATATCGAGAAGAAATTATTATTATTATTATTATGTACAAACTAATTTATTGTTAGAAACAAGAGTGGCAAGTTAAAAAAAAAACAAAAGTAAGGATCGAAATACTACGGTACCTGCACCTAAATTAAAATTGAGATGTTCTTGGAGTGATGAGAAGTCATGCTCATTCTAATCATCCAGCCCCTGTTTATATCAGAAAAATCCATTCATTTTATAAATTTAGTTGTTAAATACGTGCTTTCTACGTGATTCATGTTGATATTTCCTACATAGATGAATAAAGGAAGAGAATGTTTGGTGATAACTTAAATCTAGTTAATTTTCCTTTCCCTTTTCCAGTTTCCAATTAAAAAACCCTCTTTTCAGTACCAGAGAACATTTTCCTTTCCCTTTTCCAGTTTTCTTTTTTTTTTTCCCCAGTTTTTTTATTCCAATAAAAAAATAAAAATAATATGTTCATTTTTTTTAAGTTTTAGAATATTTTTCCAACTTAGAAAACTAGAAAATATGATCATATTATATTGTTTTTTATTTGGAGAAAAATAAAAATGATGAAAATTGTACTGTTAAAATTAAACTTGTTTTCTGTAATATATATTCTTTACATTTTGACATACTGTAAACACAGTTTACGTACGAAGATTGTCTTTTTGGGCTTACTTATCCCCAAAGATGCATAACTTCAACGAGCAAAATTGCAAAGATCAAAGCACAATGCATCAAATAGAATGCAAAATGTGATTTAAACCACAATAGCATAGTGTTGTGAAACGAAAAAATTCACACAAGAAAAAAGTAATAAGAATCAATACGCAATTCTGTCAAGGCTACTCCTTCAGTCCTAATAGATTTGATCTTTGGGATGCACTAACCATGTTAAGGTGTGCCTTAGGTGTTCCTTGCAGCCCGAAGACAGTAGTGGTGGTTTTCTGCACAGTTCTGGCTCGAGTTCATAGAGAGATTTTTGAATGTCTGCAACTTGATAGAGTTGCCTTTGACTAGGAGACGGTGACTCTATGAGCAGGATTGATAGGACTTTTGCAAGTTAGAATGGCTTCTTCATGTTCTCTTCCTTTGTGTAACATGTCTTAAGAGAGGGCTTTCTGACCATTGTCCTATTCTGATTACGACCTTTAAGATTTTTAGACTATTGGTGGGCTTGCTCAAATTCATTAGGAATTTCTAAGCGTAGGTGGGAAGAGGTGTGGTTGACAGAGCCGAATCAATATAGAGTGGTCAGAAAACTGAGCAAACTGAGAGTATTGCTGTGGCAATGGAATGCCTCTTCATTTGATAATTTGGAACATCAGCTAATGGAGGAGGAAGGACAAATCCATGGCCTAGATATCATCAAAGAAGGACAAGGATTATCCAAAAAGGAGAAGAACACGTACAGATAGTTGACCGCGAAGATGTGGAGCATTAGTAAAAGGTTCGAATCTTTGTGGCGTCAGAAGTCTAGAGCTACCGGTGTAAAGTTGGGTGATCATAATACTAGATTTTTCCAGCTACCAGCAACTAATCGGGGAAGAAGAAATTTTGTAGGAAGGATTTCATCCAATGGCGGTTTGATAACTGACCCTACAGATCTCAAGGCCGAGGCGGTTAATTTATTCTCAGGTCTGTCTTCAACCGAAAATTGGTCAAAGACTGAATATTGGAGGACACGATTTCAGAAAGCTCAGCAGTCTCTCGGATGGTTTCTTGGAGAGGAAAGTGTCTTTAAATGAAATGAAGCTAGCTGTACGGATCTGTGATTGTTCGAAAGCTCCAGGACCTTATGGTTTTAACTTCATGTTCCACAAACGGGCTTGGAATTTCTTCAGTGGAGACTTTTTTCACTTGGCTTCGAGATTTTCCAGAAAGAGAATTTTGCCAAGAAGAATCAATAATGCCTATATTAGTTTGGTTTCAAAGGAGAAGGATGCTGTTACTTTTTCGGAATTCAGACAAATTAGCTTAGTGAATTCAGAAGGCTTGTCTGTTCTTACTGAGAGAGCTGAGGATGGCGGATTCTTTACTGGTATCTCCTTGGGACATGGTCGAACAGTTACCCATCTCCAATATGCTAATGATATAGTGATTTGCAGCAAGGATGATCAGGACAGCGCGCTTGCTTAATAGAAAGAGGATTTTGAGGTGTTTTGAGCTTCGTTAAGGCATGAAGATTAATTTGCACAAAAGTTCCATTATGGATATCAAAGTGGATGATAGTTTCAGTGAAGGTATGGCTGGTTTACTAAGGTGTAGAAAAGATACTCTCCCCTCAAATACCTTGGATTGCCTTGTTAGAAAATTTGTTTTAAAAATATGATTAATAGGTGGCCCAAATTAAAAAAATGAGAGCCACAATATAATAAAAACAAAAATTATAAGCAACACAAAGATTCTGATTAATTACATCACTGTATAAAAACTTTAATTTCAAAATTTTATTATTAAATATTTATTTTTAAATGATCTCCTCAAATACAAACCAAACAATCATATTTATATTAGCCTTCGGCCTAAACTAAATAAAAATAAATAAAATTCCTAAATTAAATAGAAAGAATAAAAACACTATATAAAAAATATTTTTCTAAACTAAAATAGAAATAAAAACAATTAAGAAAACAAATAACTTCTCCTAAAATTCATGTTGCATCACTCTCTTCAAGTTATATAAGAAACTCATCATTTCAAATTATTATTGCCCCAATCCTATGAATGTTCAATCAAAACTCTCCAATTTTTTAAATTTCTTCGCTTCAAGTGTATAACAATTTTATATATCAATTTCAACCTTTTAATGTTAAGATTATCATAAAAAACAACAATCCATCGGATTCTAAAGTATTGAATTGCAAATATCAAACTTGTTTTTTCAACATATATTGTATTTATATAACCTTTGAACAAATATATTTTTGTGATAATAATAAACTTTGTAATCAAAAGTTTTGTGAGATTAAGGTTCAATCAAAACTCTCCAATTTCTTTAATTTCTTCGCTTCAAGTGTATAACAATTTTATATATCAATTTCAACATTTTAATGTTAAGATTATCATAAGAAACAACAATCCATCGGATTCTAAAGTATTGAATTGCAAACATCAAACTTGTTTTTTCAACATATATTGTATTTATATAACCTTTGAACAAATATATTTTTGTGATAATAATAAACTTTGTAATCAAAAGTTTTGTGAGATTAAGGTTCAATCAAAACTCTCCAATTTCTTTAATTTCTTCGCTTCAAGTGTATAACAATTTTATATATCAATTTCAACCTTTTAATGTTAAGATTATCATAAGAAACAACAATTCACCAGATTTTAAAGTATTGAATTGCAAACATCAAACTTGTTTTTTCAACATATATTGTATTTATATAACCTTTGAACAAATATATTTTTGTGATAATACTAAACTTTGTAATCAAAAGTTTTGTGAGATTCAACGGTTCTATAAACAACAAAATAAATTTGTGAAGGAAAAATACTTGTAAATTCACTTGAAAATATTTGAACTCGATCCAATGATCGGATATCTTGTTGACGCTATTTTAAGCCACTATTCTAGTTTAGCGGGATTGTGAAACCCTAAAAAATTTATAATTTAAATATGCAGATGTATAACCTGCTATGTAAACATAAACTGAAAATGATATATAATGGAGGGGATGACCTTCATAAAATGAATTTTTTTTTTAGAATTCATAAATATAGAGAAATTGGTAATGTGTTTTGATAGCATTTATTATTAAAATTCTGGAAAAATGAGCAGGGTTAATTTCAAACAGGGAAAAATCAAGTGTGATAAAATAAATGAAGGACAAAACTTTTGTTTTTACGTTTTAAAAATATTTTAAAAAAAAGTAATTTTTTTTTATTTTTTTACTTTAAATTAATATTTTTATATTATTTTGGTATGTTGGTGTTAAAAATAATTTTTTAAAATAAAAAATACTATAAAAAAACAATTATTAACTCGTTTCCAAGCAAGAAAAAGAAAAGAAGAGGCATTTGCTTCCCAAATTTCGGCTGTGATGACCTTCAATGGCTTTGTATTGCTGGATCAGCCTAGTAATCAAATTTAGTTAGCTATCAGGCCTCTGATGCTCGAATAAGAAGATCACTTTAGCCCATTTACCTCTCTGTAGATTAGGTCATATATGGCATTGATCTCTCACTAGCCTTCGTTCTTGTTGCTATAGTTTGCATCTAAAAAATTCTCGGCCACTTCCATTGTTTGAAAAATCAACTTCCGAGTTTGTTTATCTTCAAAACTCAATTTTTAACATGTTTGCATCTAAAAATAATATAAAAAATCACATCATATAAACCATTATAACTTTATTTTCACCCCAAGAACATATTTTAATTAATCTAAAAGTTCAAAATCAAATCAAAATACACTGTACAGATTTTTATATTTTTTTTGGGCATGATTTAAAGCTTCAATCACCTCCATTAAACTATGTTATTTAAAAAAATCCTACTGATATCAAATCAATATTTTTTTACTGTCGAACCGCCTAATTATGTTTCTTTCGTGTCCTTTTTCAGCACCTCTTGTTAGGAATTAAAAAAAATATGACATAAACACAATTCCATGATCCAAATATAAAATTTAAAAACTAGAAAGACCAGAGAGTATGAAAGAACATGCGCAATAAACATTATAAAAGCATCCCAACTCAGCCTATTTGAAAACACACTTGAATATTATTTTTTGCACAAAAATATCTACGGAGAAGCTCGGACACCGAAGCTTGTGGTTACTTGGAGGGATGAAGTTGGGTATTGGGAGGAAAAAAATATATGGCTATTTTTTACTTTATCTTTTTTATTTTTTATTTTATAAAAAAAGTGTTATGGCAGACCTAACATGAATTTGAAGGATCAACAGTCCAGTGTTTGGTGTTGTTAAAGTCAGGATTAGCCATGTAATAATATATATTCTTTCCTCACCAACACCTAAATTAATTCAAATAATAAATAAATTAATCCACTAACGTACATAGTCAAGAATTAGCCAGATTCCAATCATTGTCTTCTTTGATATTAATGCGACACCAAATCAGAAGAAAAGTATCAAATTGGTGGCCAACAAATCGTACAAAGGAAATGTACCAAATGATATTTTTATTCAAATTCTGCTAATTTTCCAAGAACTATGATTTCATTTTATGTGGTGGTTTCAACTTATGAATTAATATATGCATGCATGAAAGAAAGAAAGAAAGAAAGAAAGAGATTCCTGTGAGCGAGTGGTGAGCTCCATTCATGTCTCTGGTTTGGCTTCAATAGATATTCTTTGCTAGACAGAAGATCAGCACTTGTCAAGGATATGGCATTGCCTGATCTTACAAATATTGCCCTGTAACAATAACTAGCAGCGTATGATTAATAGTGGGGGATGTTATAACCATTAATGTGCTAAGCTTCCATTGGTAAACTCAGCAAGGATACTCTTATTTATGGCTTTTTTGTTTTATATCATCTGAAAATCTTCTTATCTAGATCGAATCTGTAATTTATATAATCGGTATTATTAAACTTGATCAAATGGGTTAACTTAATGATTCATTGATTTGCTTTAGACATATGCTAGGTTTTAAATAAAACCAAATGAAAATTGATTTGGTATAGTCTGATCGATTCTACGTGTCAACCTGCTATCTGGTTGACTCGATTTGATTTTTAAAAATATAATCAAAACAATTTTATTTTATTTTTTTTAAAATAACCTTGAAACAATATCCTTTTAAATTAAAACTGTCAATATGAATTGACACATCCAACTCGTAATTCTTATCTTAAACTAAGTTCGGTTTAATAACTTTGGATACATTTAAAAAAGAATTATTGGTGAGCAAGAAAATAAGATATTAAAGTCGTCTTTAAATATCATAAAATATCATCATAGAGTGTTTTTTTCTCAAGTTTTTATTTGCTAAATAAGGAAACTTCAGAATTTCGTGAAACGGCATTAATATATAATTTGTTTGCTTACTTTTCTACATTGATTTATCAGTTTGGCCAAATGAATTTGAAAAAAAGTTGAAGTTCATGGATCACGTCATTGAACAAAACAAATCAGGTGAATCGTATGCTAAATTGCTTCAATTTTCATACAAGATCGGCTAAGTACGTAGTTGCTTGAAAGCAATCATTATATATATAGAAAACCGGTTACACCACTTAGCTAGTTAATTTAGCCATTTTTTTTATAATTTATTTTGAAAAGATATCAAAACTTAATTTATGTCATAATATTTTTTTTTTAAACTTTGTGTTGGAGCAAAAATATTTGACATACGTATGAAATATTATAGAATAATATATATTTTATTTTGAAAGCTTATTTAAAAACTTAAGCTATTAAGTTGAGAAGATTTTTTAATATAATATAAGAGCTTTAATGACCAAGCGGTCAAGAGTTCGAATCTTATTATTTTTATTTATTTAATAAAAATTAAGCACAAGATAATATGGACTTGTACAAATTTCTCAGTTTAAAAGGTTTTTATTTAAGAAGGTATATTAAATAATAATATATATATATCATATATATTATTTAAAACTAAATTATTGAATGAAAATGATTCTTTGATATAAAATATAATTTAGAAATTTATATAGATATATAAATATATATATATATATTGGTTATTAAATTGAATTAAAGTTTTGTGATCAGAGTGTTCTACTTCCCCATTTATATAAGGAATCATCTCTCAATGTAACCAGTTGAGGTTATTTTCATGCACAAATTGTAATATCTCGAGGCTGCTGTTTTGAAAGTTTCTTTATTATTTTTGGACTCCTTTTCTAATGAGATTTGAGATATTTATTTAATTCAGATATTAGTAATTCAACTGTGCGAAAGTCACGCTAGTATTAGTGGTGAAATTCATGGATGTTTCTGTTTTTAGTTTTTATTTGCTAGACAGAGGAGAAGTGTAGGATTTGACATGGCATCGTCTTACAATTACCTGTATTAGATTGACAATCAGCATGACTAATCACACAATTAGCAGTAAATAATTATGATTTGGGATGTTAATTTCATGGTAAAATATATATCATAGCTATTAAGCTAAACATCCATAGGTATACGACAAATTAATGAGATTTATATCACCTTAAAAGGAAAAACAAAACTGGGGATATTTGTTTTTCATAGTTATCCAACATGATTTGGCTGGCCGATCAATTTAATTAGACACCTTTAAACCTAGTATAAGTTAGGTTTTATTTTAATTATTTTAAAAATTAATGTCCCAATTAATTTAACCAAACCCTAAATTAACTCTAAAAAAAATTCAATCTTTTTTTCCAAAACTTTTATAGCACCTTAACTTATCATTTTTTTTTTTTGACAAACAAAACTTATTTTTTACTATTAGTTAATTTGAACTAATGAATTAATTTGATTAAAGATTAATATTCTTATCATGGAAGTTTTCCTGTTCTCATTCCATTAATTACCTGAAGCATATTCATGGATTTACTTGCAATTCATCTTGTCTGTTCCATGTACTGTGACTTTAACCCTCGAAAATCTTGTTTTTTTAAAGAGCAAAGAGAATAATATTTGCATATGAACCGTTGATATATAATAATAATACTAATAGTGTTGCTAATAATTGTAACAATAACTATACTAATAATAATATTAATAATAGTAATAATAAGTTGCTATAATAATAATGTTGATGGTTATAATAATAATAATAATGATAATAGTGATACGAATAAAAATAATAGTAGTAGTAGTAGTAGTCTTTAATAACAATATTAATAATAATAATAATAATAATAATAACAATAACGACAACAATAATAATAATAATTATAATAATAATAATAATATTTACTTGGCTCGATGTCCTTTTTTATTTTTTATTTTATTGTTTTTTTCATTGATTTTATTGTTAACATTGATTTTTTAAAATAAAAAATAGTCATTTATATTTCCTTTAAACCTATTAAATAAACTAACTCACATCAAATTAGTTTTTATATGATTTAATTAAAAATTCATGCTAGACAAAACTCTAAGTTAATAAGAGATTTAAATATATTTTCTTACACGGGCTTAATAGCATTATAAAAAAATCTCTGTATTCTTAATGTATATCATAGTTCATGACGAAGTGCAGATAAATGAACTAGTATATGCGTGTATATCATAGTTCTAAGAAATAAAAAGAATTGTCAAAAAAATTTTATAATTTAAAAGTTTAAGATGAGATTTTGAAAATATTTTTATGTTAACTTTAATATATTTTCTTCATTGGGCATGAAAGTCATGCATGCTCACTACATGTTAACTTTATGCTGGGTTTTTTTTTTTAACAAGGGGATGATTAATCGTGGATGTTCTTTTTTTTAAAGATATAATCAATCGCAAATTTCTTAAGTATTTTTTTTTAGTTTAATGTGGGTGTTCGGGTCAGTTTGTGTGCATCTCGACTAATCTCACGGGCCCTGAAGTTAACGACCATGTAAGTCTCCGGTGGCCATCATATGAGCAACCATATGATTCGAACCTGAAATCACATAGGAAGCAAATATCTTGGTCTCAAGCTCTTACTACTGGATCACCATCTAGATGGTTAATTTTTTAAGTCTTTGTTCGTATGAGTAGTTTCTATTTAATAATTTTTTTTTTTGTTAAATAAAAGGGCTAATTAATGTTCAAAGAAAAAAAAAGAGACTAGAAAGCACAAAGACAGAACAGCAGCCCCTTGCTCTTATCAATAATTCTTATAGGTGAGGAATCAAAATAATGCACTCCAATTGAAGCGAACAAGACTTGATTCATAAGCCAATCTGCATGCAAACCTAATATATATCCTCAAGAAAAATCAAGCTAATGAGTATGAACACCCCATTCTCTACTCAGAATTAAGCTGCGATAATTACTTGAAGATAGGGCCGAGGATCAGAGATAAGATAATCATGGACTAAGTTAAGAAAATCATGGACCGAAAGGTAAGCGTTAGCAAGTAGCTTCTGGAGATCTAATAACTCCATGATTGATCACCATGGGCATCTGTCTTCTTGCTTGTGCTGTCAATACTTGCGTTTCTGTAGTGCATATACCAAATATAGACAAAATATATACAATAAAGCCTGACAAAAACAAAAACCAAAAGCATTAACATTTACTCTTCCTTTCTATCCCTTTCAGCTGCGAGAGGAGAAAGAAAGCCTGCCCTCCCCCCTTGTTTTTTGCCACCTGTTTTTAGAAGAGCCACTGGTTTTTGCCTTTCAAGACTCTGTCATTGTCTTGTATTTCTCACCTGTTAGCTTGCGGCCCCTACGTCACTCTTGGATATGCTTGATAATTATTGCACTATGTCATGAAAAAATATTGTTGGATATGATCAGAGTGACTGCTACGATGGTGCAGAAAGCTTGATCGATTTATTGATTTGATTACTTTAAATCTTGTGCTAGGAATCTTTAATCCTGATATTAGAATTTTTTTAAAATAATTGAACCAATTTTATATTAAAAAAGAAAAACTAAAACTACTTCTTCTTCTTCTTCTTCTTTTTTAAAGAAATCATTGAACCAATCTTATATAAGTTTTGATAGAATTTTTTAAATAATTTAAAAATAAACTCAATTTAATTCAGATTTTAGTTTAATAAATTATTATATTTATTACTCACTAAACTAAAAAACAGAATAAAAATTCGCTTTGAAAATAAATCATAAATCAAAAACACAAAAGCTAGAAAACATAAGTGTTTTGAGAGTGTTTGAGAACGTGGTATAAACCATATTCTTTTAAAATTTAAATATTTTTGTTTAAAATAATTTTTTTAATGTTTTTTGATTGTTTTGATGTGCTAATGTCAAAAATAATTTTTAAAAAATAAAAAAATTATTTTGATGTATTTCTAATCGAAAAGCACTTTAAACCACCGCTACTACCACAATTCCAAACACAGTCGATTCATCCCACTTTGACGGTTACAATTTAAAATAATCAACATCAACCCTAATGTTGTAAGAATGTTTCAATATAGTCCCTGACTGACATGATGGATCTTAATGACTAATCCACTTTTTCCACCATCTTCTTTCTCTCTCACACATCCTCGTGCATGTGATAATACCAAAAATATGCTTATGAGCTTCGAACAAATTAATTCAAGGAAGTGATTCTAAATTCGCCCTTGCAGTCAGGTGTTTAACATTTAGGGGCTGCATAGTAAAATTCTAGAAACATTAGGGATGATATTAAGAAATTCCAAACTATAAGGGCCAAAGTGACAAATCACTGAAAGTACAGGACTGAAAATATAGTCCACCTACCCATGAGCGATGTGGAATTGCGGGTATCCAATGTGCTGTTCCACTCTCTTTTTTTCCTTCTTTGTCATTATCATTGTTTTATTATATTTTTTTTTAGTACTTTATTTTTCAAATAAATATTACCAAAAACTTTTTAGCAACAGCTATGATAAAAAAAAATAATGTCAAAAGACTTTATCAAATGAATTGGAGCGCAACTTGCTTTGATAATTGAAGAAGGGAAAAGAGAGGGACTATTCTGCACTAAAGACTTGTGTGCCTGGGAATTAACAGTAGCACAATGTATTATTCTTGCAAATATCTCTGTTACATTACAAAAAGTGCCAAAGAAAACTCGAGCTGTTATGATCAATAATCTATCAGTCTGTCAAATTTAGAAATTGGGTTGCAGCCAAACATGGTCAGCAACAATTTATGCCCACGCTGGAGAGCTGACTAGACAAGCTAGACCCGCCACCCAAACCCTTATCTTGGGCTTAACCATTGGAGGTGTCCACAGACTGCTATACCCATGACGAGAGCCATTTTTAGCTTCACCATTTTCTCTGCCGCTGTAACCAATGTTACTGTCATTAGTGACTTTGCAACACCTAGATAGCCATTTGGACTGCATGTATGAGCTAGTCCTCCATGGGGGCACATGGAGCCCTCTCTCTCTAAGAGACTGTTTGGCAGCTGAGCAGAGCAGGGAGATGATTTTGTTGAGCTTGTCTTCACTGCCAACAAAAAAAGATGGGAGTGTGTCTGTTAGTTCTTTGTAGAATGGTGTTGGTCTTGCCAGTTCAAACTGGGACCTGAAGTCTATGTCCACTATGAGCCTCATTGTGTCACCATTTTCACCTTTCAATGTGATGTCAATGTACTCGTAAGCACCTGTTAGACAGCATTAAAGAAGAGAGTTAACTCCCACAAAAAAACAAACACATAAATGAGCTTCAGAAAATTAAAATTACTTCCCTTGGACTCTACACCATTTCCCTAGGAGCCAGAGCTTGAAGTTCAAAACAGAAAAGAGAAAAAAAAAAGAAAAAAAAAAAGAAAAAAAAAAGCCAGAGCTTTGTATCCAAGATCTCCAAAGATAAGGGTGCTGTCAACAACAAGCACCCCGTTCAGAGTGTAATTACATGGCATGTCTGACTTTCTTCTGATTAAGATGGGATTGAAATTTTTTTTTTATGCTGAAGATTTCTGGCACTACCCCACATACACACACAAAAAAATGTTTGTATCTACTTTGTGAAGATTAATTTGTGAGACAGACTTGGTAAACAGCTTTTTGAAAACTAATTTGTAAGGGAAAAGGCCAAACTAGCTAGCCTGGACATTTCAATCAAGATCAAGTACTCCAAACAGATATTTACAGGGATACGTAACAGAGAAAATGAGAGAAGTTATAGCCTTGAGTATGTGTGGAGGTGTGTGAATAGAGAGAGGGGAGAGAGACTCACCAGCAGGGCATCCTAAGGAAGTGGCCCAAGAAGTTTGACAAATGGAAGCATTAAAACCATCCATTTTCAGCCTCTTCAGGAACCACATCTTCAAACTGGTTGTTTTATCTGCATCATTTTTGCTTCTCATATGCTTCAATAGAGTCTCAAGAACTCTACTCTCAGCTTCTGTTACTCTCCCAAGTATCTCCTAACAAAACATAAGATCAAAATGAACCCATAATATTAGGAGACACACATGGATAAAGGCAAAGGCAGACAAAGAACAAGAAGGAATATTTCAAGACACAACAATATTAAAGAAAGATTTACCTGTAAAGTAAAACACCTGGCTTGGTTGATAGAAAGGCAGTTTGAGGAAGCAGGAAATATGGGTGGTGTTGATGATTCTGATTCTATGAAGTCATGTACCATTTGAACCAGCCTTTCTTCTTCTAAGCTAACCATCCCTTTTGAACTAAAAACTTGATGAAGATTTTATCTTGGTTTTTCTTCCTCTTTGTACAGGCTATTGTGTTCTTGAAAGTCTTGTTTTTATAGCAGGCGGTGGAATTTACAGCCTTACAAGGATGACAGATGAGGTCACAACCGGAGGTGGCATTATATGGTAAATATTGCTGGGAAACTATAAATAGGAAGAGAATAATAGAAGAGGAGATCCTTATCTTTGATAGATTTAAAAAGACCATGAAAGTGATAGTGAGATATTGTCCTATTCCAGGTTGTCCTGATCTCAGATGCAGTTTTCTATGCACTGAACACTTCAAGTCCTCATTTATCTCTTTTTAACCACAAACCCATAGCACTTACTGAATTTTCTTTTTATTTCAACATTTGAACTATAAGCCACTTTAATGTTTTTCTTAAAAATTACTAGAAATTTATCAATCCTATTGAAATTTGATTTTTTGACCCTAATCTTATCACATCTTAAATTAATGTTTTATTAATAAAAACCGTGGAAGTTAATGTGTTTCAAGTCTTTTGCCCAATATTTTTTATAGTATCTTGATATTTTAAAAAGAACTATATGCAACATATATATATATATATAACATGAATCAAAACATCCTGTACTTTGATTGTAATAATTTATAGAAGGTTAATTATAATGATCTAGATTTCAGAACGTGTTTGTGAGGACTAATCCTATACAGGAGCACACACTATGAAGTGGTTGAGGGCATCTCTCTCACAGACAATTTGTGGTCTTTATTACGGCCTGATGGAGGCAGCAGTACCGATCAGATACTCATGCTTGCCCTATGCAGAACAGGGTTGAACCTTATGGCCAGGACAAAATTTCACGAGGCCTTCACGTGCATTGAGGAATGTCCATCTCCAAAGATTTTGCTTTTTTATAGTTTTGGATTTTCCCATGCCCTAGATATTTGTCGGTATTATAGTTATGAAATTAACCTAATCGGGGTGATTTGGTTAAAAAATTATATTTTAGGTTACATGGTTGATTTAATATTGAAAAATTTTAAAAAATATTTAAAATTTTAATATTTTATATGAAAAAATTAAGAAACAATTCATGTGAATATATGTTATACATCTTATAAATAATAAAGTTTAAAATATTATTTCAAAAGGTTTTTTTATCCCACATTAAAAAGATATTATGTTATCATTTTAAGTTGAAGTATTGAAACCAAAAAGGGTTTTTTTATTCTACATTGAAAAAACACAATTTTTTTCTTGTGAACATAGAGTAGATATACTAAAGAGTTTCAAATCACACATTGAAAAAATAAAACATTCTTCTAGTATTTATATAGTGAACTTTGAAAAGTGTTAATAACAGATTAAAAAATATATATAAAAAAAATAGGGTCTCTCACTATGAGA
Source organism: Populus deltoides (assembly GCA_015852605.2). Lineage (NCBI taxonomy): Eukaryota > Viridiplantae > Streptophyta > Magnoliopsida > Malpighiales > Salicaceae > Populus > Populus deltoides. The sequence goes on along the minus strand of CM027574.2, from coordinate 4,171,839 downwards.
AAAAACATATTTGAAAAAAAAATGGTTTCTACCGGGTTTTGTCAGGTCGCTCGGGTCATGAGTTGATCAGGTTTAACCCTTTTTTTGCTTTTGCCGGTCTTTCACTTTACTCGAACCGGTCCAGCCACCGGGTAGACCAGGTCCCGGGTTGACTTGCCAGGTCAGTCCGGATTTAATAACTATGGTCAGTATTAGTAACCTGGGACTTGGTTTGGATAATTTGACGGGATGAAGTATTAACCATCTGGAAATTAATAGACCTTGTTATATATAATACTAGTATATTCTCTCGCACTCCGCTACAAATTATAATTTTTTAAAAAATATATTAAAAGTATAGAGATATTTTAGCGATATCAATAAATTTAATTAAACAGTTCGATCTTAAAACCTACAAACTTGACTCTTTGTTTAGCTTGAGTTTCAAATTAAATGGGTCCAAAGACAACTAGAATAACTAGTAAAAACTTTAAGATGACATTTTTTTTTAATAGTGAGACGATGCTAGATTGGATTGATCTCAATCACCTGGGGACCTAGATCATGGACTTCAATGGGTTTACTAACTTTGTTGTTTTAATAAATTATTTTTATTTAATTTTATAATAAAATTAGATGTTTGCAAAATCGAGCATTAACCCTAAAAAAACATTTATTTGAAATCATAATAACTCTAATAAAAGTAAAAATAAATAAATCATGAATTCCGTTTCTCAACCAATCCAACATTGAAGAAGAGTGAAATAAAAAAATAAAAATATTAAAGGACCAAAAATTAAAAAAAAAAAAAAACATATCAAGTTTGATAGGCAAACCCGTTAAACTCATGAATTAGGTAACCCGGGTCAACACGTCAAACCTGTAAAGAGAGTAATGGACTCCATTGAAATTAATAACTTTTTTTTTCTAAACTTGTTTAATTAACTATATAATAGCAAAAATAGACAATCATAAAATCAAGTATCAAACAAATATTAGGATTTTTTTAAGACTATAATAACCTCATATAAAATAAAATGAAACAAATTATGAAACTCAATTCTCAATCAGCATAATATCGAAAAATAAAATCGAAAAAAATAATTTTTTTTAAAAAAGTTTAGCTCGTCAACAGGCTCATGGACTTTCTAAAATTTAATAAGAATTTTATTTTCTAAACTATTTTTTTAACTACATGATAAAAAAAATAAGTGATCACGTAATCAAGATCAATAAGTAAAAAGAAAAACCACTATTAAACCTACAAACCGAGGCGACGAAGATTACCTCGCTAGAATCACAAATTGGGTCATTGACTCTACAAAGTTTAATAACTTAGTTTTTTTTTTCAAAATCATTTTTTATTTAACTAATTATTTTCAAAAATATATCATACTACGATGCTGAGATATTTTCCTGATACTAACTCTATGTTAAGATATTTTTTTGATATCACGATAACCATATAAAAGATAAATTAAAATAAATTATCAACTCTAAATCCCCATAAACACATCATATAATGAATAAATTAAAAAGTCAATAACCAATGGGTAAAAAAAGGGGTCAAAACACAAAAAAAAAAAATTGTAGATTACAATTACAGTGCTAATACATGTGAGGAAACAATATTTTCCTCACACCTTTTAACTTTATACTAGTACATTCGTTTGCGCTCCGCTGTGAATTGAACTATTCTTTTTCTAAACTAAAAAAAAATGTTAAAGAGTATAATTTTTTTTTTGTAGTATCATTAAATCCAATCAAGCGATTTGATCTTGAAATCTATCAACCTGACTCTTTGTCTCGCTCGAGTTTTGAATTAAACCGCATGAGAGCTTATCTAAAGTGAATCATTCAATTTATTAGGTCAAAAAACAACCAAATAACCTGTAAAAACATGACATATCTTTTAACAAAACTTTAAGGCGATAATTTTTTTTTTTTTAAATATTGAGATTATACCAGATTGGATCGACCTCGATCACCTGGTGACTTGGATCATGGACTTCACTAAGTTTAATAGCTTTATTATTTTTGTAAATTATTTTTATTTAATATTATGATAAAATTATATCCTTGCAAAATTGAGCATCAATCCTAAAAAATATATTTATTTGAGATCTTGATAACCTTATAGAAAGTAAAAAATAAATAAACAAACCATGAATTCTATTTCCCAACCAATCCAATATTGAAGAAGAATGAAATAAAAAAAAACAATTAGAAAAATTAAAGAACCAAAAACTAAAAATTAAGCATATCAGGTTTGATGGGTAAACTCGTTACACCCATGAATCAGGTAACCCGAATCAACATGTCAAACCTGTAAACCGGATAATGGACTCAATTGGGATTAACAACTTGTTTTTTTTCTAAACTATTTTTTATTTAACTATATGATAATAAAAATAGATGATTGCAAAATCGAGTATTGAAACTTTTTTTAAGACTATGATAATCTCATAGAAAGCAAAACGAAACCAATTATAAAACTCAATTCTCAATCAGTCCAATATCGAATGATGAAATAAAAAAATAATTTTTTTGTTTAAAGTTAAACTCGCTAAACCCATCAACATGCTCATGGACTTCTTAAAATTTAATAACATGTTTTTTTTCGAAACTATTTTTTTTAACTATGATAAAAAAAATAGACGATTACATAAACAGGTATAATTAGTAAAAATAAAAACCACCGCTTAACCCGTGAACAGGGACAATTAGGATTGCCTCGCCAAACTCGCAAATCAGGTCATTGACTCCATAAAATTTAATAACCTAGTTTTTTTTTTTCAAAATCATTTTTTATTTAACTAAACTCTTAAAACATAGACTATATCACGATGACGAGATATTTTTTTATACCACGATAACCATATAAAAGGCAAATTAAAATAAATTATCAACTTTAAATCCCTATAAACATATCATACAAGGACTAAATTAAAAAAGAAATCAATAACCGAAGGAAAAAAAGAGTCAAAATGAAAAAAAAAAAACACATTATGGATTACTATTGTAATCCAAAATGCTAATGGGCGTGGGGAAACAATGTTTTCCCCACACATTTTAACTTTATACTAGTTATTTAACTCGCGCACTGTATTTTGTTTTTATATAAAAAAAAACCCCTAGGTATGCAAGCTATTTTCTAAAAAAAAATCAAAGTATAAATCAAAAAGCTTATGTCTAATCAAATAAACCAATAATCATTTATGTAAAAGAAAAAACGTGAACAATAACCAAAATATAAACTAGAAAAATTAAGAGATAGATATAGGCCAAGATATTTGATCTTGTAAAATGAGATATTTACCTGTTTATGTCTACTGAATTTACTTATTAAAATCAATAAAAGATGATACAAACAAATACTAATACGAAACTGAAAACATTATGCAAGACCAAACATATAAGAAATATTATTTAAGAATACATATTTTTTTATAAAATAAAGCTCACTTTTATAAAATAAAAATAATTATTCAAAATTAAATTTTAAAAAATCATTTTTAAACAAACTTTTATTTAAAAAAGGTCTAAAACCCACGGCTTAGGCCATGATACTAGAATAAGCCAAGAATGAAATTGAAAATCAACAAAACTTTAACAAAAGAGTTAAGGAAAAAAAATTTAGAAATCAAAAGAATAAGAACTACATTGAAAAAATAATAATATATGATATTGTAATTCAATGACTAAATTGAAAATAACTAAAACTTTTATAATAAGACCAAGGACAACAATAAGAAATAAAAGGACTGAAATTGACAAATCTAAAGAAAATAGAACAAATGTACACTTTCTCTTGAAGAGAGAGAAAAGGAAGGAAAAAAAGAGAGGAAAGAAACGACCGTCAATAAAAAACCAACCATAATATCCTGGTATGACACCTACTCGCTGGCGCGTGAACTTACGCGCTAGCATCTTTTTTGAATAAAATAATTGTTTTACAATATAGAAATACCAGAATGTCCTTCATGAACCTGAGAATCACGAGAAAAAAAAAACCATAGTGAAAGTACACAAATGCCCTAGATGCATGTCTTAATTTTTTTTCTTTTTTAAGAGTATAATAGTATTTCTATTGTATTTCAAAGTATAAAAAACCAAAAAAACCCTCGATCAACAACTCTTTTTTTACTTCAAAGGTAAAATAAGTATTTTAACTATTTTAATATTTTTGAAAAGACTAAAAAACCCTTGGGAAACAACTCAAGAAATGGTTAAATCTAGGGATAAAACTGTATTTTTACCATGTAAAAAAAATAAAAATACTGAGATATCCCTAAACAACTTTTTAATAACTAATGGACCGATTGTAAAGATCAAAACACCCTCAATACCATGACATTTTTTTTTTCAACTCAGGGCAAAAGAGTGATTTGACTGTAGAATTCGTAGAATCCATACTACAACGAAAAACACTAACAGTTTAGAGTTTTGGTTAATTAGGCTGTTAAAGAAGAGTAGAAGTTACAGAGGAGTCTTGCAGAAAAGCTCTTGTTTCAGATTTTTACAACGGGTCCTATCAGAATGAAACTGTGTTATATTGAAGGTTAGGACATGGGTTTTGGTGATGTAGGCAAATCGCATGACCAAGATTTTGTCCTGTGAGAAGGCAAGCAATAATGGGGGACACTTCCAACTTTGATTGTTATATTGGATTTTGGAGACTTTAATTAAAATCAATAAGTGTTAAATCCCCTGCAAAAACAAGATATGATAGCTGATGAAATTGATGCCCTAGGATATCTTGTGTGGGACTGGGACTAACTGGGACTGAATGAATAACGGTGAGCACCTCTGTATGTAATCATGAATTTGGCATTTCGAGCTTCTATTACCATGTCGAAATTAAGAGACCATTGAATTGGTTAGAGTTCACCACACGAGCCAAAAGTTAGATTCAGGTGCCCTCACCTACTCAGGAAAGTGAACCCAGGTCCATAAAATGCGATACCTTGAGAAACTTTTAGCAATTGGTCTTTGTAATCTGTTTGTACCATGCAAAATTCAACCTGTAAGTCCCAACAAAAGAACACAACGCAGGTGCAGTATTTAGTACTCACTTTTGGCATTATAGATACAGGAAGACTTCAATTGGTAGGGGAAGAGGATAAAATTATTTAATTTCATTGCATAAACTTTTAATAGAGTGCGAAGGAAGTATCTGACAAATCATTGAACATAAAGTTCATTTAATCAGTTAGGCGAACAAGAATTCTGGTAAAAGAAACGTTACACAAGCTTGACATTCTGTACAGACCGTGATATGCACAGTTCGAAAACTTAACAGATGAACTTACTATATTTCACCTGCATCAAAACTGTTTTAGTCATTCCATATCTAGTTTCAGTCACCTGTAATTGTCAGATACCTAAGATCAGCAGCTGGAAATGATCTTTCTATTCAATGCTGAGCTGCAAATCAAATAATTGAAACACAGCTTTAGATGCACAACTTGAACCTGACTCTCAAGCATGTAGAACCCTGAAAAGAAAGATGCCATCTAATTCAAAATTTAATGAAATGGGAACTCTTTATGTCAAAGAATAAAGCATCATCAGGGGAGAATAACATGGCCAAGGTCATGGATGCCAGAGCATCCTATAGCCTATTTGCTTATCAGTTTATATATTCCAAGTTGGAAAAACTCGGTATGGATTTTCAAAACAAATTTCAGAATTTATACTTTAAATTTGATGGGAGATTTATTTATCTTTTTCTTCTCTATTTTTTCAAATACACAAATATATTTTACAAAAGAGAAGGGGAGCACCTCGGCTTGAAGATTTCAAAATTTGTGAAGATTTTTTCATCTGATGAAATTTCCAGCGAGCAAAATTCATACCTCCTAAAACAAAGGGAAGCAACTAGAGTGGTGATGCTGTCCATAAGGATTTTCACTGTCTGTTTAGATGAAACATCAACAACAGCAACTTGAAAGAAGCATACCATCTTGTCAAACCTGAAAATAATGCATCACACGTGCATTGTCATGAGTAGGTATAAATATAAGTGAAACCAAAATGTCCACGAATCCACATAAGTGAATTTGAATGAGAATTTGGAGATTGTACAACCCTTTCTGTTATGCCAAATGAATTGGCTACTCTCGAGACTTGAACCTCAAGCCTTATGATTCCAAGAAACAGCCTCTATAATGCATGCATTAAGCAACAATCGAAGGCATTCACATCAAGATCTTGAACAGCCTTGGTGTATAGGCACTGGACCCAGCAGCTTAATTGATCTTTCAAAATAAACAAAAATTTTGTATGCATAGGAATAGGAGGCCAACATGAGACAACCAGCAACAAGCATCCAAAGGTGCACAGCACATCTCATGTCCCAGTTAACTCTTATCAGCAGCTTTGAAGAATCCCTTTGAATTATCCATGGATAAATGGAATATCTCAAAATTCACAATTGAGAAGTCAGAACGTAAAAACTGAAGAGAATACAGAAAGATATGTCAGCGAAATTTCATGACAAGCTGCAGCATATATTGAACCAGAGTTGATTAGATACACCATGAAAGCCTCTGCAATAAAGCACTCATTCCAGTGTTCTAGTCCAACATTATGGATCAAATTGAATCACAAATGGGGCTGACAGAAAATATAGCATCAATATGTAAAGCAACTGATAGCAATACTTGCTTTCCTACAGATTATGAACCAGCAAATCATAACAAAGGTGAAAAATACAAAATTGCGTTTAAAAAAATTTAGTTAGTGAAATGTAGAGGGGGAAACAATTAAAAAAAGCACGAATGGATATTTTTAAATGGAAATACTTTGTAAAGACCAACAGATTATTAACGCAGACAATGCCAAGGAATGAGAGTTACAATATTCCATTGAAATCTGTATTACAAAAAATTTTCCTTCAAAATATTCCTAGGCTAAATTCTAAGGAAAGTTTCTCTCCTGCTCTATTTATGTCATGGTCTCAGAAAAGGCCAGCTCTACATCATAAATTACTAAATAGCCCATGGATACATTAGACGAAATGTTTTTTGACTCTGCAATAGCAATGAGTAAACCCTGAAATAAAACGCCGGATGAGAAAGGATCTAGCTGGATCCAAAATTGCATCCCAGTTCCGTAGGATTGTTAGGTATCTATAAGTTTTCTCAAACAAAATGTTGAGTGGGGTATTCATGCTCATATCCATTATAATCATAGTATAGCTTCTCCCCTTTAGCAATATCACGAGTAGCAACCAAAATGACCCGGCATTCCCCATTTACACTGTATCTCACACATTTACAATTCTGCTTCTTCTTACCATCCCTGCACAGAATTGGATATAACTTTAAGCTTAACAGAGGATGGGCCGATAATTTCTAATTCGGATACAATTTGCACAAAAAAAGTAGAATTTTATATGTGAAGTCACATAGGATATGTGGAAGGGCAATGTGTGTCGTATAGAGCAGAAGACGTAGCAATAAAAAGGTTTAAGAATAAACTGGTCATATTTTGCTTCAATATATATATCATAATAGGAGAAGCAATGGGTTAAGCGGGCTTACGGGGTATGATTGTTAATGCCATTGATAAAGCGAGCAATATTTCCACGTTTATCAGGGCAGATGACAAGGCTTTTGGATGGGTCTCTTGCCAAAAGAAGGGTCATCATGCTATCACAATCATCATGTTCTCGGTTTTTGATGTAATCCACATCACCTGAGTATTCTGCTATGATGGTCAAATCCTTTATCTGGTCATCTGCCTCAACTGTATATCTGCATAGAAGAATAGAGTTGAACCTACTCAAATATGCAGTAACCAAAATATAGTTGCTACCTCAATAAATCTGTTCAAGATGCAAGTACCCTTCACATGAATCAAAAACAACTAAAAGAGGAGGGCATTCGCCCCTTTTGCACATAGCTCTGCACTGTTCCAATGTCTCTATGTCCTCCTTGGAAAGAACCTAATAGAAGTACCAGATAAAGCAACCAACATGCAATACAAGACAATAAAAGGTCTGGAGAAAAAATAAGGATAAAAAAGAAAATTTTAAATTCAGACCTGCATGCCACCCTGCTCAAACTTGGCCTGATTGGCTGATTGAGGAGCCATGCCAGGCAAGTAGGTTAAATCATCACTAAATTCCATGTGCAATGCCGTTAACGCAGAAGCAAGGGTGCCCATTTGTTTCAGCCTTTGGGTGGGATCTGCTGATGGAATAAATGGCAACAGTCTCCTTCTTTTCTTTTGATACACCAATGAACGTCTCCGGCGCTTCCTAGAGTCTTGAAAACAACTCGAGAGAAGGGAATGAAAACATCAACTTTACATCACCAAATCTAATTCAACTAGTTGATGCATTAGCACTAGCATTTCTTAACTAAATGTTCATATGCAATAAAAAAGCACAAAAAGAGCAGTGATAGAAAATTGTGTTTTCAAAGGTGCATGTAGCAAAAAACCAGGCAATAATATCATTCATGGAAAACAAAAGGCAGAAATAGGTTAGACAAGGCCCCAAACTATTTGTTCCATGAAAGTCAAAGCAGTTAAGAGAATAATTTAAAGCAAACAACAAAATACATTGACAAAACAGCAACTTCCTGTATTACAATGTTTAACTTTTATCTAGGGCTTTTGCCTTTTCATTTTACAAGTAAGAATTTAGAAATTTTGATACTTATATGGTAAACGTACAGCACATTTACCAGAGTGGATTCAATTTTCAAGAAAACTTAGTCTTAAAGAAAGGTTTTGAGAATATAACATAATTCATAAGAGTGATGCTTTATTATGGGAGTCAACAGTACATCAATTCATACCTAATGTTTAGCTGAATATAAGGTAATGGAAAGAAACAATGATTTTGCCTTTCTATTACATTGCAGTACCTGCTAGTAAATGCAGATGTTTGGGAGAGTGGTAGCAGTTGTTTTTCAAAGTGTTTTTCATTCCAAAACACATTAAAATAATTTTTTTTTTAATTTTTAAAAATTATTTTTGACATCAGCACATCAAAATGATCTGAAAACATAAAAAACATAATAATTTAAAGCAAAAAAAAAATCAAATTTTTTCAAAAGCATTTTTTAAACGCAATGCCAAATGTTGCTGGGTAGCTAAGTACTATAATCCTTTTTTAATAAACTATGTCATAAATGGTGATGAATATGCAATCATAATCAAAGTCAAAAAAAGATGTGATAAATACACAAATTTAGGTGTCATTTGGTTATCATGAATGAAAGATCCAGAATGGAGGAATTGGAATGAAAACTAATTGGAATGAAAACTAAAGAATCGGAATGACATTTTAATTCTAATACTGTATTTGGAATAGTAACAAGAAGTTGAAATGAAATTTAAAATTTTTAATGCCTTATTTTTAAGATAAAAGCGAATAATGATTAAAAGAATGATTTCATCAACTATGATGGTACTGAAAGTAATAAAGATGATTGTGGTGGTGGTGGTATGATGATGTAAGTATAATAATAACAATTATCTATTTTTTAAAAAATTAATGTCATCACAAATTTGGAGGTGGCGGTGGAAGAAAAGTGGTGAAGGTGGTGGAAGAGTGATGGTGTAATAATAATAATAATATTTTTTGTAAAAAAAAGTCATCACCACCACCAATGATGACAATGACAATAGTTATTGAGGTAGTGATGATGGTTGAAATAATTGATATATAATGAAAAGAAATAATATAGCTTTCTTAAGAAGAAAATCCATTCTTGTTCCTTGTTTTTATTTCTACCTCCCTAATAGAAATGAAACTATATTTAATTTTCATTCCCATTCCCATTCTTCATTTATATTCTCATTTCATTCCTTTTAACCAAATACCTATGAAGTAGGAATAAAACTTTCATTCTCATTCTCACCATTCCATTATTTGTTACCAAACAACACCTTAGTATGTTTGTGTAATCACATAACATACCATCAATGATCACACTCCAAACGTTGATCCCACTAATTTTGAACATACATGGGCAAATGCTTGATGCAAATAAAATGTAATTGTGTGAAATGATTTATATAGCATCCTAATATGCAAAACATAGTGGTAGGCATAATTTTATTGATTATGAGATGAATTTTTCAACATATGTCGACAATAGAGCGCAATCTTCCCTGGGCCATGTGATTCTACATGTAAAGCAACAATTTGCTTGTTCTACAAAGTAAATGTTAAATGGACGTATCCAGGACTTGATTACGTTGCTTGCTGACCATTCTAAGCCTAAGTCATGGAGGACATGGATTCAAATGCTGATTTAAGAAGGAATTTATCATTTTCCTTCAATAAAATATATTCCTCGGTTAACCCTATTTAGTATTATTCTGTTAAGAGATTAAGAAGAGAGCTTGATTAACAAAAGTTAAAGCTATTATCCTCATACTTTCCACCATCATTGCCATTGTTGCTGCGCCACATCATTTTCAAATCTTTTATGTCTATACCCTCTATCCCTTAATTGTCCATCTTTTAGGTTGTTTAAGAATAGTAGATTAAACGCAGTTCATTTTTCTTTTCTACCACTTTTGAACTCAATGTGTTTATTTAAATTTTTACCCTTAACATATGGTTCATGTTAATGAGCCATATGTTAGGTTGTTTAGATTAAACACAGTTCATTTTTCTTTTCTACCACTTTTGAACTCAATGTGTTTATTTAAATTTTTACCCTTAACATATGGTTCATGTTAATGAGCCATATGTTAGGTTGTTTAAGAATAGTAGATTAAACACAGTTCATTTTTCTTTTCTACCACTTTTGAAATCAATGTGTTTATTTAAATTTTTACCCTTAACATATGGTTCATGTTAATGAGAAAGAAAATTAGATAATGCTCACAGTTATTACCGACTGATTTCTTTTACTTCAACATATTTTGGGCCATAAAAAGAACCAAATTTTAGACCATTTTTACAAGACATAGAATAAATAACCAAACTGAAAATATTTAAAACTTGTAACAAATTTAGTTAAGTATTTTCTAAGTCACTGAGGTTTTAGTTATATCTTAGACTGTGTTGTTAATAGTAATAGAATGGTCAAAACAGTTTATAATACAGTGAAACTCTAGTCCTTTGATACCACCAATTTAATATACCTTCTAAGGACTACTTTGTTGGTTCTAAATGTATCAGGACTAGTTCTGCTGAAAAATTGGGTAGATTAGATTACCCATCATTTTGTGTTCTTAGTATTTATGCTCTTGACAAATACTCTCAAAACAGTTTACTCACATGCTCTATTTGGTAATGTAGTTCAACCTGCTTTTCAAAGTATTTTTCAAAAAATAATTCGCCTGAAAAGGCATCAAATTGATTTTTTAGATGATTTTCAATGATTTTGATATGTTGATATCAAAAATAAAAAATAAAAACTGAAAAAACATCATTTTGATGCGTTTTCAATTGGAAAACAGTTCTACAAAAACACTTTTCACCACATTACCAAATACATTAATCCATGTCAAATGCAACTCAAGAGTGTAAGCCAACTGAGCAAAATTTGTTCAGTGGACATGAGATCTTAAAATTGATACCATTTATGATTAGATTAAATGTAAAATCAGGAAAAGAAGAGCAATAACTATCTTACTAATAACAAGGATTATCACAAACCATACCAGAGGTCAATCACGTTTGTTGGAATCTTCTTTTAAGATGTGAAATGCCTCAAAGGCTTCTACATTTGATCTAACTTAAATATCTCTACATCTGGCAATGATCAACATTTAGCAAAAAAAAAAAAAAAAAACCCAATAATTAAATATCCCCATGGTGCAAAATAAAAGAATCAACTTCGCTCTAAATTGCAAGGCATTGAGCCCCTTGCCACGCTTTGTGATAGGTATTGAAATTCATAAATGTTCTAGCAGTAGTATTTCCAAAACTTCCTATGAGCTAGATCCAAGACAAAAATAATATCTATTTTTTCTTTCTTCCCTTTTGTTTTTCACTTCTTTTTTCATTTTATCTCAAAGTTCTTCTTTTTTCTCTATTTCTTTCCTTCTTTCTAAATTTTATTGTTTGTGAGTCATCTTCTACTGTCCTTGCTATCAGTTCTAGTAAAAGTTGAAAAAAATTTATCAATTTTTTTCACTTTTTTTTCATTTTATCTCAGAATTCTTCTTTATTCTCCTTTTCTTTCCTTCTTTCTAAATTTTATTGTTTGTGAGTCATCTAGTCCTTGCTATTAGTTCTAGTAGAAGTTAAAAATATTTATCTTATTTTGAGTTCTTTAGGCAAGAAGGGCTCAATCCCACCCGAGTCCTACCCTCTCCCAATGCTTTGCAGTAAAGAGTAACCATTTAGCTACACACCTATGATACCCCTACTCTCATTCTTTATTATTAAAAGATTTGAACCTGATAATTTTTTCACTTTTTTTTTCATTTTATCTCAAAGTTCTTTATTCTCTCTTTCTTTCCTTCTTTCTAAATTTTATTGTTTGTGAGTCATCTTCTACTGTGTCCTTGCTATTAGTTCTAGTAAAAGTTGAAAAAAAAATTATTATTTTTTTTTCACTTTTTTTTTTCCTTCTTTCTAAATTTTATTGTTTGTGAGCCATCTAGTCCTTGCTATTAGTTCTAGTACAAGTTTAAAAAAAAAAATTATCTTACTTTGAGTTCTTTGGGCAGGAAGGGCACAATCCCACCAGAGTCCTACCCTCTCCCAATGCTTCGCAGTAAAGAGTACCATTTAGCTTCACACCTATGATACCCCTACTCTCATTCTTTATTATTATTATTATTATTAAAAGATTTGAACCCGGCAATTTGTTAACTTTTAGTATAATATTTTGCTTGCAAATCCTGAAACAACTTCAATAACAATCCAAAAAAAAAAAAATTTCCATTAATCACAAAAACACACAAATTAGATGAATAAAAAAATAAAACAATCTAGCAATTAGAAGGATAAATAAAGAATTCACCTTGTAGGGACCTGCATTTCATTTTAATATCATCCTTCTTACACTTCTGAATCCTAAAAAAATCGATTATCTTCCTCTGCGATAACCCTAGCACACAAAAATCAAACCAATCAAAACGCACATTTGTTACTCTCAAAACGACACTACAATCACATAAAAAGATTCAAAAGCAAAAATCAAATTCCCCTACTTCTTACACGTCTCTGGCCATCTCCAGAGCACTTGTTACAAATCCACGAGCCAATCGGAACCCTAACAACAATCGGTCTCAAGCACTTCATGTGATATCCTTTATCACATTTATCACATAACAACAGCTCCTCCGATCGTTCCCCGGAGCGGCATTGTTCGCAGCTGACATCGCCGTAGTCCTCCCTCTCCACCACCGCATACGCCGCCTTCTGCAGTATCTCCGTCAACAGCTTCATCCTCTTCGGAGGCGGTGACGGCGGCGGTGACCGCCTCCGAGGTGCCGATGTGCGGCGGCGAGAGCTGATTTGGCGCCTAGCTGCCGCCGTGGTGGTGGAGGTTGGAGGCATTGGAAAATTGGGAGCTGAGCGGAGGGTAGAATTGGAATTCTCGAAGCTAATTTGGTGTTTTTTTTTTCTGAGAATGAATTTGGTGTTTGTTTGTTGCACTGCAGAGAGAGAGATATCAGAAGGTCTTTTTATTTTTTTTCCCAGTCGCGGGTAATGGCGAGAGATGCTAACGTGCGCCGGGTGAGTGCACGGAATTTGATGTAACGGCCGTGACGGGGTTTTGGATTTTATAGCCGTTTGATAATTAAAAGACAAGAGTGGCCTTTATTTATTTATACTTGGTAATAACCTATGTGGGAACACTTTTAAAATTATGTTTTATAAAATTTATATATTTTTTAAATTATTTTTTTATATTTTTGAATTATTTTAATATGTCGATATTAAAAATAATTTTTAAAAAATAATAATAAAATACTATTTTGATATATTTATGAGTGAAAAGCAACTGCTAAAACATCCTCAAACATTCTTTTGCTCTATTTGTTTTTGCGTTTCAAAAATATTTTTGATAAAATTTAAAAAATTTTTATTTTTTTATTTTAAATTAATATGTTTTTGGTGTTTTCAGATCATTTTAATGTACTAACTACTAATATTAAAAATAATTTTTAAAAAATAAAAAAAATTATATTATGATGTATTTTAATCCTTAGCTTTTGTTTCAAAATAAATAAAAGGAGTCAAAATTTTATATAAAGGGTTACTTTAGATTTCTTTTTCTGTATAAATATTGGGTGTGCCTATGACTAATAAAACAAGGGAAGAAAAATGACTAGTGCTCGATTTCATGAACTTGTTTTTCAATTTTAATTTTTTTGAAAATAAACATACTTGTATGGTATCATATTAATGGGCTCGATTCCTTCTTTCAAATTGATGTGATGATCAATTTCCAAGTCTAGCCTCTAAATTCTTGATCTTTTCCTTGTTTGTTGCCATAATAACCTTGCTTTGATACCAATGTGAGATCCTAATCAAAGCTATGTAATTTGTTTAGTGAATATAAAATTCTATTTAGGGTGAGAATAGACCACATTAATTTCTCTTAAATAAGCTTGCTTTATTAATGATAATAAAAAAGTTTAAATATAAATAAAAATTAACAATTATTTCTAATTCTTAGATCACATCTCTAAGAAATAGGACACCAAGAGCTAATAATAACTAAATAACTAAATTTTATTCAAAAATAATTAATAACTAATTAATATATTCTTAAGCAAGGAAGCTTGTGGACTTAATCAATCAATTAAGAATATCATTTTGATTTAAAAAAAGATTATTTAACTTGGTATAATCCGGATCATATGATCCAGAACTTACCCAATGTTAAGTTTAAGAAATATGGTGCCTAGCCTACGTGTTAATCACATAATTATAGATAATATTATCTTAAGGTCAAAATAAAACTAATAAACTATCTTAATTAATTATTTTTTATAATTTTTTTATCTTTTTAATGGAACAATAAAAAACTATCAAATGTGTTGGTGCACGTCAACCACCACATTATATTTATGAATTTGTTGCAAGTTATGAAAACTGTAGTTCTTGTTGGATAAAATTTATACACGATAGAATTGCAAATAGTTTAATGAAATAATAAAAAATACTTTATATAAAGTATTATTTATTTCATGATGTAATAGGAGTAATTAATTTTACAATATTTAAATTTAAAACCATCAATATTAATATATATATTTTTAAATTATTTTATAACCTCAATTTTAAAAGTATTCTTAACCAAACACATTAAATTATTTTTTCTTCAACCTCAATTTCAACTACAGTTTTAACCAAACATCTATTTTTTCAAACCAACCTCAACTAAAAGTACTTTTTATAAAATAATTTTTTTCAAACCACAACCACAACAGCCACCGCAATACCATACATACTCTATAAATTCAAGGGAAAAGGTAACAATAGAGATATTTAAAATTTTATCAATATTTTTTTAACTAAATTGTAAGTTTTTTTATTTATCATCGATGCATTGTAACTTTTTTACCTCCTTAAAATATTATAAATTCTAATTTCCATAAGATTAAAAGTTTTTGATATATTATATGTAATATCATTTAGTACACAAATTTTGATTAAAAAAAGCATTATTTAAAAAAATGTTCAGTGTTGGTTTTTTTTTTTTTTTTGAAGGATGAAATGTGCTCCCACACCCATGTGTACTAGAGAAATTATATCATCATATTTGTCTCAAAACGAAAATTCAAGCTATCCCAACTAATTGGTTCTCAAGACTTTGAATTAATATGATATGCACAAAGAGATACGTCTTAAATCCAAATGAAATTAAAGTCTAAAGTATTTGCCACTTAACTAAGATGGTGTTTGTGAATTTCATGAGTTACACTATATTTATGTTATTAATGTGTATTTACATACATTTAATTGATATTGTAATGATTTAAAATACAGTTAATGAACTTAATTAGGAATTGATTAATCTAAAAGATTTATGATTGAAACCTAATTTATATCGGGTTAAATTGAAATGAAAAGAATATTAACATAGTAAAACTCAATTAATGTAATTGAGTTTTTAGTGACTGATCAAACATAGTCTAAATCTTATAAATCAACTCTAATTTATTTAAAAAAACTAAATCTACCTTTTAATAAAAATAATTAATTCATGATCCAAATTATTCCTGAAACTGGGTTTATCAACTAGGATTAAACAACATTTAAGATATGAACATCAGAGGAAAATATTATTCAATAAAATGGATGTGGGGTAAATCATCCCCCAGGTAAGGTAAAATTAATTTACTTACAACCAGATTTCGCAAAAAAGTTTATGATCCGTCATGAGAAATTATTGATGCAGAAATTAGTTCACTTCATATTATACTGAAGTTTTTAAATTCATGTTAATTAAGGGTAGCATTTCTCATGCTTAATTTAATTATATAGATTACATGAATTGCTTTACTGGAATTTTTATACCAAGAACAGATTAGAGACTCAATTTTCCATATAGTTATTCAAATTGAGAAAATAAAAAATTAATAATCAAACTTAAAACCAAGTCAATTTTCTTTTTTTTAAAAATAGTTTTTCTTGTCCATAAATATTCATGAAAAATCGAAGGTAAATATTAGGTGAGTTTATTCACAATTGAATCCCAAAACAAATACATTTTATCAATTAAGTCTCAAATGTTTCAGACATTTTTCAATTGAGTCCACCTGGCCTTTGCATAATATCTATAAATCTAAGAAGATCCAGGCACCAGAGAGAAATAGAATCAAATTTGACTCCCTAATCCCTATGGAAAATGTAGTGAAGTCCTTTTATTATAGTTTTAGATAATAATTTGATACAAAAACTTGACAGCATCAACATACAACAGATTCTCCTCTCAATCCCAACAAGAGAGGATGAATAACATTCTCAAAATCTCTATTAGTAATTCATAAGCTACCTTGATCTTTAGATATATATATATATATATTGACCAGAGGCTTGAGATGAATTCAAGACTGCTCAAAAGAACTCCACTTCTTGGGCCTGTCGAAAATGCCGGGTCCGTATGTTGAGAAGAAAATCTCAACGAGGAGAGGGAATTGTAGCAGAGCGAAAAGCGTGACAGGAAGACTAGCCAGCAACATAATCGGAAAGGAAATCCACGGAAAACGATCGCGAAGCATCATAAAAAGCGTAATGCCGAAGGTTATCATCATAGTTGCTATCGAAAAGAAAAGACAGGAAAGGCCTACAATCATTTTCGTAGGCAAGGACTTGAGGAAATCTTCCTCTCTGTACCGTGATGTCAGGATTCCTAAGAACATCAACAACGAAGATGTAGACGCAAACAATGACATTGCATCGGACACCATGAAGACCATGAACGAATTCCTGTGCAAGTATATAGGAATCCCTGAATACTGATCATATCCACCTGGAACAGTAAAGATCGCTGAAAACATTATGGTAGAAATAAGAGCAGCCACAACCGTGCAAGACTCAGATGTGTCCTTCATCCATCTCTCCCCTTCTTCCACTAATTTCCTGTGCTGTTCAGTGAATAAAGCTTGAGGTGTTCTATGGTTAAAATTTACCATCTCTCTGTACTTGGGTTGGACAATGCTCTCCACCTCCTGCAGTGCAGCAAACTCTTCTGAGAAATATGTGGAGTACATTCTGATGAAAAATCATCAACTATAGGAAGTAGGATTACCTTATACCATTGTAGCTCTCTTTGCATTTGTAATGCTGCACCCGAAACACGATCAAGCTGAGAGGAGGGTGCTAAGAATGCAGCTTGGTGTAAAATGTTGTTGTGATACTTGTCCCAAGAAGTTGCCATTGAGTTCTTCTTTGCTCCCATTTTGTATATAAGGCTGAATATCTTTTCTTGGCGTTGCAGGGTTGCATACAAGAATATGCCCCGGTTAAGATCATCCTCGCACCATATAACGTCAGGATAATGTCTAACAATCTCAACGATGAATTCAACAATTCCATGCTTAACTGCATTGAACACAGCCTTGTACACACCAATTTCTTTGAATTCTGATCTATGCAGAGTTGATATTTGTTCGCATAGGCAACACAGAACTGCTAGTGCTTGGCCATGTATCAACTTCAGGTTATACATTTTCTTGATAGCTGGAACTGCAAGTATAATTTGGTTCAGGTTATTTTCGCATATAATTTGGTTATCTATTATTCAGAATTTACTTACCAAAAATCTTCAATCCCTTCCAAGCCATTACCAACAACTGGTCAGATGCTGCGAAGTCCATATAAAATATCAAAAAGGAATTTCTGCTCTTATAAGGGAAAATAATGTAGTAACTATAAGAAACTGAAAACTTTTAAATCTCAGATTGACATCTCATCATGTTTTATGGTATACCTCGTTTAACAATGTTCCTTCGATCAGTTGGTCCCTTATTCGGCCTCTCAATGTCCCCATGGCTGTGGCTAGATGCAAGTGGATGAGGTACCCGGATACCTACAACAGGATAATGCCACATTGAAGGATGTGAAAAGAAGAGCCAAACTGTCTTTCATAAAACCATCAGGTTTTTTTTGGCCTAATGGTCATGTTCATCATGATTTTTGGAGATCATCCTCAATGGTATTATGTTTTATTTGTAAACTGAGTGATAACAGTTGCATACCGTTGTATATCCATTGTTGCCACCAAGCAAGCTGAGTTCCACTGGGAAAAGCAGAAGGTTTTTGAGCAAGCATATCAAGAGCTGTGTCTTTGTCACTATCTTGATAAAAAGCCAATTGTGGGTAATGTTGAAGCAGATCCAAGGCAATATCTGCATGAGCATTAAACAATGAACCAAGAAAAGCGAACAACGGCTAAACAAGATAGAATTTTTAGGTGAACAGAAGGAGAAAACAAAAATATGATCAACCGATCTTATTTTTGGACTGAGCTCTTCTTATACCGTAGAGTTCGTCCATGATACATGTTGTGAGAAGCATAACCCCATTCTTATTGTTTGTAGCTGGACTGAGCTCTTCTTTCGGACTCACGCTGTACAGATAACGAACCATGCCTTTATGCCCATAGAGAGAAGCTACAACAACTGGGATGTGGCCATTCTGGTTTGCAACTTTAAGTAAACCTCCATTCTTTGCTACCAAGTCCTCGGCAATCCTTGTGATCCCTCCAATGGCAGCATAATTAAGAGCGGTGGCATTATTTCTGTTTTGGATTTTCAAGTCTTCCGGCTCTAACCGGTCCACCAGCTCCACAACAATCTCTCTGTGTCCAGCCAGAACCGCAACATGGAGGGCAGTATCCCCATCCGCTGAAATGCTAGCAGTCAGTGCATCAGGATGTTCTATCAGGAAATCCATTGTAGCCTCTAGGTCGCCATTGTCAACAGCCTTGTATAGCGGCAGATACTGAATGTATTCCGTATCTTTAATCTCAGCCAAGTTATAGCATCAAATGCATTCTCATTAGTTATAGCATGCAACACATTGAATCATTTGTATTGAACACCAGACAAGATTTAAAGCTTGGAGGGTTAATTAATTACCATATTCCATGCTTGAGCTCTCCTTTGATTCTGAAGGCGCCCGTGATTTGAACTTGCGGGGTGACTTGCTTAAGGCCAAATCACTGTAAGGGTCCATATCTGTTGGAGAAATAGCCTATAAATATCATTGAAACTTGCATCACATATTGTGACAGAATTTTGTTCACTAGGTAAACTAATTGAGTTATATTGTGCTTGACTTTCTACTTCCAGAGAGAATTTTTCGACATGCTCCCCTGCCACTACAGTGAATAACAGCCATAACTGTGTGTGGGTGTGCACAAGCAGAAACTCTCAAAATTATGATACAAATCAATAAAATGGTGTATTTTTATCTCTAACAAGTGAGAATTCTGAAACATTGACAAGTATTTTAGGAGGTTATCAGTAGAAGTGAGATATCTTAAAAAGCGTGCACAAGGCATGTGCCCTTTCAGGTTATTGGTCTGCTAAATACATAAATCTAATACACCAAACAGTTTGACTAAGAACTTAATATGCAAGTTCAATACTTACAGGAAGTAAACTGTACAACCACAGCTTGCACTCGACAGGATAGGTTGCAGCAGACGAGGTGACCTTAAAATCTTAACAACTTCAAGGAAGCGAATCCAGTTAATTTATAAGAGAGAGTGAAGCATGAAACATGAAAGAATAGAGGAAATCTCCATTTCAAGTAAATGAAACTAGGAATATATATTCAAGGATCCACTGCTTATGTTTCTGCTTTGGATTCTAACAAAGAAGTGATTCTTTGTGTCTTTTGAAAGAGCTGATTGAGAACATGTATAGGATCACAGTCATGTTTTCTTTCTTCTGTGACCTGGATCTCATTTCCTCTTTAATGATTCTTGCAAAGGTTAAAGTTGAGAGAATAGATTTACGATCCAATTGTTCAAAGAAGATCAGTGTGCTTGCAGTCCAAGCAAGCCAAAAATTAGGGGTATATCAAGACTCAGCTTCAAATACCTTTAGGAACAGCAAAAAAAAGGCATGGAATCATTGATATTAATATATATTTTCTTGCTAAAATCTTCTTTTGTACATTTTGTTGGGTATAAACATTGAAGAAAGATGGAGTGATAACTGGAAATAAAAAAAGATAGTTCCTGGTAAAGAAGAATAACTAAAACAGAAGTTTGCTCTTTGCCGACAATAGAAATCATCCTAATGATTTGTGAGCACAGCGTTTCTTTCTTCCCTTCTTTACTCCTTTTCTCTTTTCTTGTTCGATTACTGCACAGAACTTCGAAATTCTTGCTCTTTTCTTTCTTTTAATTTCAGAGAATCGTTACAAGGATCGATTAATAATTTAACTGCTGAATTAAGTTTCCATACGAAAAACTTAGTTAAGGTAAGTTCATTTCATAGATTCTACTTTTTTATTATGGTAAATTTAGAATTATATTAGATAGGGTGCCCGCACTATCTTATAAGTCTGCTCAATTTTTTTCAAATGCAAAAAAGAAAAAAAAAATACAAAGCCAACACATGGCACTTATAAAAAAGCAAAAACAACTTGTGATTCGAGTTACTGGCTTGATTAAGTTTAATAAGCTCAACTAATTTAAATAATATAAATAAAAAATACAATAATAATAAATAAATTGACAAAAAAACGAACAACGTTAAAAAATGAAAAGAGATCTGAGCTCATCTAGGTCCTAATTACAATATTGGAGTAAACATATCTAAAACAAAACTAAATGGAAGTATAAAGCTTAATTATCAAACAATCCAATATTCAAGAGTAAAATTAAAAAAAAAACTAACTTAGAAAAAAAAAGATTTGTGTCAACCCCTTAACCTCGAGACCACGGGTATAAGATTGAGGATAACCCAATAGAAAAGAAAAGTGAAAAAAAAAAGACACGAAGACCAATTTTCAATAAATCAAATGTATAAAACTGAAAGAGAAAAAAAAACTCAATTTTAAAAAAGAATCTAAAAAATAGATAAAATTCAAGTCGTGGTAACTTTCGAAACTCGTGACCCTTATCATGAGTTATGGACCAACCCCATTAAATGAAATCAAATGATAGAGATAAAATCGAAGAAAAAAATTATTCAAAATAACAAAAAAAAAATATAACAATCAAAATAATAAGAACTAAATTGGATACAAAAATCAAATGAGAATACACCTTAAAATTTTTGTAAGAAAAAGAGAGAGAAAAGAGGGAAGAGAAGAAAAAAGTTAACATAAGCCAAACCACTCCTTTATCACTAGCACACGCAACAATGTTGGAAAGAAAATAACACACCGCTTCTAATGTCACCTTGGAAGGCGGTGTTTGGCACAGGGCAACGCCACACATGTTTTTTAAAGAGTGGAAGCGTCGCCCACTCGTATATGCTAATAATGTTTTTAAAATAAATATCATAATTAATAAAAAAGATCAAATTGTCTCTTACCCTATATTTAAATTACAGGAAAACCAACTTAAAATGACGCAAGTGCCTCCTATACATTACTTTTTTTCTTGCTTTTGAAGGTATATTTGTTTTTAGAATATGCTTTAAAAATTAAAAAGACCGAATTGATCTTGACCATCCCTTTAACATTTTTGGCCTTTAATGATAGATAAGTCATTTAATTCTTTATTTAAAGGTTTAAAGACCAAGTCACCCTTGACTAACCCTTCAATTTTTTTTCTTCCAAAGGTTTAAAGTTTTTTTACCATGCTTTTTAAAATTATAAAGACAAATTTATTCCTGGTAAATTAAATAATGATAAATTAGTCAAATAAAAAGATAAAAATACCCTCAAAGTAAACTTAAGATT
This sequence comes from Populus deltoides, assembly GCA_015852605.2. Lineage (NCBI taxonomy): Eukaryota > Viridiplantae > Streptophyta > Magnoliopsida > Malpighiales > Salicaceae > Populus > Populus deltoides. Next base: position 4,149,551 of record CM027574.2, on the reverse strand, counting down.
TTTCTTTGTTAGATTAAGAAAAAAAAAAGTTATTATACTATTCAAATGAGTAGTGCAATATGTCTAGTGCTACAAGGATTTTACCATGGCAATCAAATTTTTTTTCTCAATTTCTGCTATATATAAGCCTACAAACCATGCCAAAGTTACAATGCTTTTTCAGCAATTTGTTTTCAGAAATATTTTATTAGTTAATTTTTATGATCTTCAAAAATTAATTTAATTTTACATCAACTGAATAATTAAAGTAATATAAATATTTATCTAATTTTGGTCTAGAAAACAACATACCAGTATCATTTTTTTTTTTTTTGTTTCTTGAAGAAAATGAATATACAAATAGACTAATCACAAATCCAGCAAAGAATATTGGGTCTCTCACGTCCTCGTGATAAGACTTATATATAACACATTTGTAAAAAGTCAACGATAAAGTTAATTTAATAAAAAAAAAAACTCTAAATTAAATGAGTTTTCTATGATGTGAGTCAATCCCCTGTTGGCATCAATATTAATTAATACTACCTTAAAAGACATAAAGCAATATTTTTCCAACAAGGTTCTTTTAGTTCTGGAGTTTTAATTAGTAAGTTATGTGTCTGTTAATTTATTTTTTAATTAATAATATTTTTATATTTATTTTTAATATTAGTATATCAAAATCATTAAAAAAATACCTGAAAAACATCAATTAATATTTGTTTTAGATGAAAAACTGAAGCTAGCACAATATAAAACAAAATTTATATATTTGCATATATAATTGGTGCATTAAATAATTTATTACAAACTTATTTGAATTTAAACTTAATAACCTCATTATCAATTTATTTTTCTTATACTTGCTTAATCTAATATTTCAACTCCCTCACACTAAAAAAAAAAAAAAAAATTAATCACACTTTCCTTCTCCCACTTGAGACTTTTACCGAAAAAATCTAAATCAATTATTTTTATTAAAATAATAATATTATTTTATTTTATTTGACTAACCCAAATATGTTTAGAATGAATTAAACAAATTATTAGTCAAGTGAAACGAGTTCAACCAGGTAAATGACTTGCTTAATTCAACTAGGAATTTGATATGAATTAGAACATGAATCCTTAAATCCTTAATTAATTTCTGAATATATTTGTGTCAAATTAGATTAATTAGGTTTAATAGCTATTTATAAAATTCTTTTTTTTATTTTTTCAAATATACAATTTATATTTCAAAATCCAGTTTGATCCTAGGAGGTGAGGACCGCCTCCAAATAATAAATATTGAAATTGAGAGAAGCCATCCATTTTGACTCAACTAGCAGAACATTCATTTCCTTGCAAGTACTTATAGAGTGCACAGGTTTTGAGCTTTGACTTCTATTCTCTTCCACCAGATTTGTCTTTCAATTTTTTTTCTGATCTAAAATTATTATCAATATCAAAGCTTGCTGAGTGGCCGATCCTTTTGTTTTTTTGTTGTCCAGCCACCGAAATAATTGCCCTGAACTTGGGGGCATCCACACCACCTTTCACTTCATTTTTTTTTTCTTTTTTTCTCTCAATCCACAGTTGATCCTCCATCATGAACCCCTACCAGTATCCCGCCACCGGCAAACCGCCACCGCCACCGCCACCATCTCCAAAAAAAGAAATTCAAATCCAAGGCCCTAGACCTTCAGCGCTTAGACTCCACCAGGGCTCTCACAAAATCAAGAAGCCACCCCTCCCTCCTCAAAGACAACCTGTCATCATCTATGCAGTCTCTCCGAAGATCATCCACGCAGAGGAATCCAACTTCATGGCCGTCGTCCAGCGGTTAACAGGTCTCTCCTCCGCTGATTTCTCCCACGACGGGTCTGTTTCTCCAGCTGCAAGACTTGCTGCCACTGAGAAAGCAAGTCCAGGAGAATTAAGTAGACCAAGTACCATTAATGATAGTAGTAATGATGATCTCATGGAGATGATTGAAGAACTGGATTTTGGTCAATTTCCAGGGATCTTGTCACCGGCACCAGCGACGTTACCGCCGGTACCAACTGGGTTCTTCTCACCCGTGTCAACGGATGCAAATATTTCACAATCTTTCTGGAATGATAATTATAGTATGAGTCCATTATTTACAGCCAGCCCTTCAGGTTTCTTTTCAGGTTCTGGTATGGTTTCTCCTCTACATTCACCAGATATTTTTAGCAGCCTGTTCATGGACCTCTAGACAAGAAAAGGAAAGGATTGGGAAGAATTTAGGGTTTAGTTTCCGATTGGATTCTTGTTTTGACCAGGACAAGAGGGGGTGGTTGGATTCTTGCATTGACTTTTATTTAGAAGAAGATTCAAGATCAATAAATTGTTGTAGATTTTGTTACTGGTTTGAGACTCTTGTGGTTACTTGCAACTTGTACCTATTCAATCAGCAAAATTTGGAGATATTTGATTTCTACCTACTCGTATATTTTTACTCTCTTTTTTTTTTTTTTCGGAACTTTGTTTTCTTGGTTTTCCGTTGAGATAGTTGATGTATATTTAGAGCATCTTAAAAAATATTTCACAATCTTTTTTAAAAAATTTAATTTTTTTTGTTAAAATTTAATATAATTTGTATATTTTTAATCATTTTGATATACTAATATTAAAAATAATTTTTTAAAAATAAAAAAACATTATTTATATATATTAAAAATTATTTAAAAAATATCTACAATCACAATATTAAATTTGATATTTATGGATTTGATGGCTGGTGGGTCAAGTAAAAGGATTAATGGTATTTATAGATTTGATGGCTGGTGGGTCAAGTAAAAGGACGCTTTTGGTCCACACGTCCTTGCTTAATTGCTCTTTTATGGTGGGTTGCTGTGCTCATGCCTGAGGTGGTGCTTTGATCATCATGCTGTCTCTTGAAGGAGAGTTTTCTACAGGTTTAGTTTATGTTGATCGAAAGTAGTTTAATTGGTTGGGGAAAATATAGTCCGTTGTTGTAATTGATTGATGTAGTAAATGATTAGCCTTGTCTACAATACATATATTGTAGCCTTATTATCGGTTTTTGGGTTTTAATGTATTTTAAAAGTAAAAATAAATATTAAATTAATATTTTTTATTATTTTAATGTATTGATATAGAAAATAAAAAAAATTATTTTCAAGCAAAAATTACATTTAAAAAGTACTTTACATGACAATATTAAATACATCAAAGAAAATATTTGAGATTATGATGGAAAGTGCTTTTCAAAATAGTTTTTTGCTTGAAAATAAATTAAAATTTTTATTTATTTATTTATTTTTAACATCACCACATCAAAACTTTAAAAAAATATTAATTTAATATTTTTTTCAAGCTAAAAACACTTTTGAATGTTTTTTTCTTTTTTTAAATGGATAGAAATAACCTTGTCAAATCTAAGAAACCGATGTAACTAGATTATAATTCGGTTTAACTTAAGAAAATTAGTTGGCTTTTTTTATCTATGCATCTAGTTATATATAAATAGGTTAAGTTTAGTAGGAGTTTGAAATTTGTTTGTTTTTTTTAAAAAATACTTTTGAAAAAATTAAAATTTTTCTTATTTTAAATTAATATTTTTAGTGTTTTTAGATCATTTTAAAGCGCCAATTTCAAAAATAATTGTTAAAAAATAAAAAAATATTATTTTAATATATTTTTTCTAAGTAGAAAATATTTTAAAAAACAACAACAACCACATTCAAACAAGTATTTCAGCAGTAAAAAAAAATAATCAATTTTGTTGATTGAATTCTCTATATGATTGACGTCTAATAAAATCCATAAGTTAGATCCACTCCAATTAAACACGCTAGATCTTTTAGTCACAAATTCAAGTCAAGAAAATCATCTCAAGAATTCACCGATAAAAACTAAATACAGTAACTTATTTTTTTTTATATCAGTATATTAAGATAATATAAAAATAATAAAAAAAATACATTTTTTTACAAAAAAAAACACTTCCCAGCAACAAAACAAAAATAAAGACTTAAGCTTGTTCTGTAGAAAGTCGAGCGATATAAAGAGTACATTTGATATTCTCTCGTGTGGTAAGGCCTAGCTTCTGTTCCCATGTTTTGACAAACTGAATCTATTCGCTGGCGCTGCAATAACATTTGATTGGTAAAATAACATTCAGAATGAAGCAAACCAAAATAAAAAATAAAAAAATCAGAGTTTAATCAAGGCACCACAAAATTCAGAATGAAGGCCTGAAATGTGCTAGGTTACATTGTTTGATCCGAGGTGAGAAAATTAGAATGAGCAAGGTCGAAAGAGTTAGATTTAAAAGTGAAATGTTAAAAGTGTAGAAAATATTAAATGAAGAGATTTTAAGGATATTTGATAAAAAAAATTAAAAAAATTAGTGAAGAATATAAGTAAAATTATTTGTTTAAAATAACATTTACCATCATGTAATTTACCATTTTCTAATTATATGTTATAGTTTAAAAAATTATAATTTATATCTTGGATATTTTTTTTCAAATCCTATAAAATGATTAAATTAAACATACATATTAGGATTTTTTAAAAAAAAATAGCATAGTTTGCTAAAAGTTTTGGAAAAATAACACAATTTTAAACACAACAGTGTTTCAGAATATTATTTTTATACACAACCACTATTTAAAATAGCAGTTGCGTCTCATAATATATTTTTATATACAACTGCTATTTGAAATAGCAGTTTTTGATAAGATAATTCTAATTACATCTTAGAAGAATATCAAAGAAGATTGTATTGAATTAACCTAAAACAAAACTCCTAACAAATTACAACCATAATTGGTTATTTTTAAAGATATAGTTAGAATATGTGTTGAAACTCCTAACAAACAACTTAGGACTTTAAGATATAGTTAGAATATGTGTTGAAAAAAAAGTTTCGATGTATTCTCGATTATCCATTCTTTCTTGGCTATTAAATCCTCATAAAATCTTGAATTGACTTTTTATATACATGTTAATTGAATTGAGATAGCCATAGTTTTTGGAACAACCATTATTTTCAATAATGTTTAATTTAAATTATGTTATTTTTCTAATATTTTTTTAACATAAGTTATTTTTTAAAAATTTTATGAAACTCTAAAAGAATTCTAAAATACCCTTAGCTTGTTTGGAAGTGTGGTTGCGATTGTTTTTCAAAGTGCTTTTCATACCAAAATACATCAAAATAATATTTTTTACTTTTTTAAAAATTAATTTTAAGATTAACACATCAAAATAATTCAAAACATATAAAAAAAATAAATTTTAACAAAAACAAAAATAATGTTTTTTTAGAAACACGGATTTTTTCAAACGCTCCCTTATATAAAATGACTGAACGACAGCATGCTTACCATTCAATTTTACACGATTCATGTTCTCTGCCAGAATCCACCAATATAATGATACCAATAATTGTACCCAAACCATCTCAAACTTCTCTCTATCTTTTTTCTGTGCAAACATAAATATGGTTCTAGCACCCGAGTCATTATGCCAAGAGGAACTGGTAATCCCCCAGAATTGGTAATTGGTGCAAAATTTCATATGATTAAACCCCAATGAACAATCATTTGAAACATAATTAACACCATAAACACAATTAAACCTAAGATTATAAGATGGGGTTAGAGAGGCTCAGTGGAAGGAGAAGTCGTTTATAAAAGAAAGCTCACGACAAGAACACTGCCCTTCAACACATTTGGTGCTTAACCTCATCTTAGCAACCACATCCCTTGTGATACAAAAGGCATTGACTTGATAATGTCACTAAAATCCGCTAAGATAATTATGTTATCATCATTAACCCAAATGATAAAAAAGGACTCTTTTTTTCTCCCAAAAAAACCTGAACTATTCCACAAGAGAGATAGAAAGAGGGGTAAAAGGAGAATGAGCAAACAAGAAAGGTGCTCAGACAGCCAAGGGTTAGTAATCAAGTAATGGGAGAAGAAGCCCAGATCAGAAACTCTAGCCCACAAACGATTTGCTTCATCGCTATGGGAGTCACGTAGAGGGAGTGGGAGGGTTAGGTCAGGGCGGCGACGCAGTCTGTTGTTTTTGCTGTGACAATTGGTGGAGGAAAGGGGTTCTGGTGGTGGTGGTTGAAACAGTTTCATGACTTTGAGTTGAATCAAGTCAGATGACTTGAGGAATTTTGATAGAGAGAGAAGGGAAACGGAAAGAAATAGGGGAATACTTTTGTGTGAGAGAGAGCGGGATGGATTTGTATGAGAGGGAAGGAATCGGGAATCTTAAAGGGAGGGAAGATATATATATATATATAAAGAAGATGTTAAATATTGGTGGGCGTATAAAATTCAAATAAAAATAATAAGTTTTTAACCTATAATTGGTAATCTTAATACGAACCAAACTAGTAATTTTTCCTTTAATTTTATAAAAAAATATGATTACAAAAAATTTAAATAATACATTTGAGGTTTAAAATATAAATGAAAGAAAAAAAAATTAAGTTCAATTTAAAAAAAAATAGCACAAAAACGAAGAATTTTCACCCTTGAAAATTCCTTTATCCCTCCCTCTGTAGGGTTGACACTTAACCTCACATCCTAAACATGAGTAAAAGGGGTGAATTCACCCCCAAGAAATGAACACGTAAGTCAAAGACTGATCAGATTATTTTCCCTTCTTTGTTTTTTCTTTTTCCTCTAAAATTTCCTCTTTTCTTTTAAGGGTAGGAATAAGTTAGTTTCAAACTCTAATATATCAAAGTGAACAAGAATAAGTTGCTTGACCAACACTGCAACAAAATTTTCACCGTCAAAAATACAATGCAGTTCAAAAGAATCCAATATTTGACAAAATTATTTACAAAATTAACTTTAGTAGGTAGGTACCTCAGCTGGCAAATTTTGATGATGTTTTGGTTTCAACCCTGGCATGCTTTTATCTTCTAACTTCCAATGCAAGCTCCGAGATGCTGCCAACGAATAAGCTGTTTGCACAAGGAGCAAGTAGCCTCTAATCTAAAATCCTAAGCTACAATAGTTGAAGCAGCAAACAAATGGAAGTAATCATCATGTCCTTGCTACTGTTGAATTGCATGGCCCTCCAATCAACGTGCCAACCCTTTCTCCCTTTATTGCTTTTGCAATGTTACCCGGTTTGGATAGATTGAAGACAACAACTGTGATGAAGAAGCTCAGTGCAATAAGTCCCTTTTAGATGCTTTACGCTAAACATAGCAATGATACACGCCACTAAAATTTTTCAGGAAAAGGAGAGGGAGGGAGGAGGAGAGCTGGCATCAGTTAAACAAAAATTAGGAACCATTCTCTGATGGTAACAATTTAGCTTCCCGAGTACAAGTGAGCCAGTGCACCTCTCTAAGGCAGCCACCTGACTCATTTCACCCATAAATGCTAAATGTTAAAATTCCACACAGATTATCATCCCAGATCACAAACCTTGGTAACGTGTCTATTAGCCAATCCCAAGGATTTGAGTGAGCGGTAGAATATCTTGGATCAAGCATCTTGTAAATTGTTAAAAAAAATCCCCAAAAAATGCAGGCCCAAGTTTCATACCCCTCAACAAATCCCTTTTCAGTGGCCACCTCCAACAGCTGCACAGGGCATGCAGGAAGGAAGGTTTACTTGTGCCTACAAATTAGTCAGATGCCTAATATGTCTTGGACATATTTAAAATTTAGACAGATCTACCTACAGGCTATTATCTAGATGCAGATTACGTAGACATACCTGGAATATTATTTTCTTGGCACAAAGTAATGGCAGTCATGTCCATCACTGAAAGATCTTTTGAAGTCACCTCGTGGTAAGTTAGATCTTCAAGAAGACGAGCATTTGGATTACGCTTTGGATCATCATCATAAACTCCATCAACATTTGTAGCTTTCAACACAACCTGTGCATTAACTGGAAGAACAATAGAAAATATCAGGGCAGTGAAATCATTTTTGTGCTTAGATACAAATCGATTATTTTGTCCTCGATTGAAGTATATATTGGAAAAGAAAAAAATTTGTATATAAATATAAAGAATAAAAATACTAACATTTCAAAGTTTGCGCTAAGACACAATTTTGTATATTGAGGGGTCAACTAACGTTCAATATAGAAGTTTTTTTATTGAAAAAGAATAAAACTAGCAAGTTCAACAGGGGTTGCATATTAATTAAGAATATTAATTAAGAATGCCAATGTGCAAAGTAAAACTCTGATACAGAAAATTAAACTTACTTTCTGCACAACGTAGTGCTGCAGCAGTATCTGTGGTGAAAAATGGATTCCCAGTTCCAGCTGCAAAAATCACAACCCTTCCTTTTTCCAAATGCCTTACAGCCCTTCTACGGATATATGGTTCTGCAACCTCTGACATGCGAAATGCAGTTTGAACCCTTGTTGGGATGCCAATACTCTCCATTGTTGCTTGAAGAAATATAGCATTCATGACAGTTGCCAGCATCCTATCAAATAATAATAAAAAAAGCAGAACACAAATCATGCAGCAGGGACATAAAGCTCCAAGGAAAGCATTTAGATATCTGATAAATAACCACTTACTATCTACTGACTAAAATATCCTCGTGCCTATAAAGGCTCAAAAGAGCTTTAAGATTCAGATAACTAACCACTTACTGTCTTCTGAATAAAATATCCTGATAATATACCTATTTGTATCAATAACATAATTATAATAACCATCTATACATTTTAATCGGTAAAAAATAATTGAAGAAAGCATTTATACGCAGCATGTAGAACAGAAAAACAGAACTGAAATTTTTACTTATGAGCTATGCTCAAGGTTGTCAAGTTGTATAAGGTCTATAACTTCATAAAAATGAAGCCTGTGTTGAAAAAAAAATAATGCGATCCAGAAAAGCTTTGCTCACACATAATGCTAGCTTATATTCTGTTTCACCCCCCCTCCCCCTTTTTTCTTTTTGGGAAAACAAACAATCCTTGGGTGGATGAATTCATTCCAAATGACTTGCAGAAGTGGTAACCTTGGTCTTTCTTGGCAACAGGGTCACATACCGTGAAGGACTTTCAGTGTGTAGCAAAAACATCAAATAAATTTATCCACAGTTCTGATCTTACAGGATATACATGAAACAAATTTATTCTACAATTTCTGCCACCAAGACATCTTTTACATGAAGAGAAAGCAAACATGAGAAACTTCAAACTAAGAAACTTAATATTAATCATATTGGATCCTAAAAAACCGACGCACTGGAAATAACTTATCTTTTATCATTGAAATCCCAGTTTCAAGCTCCTTTAAACCTAATAAACCAAGCTTTGTTGAAATCTTCTTCAACTGATTTTAGATTTGAGGATTAGGATAGCTAATGGGATCCAATTCCCATCCCTGGCAATAGTTGAGCGGCAGACATCCATGGTTAAAAGTCATGTGTGATTGCTACTCATTATTTTTTATCAAAAGTTAACAGAAGTTTCCAATAGGTTAACCCAGAATTTGAGATTATTGGAACTAAAATCCAAGGACCAAGTAGATGTAGAAAGCAAAAGGGCACTAAAATGTAGTTAGGCCTGCTTTCTTTTGAGAACAAGTCAAAGATAAGATTGAGATCATTAAAACTTCTAATGGTTCCACCTTTTAGAATAAATTTCCAGATTGAAACCATTATAGAATGAGTGATCATTGGTATAAAACAAGTTTCCATGTGAAATACAGAGGCAGCAAATCAATTCAGGAGAGTACCCAATGTAATCAGCCGATGACCGGTCAAGACCACTGCATCCTGCCCATGAAGATCCACGGAAGATATTCCCCCCACCAACAACAATTGCAACCTGCAGCATTGACCATAAATTATTTAGATGAAACAATTGATGGCCAAAAGGCATCCATCTTGTGTTCACAATCTCTATCCTGTAACAACCCCAATTAATATTAAATTTATTCTTGTCAGGCTTATTTATATGACGAGATAACATTCCTCCCACCTAGCATATTGTCCACATCACATAGACCCTTTTTATCCAACGCCAAAGCAGTTTACATGTTATAAGCTACACAAAGCAAGAACTAGATATGAACTATGACACAAAAATTTCCACCAAAATGATCACTTAGCTTATGATTTGTACAGAAATCATCACACATGCCTTAGAAATGCCACAGTGAGATCACTAAAGTTTATTTTACAAACATTAAAAATAAAAATAATATCAATCACAACCATTAACTGCAATAAATTCAAGGAAAAATGAATTAAAAACAAATATATACCAAGGAAAACTATACAAAGGTGTTGATGGTTAACCTCGATGCCAAGGCGTGTCACAGTTGCAACCTCCCTTGCAATCGCCATTGTAACCTGCATAATTACAAAAACTCATCTATCAGTGACCATCAAGAAATGAAGCCAATAGGAACTTAAAATTAACATAATCATTCGCATTCCAAAACCTTGGGGTCAATATTCTGCATTTGGTCTCCTGCAAGTGCTTCTCCACTTACTTTAAGCAAAACCCTTTGCCATCTATAAGATTGCTCATTCATTGTCACCCCAAAGGGAGCCACTGATGACATTTGAGGCTGCCTGGTAACAAAAGGAAAATAATTTCTTAAAAAACACTAAGATTTAAACTGTCTACAAAATGCCCAAATGCAGAAACTACATATAAATAGCAAAGCTAGAACAATGGTATTAAAGGCCACCGACAAGACTCTGCAATCCTGACTATATCATGTCGGGGCCCACAATCATGCACTGGTCACAACACGCATCCAGGATTGCACAGTTGTGTCAATCGCAACCGCCCTCTAAAACCCATAAAAAGCCTGACCAAAAACCCATTGCTTCACACAGGCATTTTAACAAACACCCAGAAGACATGAACACGAGCATAAACTAAAATTCCAGCAACCCATGACATCAAAACATAAACAGAACCCATGTGAAGTTATTACCTTAGATTTATGGGGTCTGAAGTCGGACCCATTTCAGAAGAGCAATTAATCACCAACCGTCCATTTGAGCTTCGCTTACCCTTCATCAAGCGGTGGTGATTAAACTTCACTGGACTCAAAGAAGAAGAAGGGGAGATAAAACTTAGTGAGGTAAGGGATACAAATGAAGGAGCAGAGACGGCCATTGAAAACAGTAGTGGAAACTTAAAATAAGTGGCGGCAAAGCTGTCTGCTTCCGTTTATGGGGACTCTTGTGAGTTTCTCTATCTCTAGCAACAAGATAATTGCTTTGTTTTTTAGATTTTATTTATTTAGTTATTGGAACTTGGAAGAGATAACAATGGCATTTTGGAGGAAAAAAATTCTCGTGCGGAAAATAATAGCCAACTAGAAAACGACACCACAAAATATCATCCATATTTGTATTTTGTGCTAATTTTTCTTCCATAATTTTTAAAGGGACGACTACAGATCGGTCCTCACAATATATGCTTGTTAACATATTAGTATCTGATGTTCTAACACTCGCTAATTCTTCCCTGTCCTTTCTTTAAGTTCATTTCCTTGAGATTCCTTCATATAATTAAATTATAAAGGTTTTCTATTGCAAGGGTGTGATTAAGAAAGGTACATATGGAAATTAATGTCTGGTTAATTCATAAAATAAATTATATTTACTTGACTTCTTTTCTATTTTATGATTAAATTCATTTATTGCATAAGTTAATTGATTGAATTGTGAGAAGGGTTATAAAACATTTTAAAAAAAACATATAAACTAATTAAATGTGAATGATATATTTAAAATTTAATTACAAAAATTAATCTCGATTTTCAAAATCTTGCCGATAAGTAGACCCCTTTTCCACTTCTTTTTTTTTTTTTTTAATCTGAAAAAAGGAAGAAGCTTGGTGCGTGTTTAATTTTGCTTAGAAAGTCCATGGATTTCTGATGGGCTCTTGATGGGCTCGTGATGGGTCTCTGAACTTATTGCTTACGAGTTATGTGCTAGGCCCTTAATAAATAAATTTCCCTATTCGTTAAAATGAAATAAATAAGGCCTTGCATCTCAATAAAACTGAAGCTGAAAAACAATTATGGAAGGCTGCAGGAAGTAATTGCAATGTATCATCACTTCGTCAGTGCTGTAATCATGCAAACTCTCTACACAAATATTAATTGCAATGAAATCAATAAATATATATATATATATATATAAACACACGCGGGGCGCGGTGGAAACAAAATAATACAATAGCAGTAGTAATAGTAATATTAATTTATTTTTCAATTTTTAATTTATTAAAAATTAAGTTTTTTATTTTTTTATATATAATATTTCTGGTATAATGACTCGAGTCATGAGTTTAAAAAGTTAATTCAAGTTATTTTGATTTCATTACTAGTGCATGATTTTTATATATTACATATTTATCATGTTGCTTTGAGTTAATTCAAACATGATTTTTTTTTTGTCTATTTTTTTTATCTTTTTATATACTTTCACAGATTTTTTTCAAGTTATTGTGGTTTTTTTTAATTTTATATAGTGTCTGCTGCAAGGACTTGATGTCAAGAAATTAGGGCAACTTCACTTTATTACACAGAATAAGTTTTGAACTACTAAAATCTGAACCTGTAATTTCCTTGACATAAGCAACTTAACAGTTTACAAGTACGTATCATTTTTTTTAAAATTACTTTTTTCACTATTCTGCTGACAATTGCATTACCAAGATCAAGATCAAGAATCAAGAATTCCCTTTTTTTCTTAATATAAAGTTCAAAGAAACATTTTGGCCAAAAAGAGAGGAGGATAAAGGACACCTAACAAAATAAAAAATTGACTGTATTTCTTTTTCATACCATATACATGTTAATCATTCACAAATAGGGAGTGAAAAGATTTTTAAGAAAAAAACTGTGGCATGACTCGATGAGCAGCATGTGACCACAGAATCCTAATGGCATGCAAGTTACAAAGCATGTCAAGTGACTCTCTTTCTGCTGGTGATTTGAGGATATTCTATCAAGAACAAGGTTGAGAACAAGAACAAGACCAGGGAACATTTACAGTAGATGTCGTGGGGTTCGCATTTAAAGCTGCAAATCATGATCATTTTACCTGCAGACTAAGATGGACCTGGCTAAATCACAAGTTGGCCCAAATTTGGATGACACCATATGTCATCTGGCTACACAAGGCTCGAGTAAACTTCATTAGCAAGACCAGGAAGATTGCTTGAATCTATTTGAGCATGTTGGGTAATCCATAGTTGTGGAAAGCCCTGATCTTTCCATCCCATCCTGCAGTCACAATCACGAGCCCCCATGCTTCTGATAAAGAGATGTGGTCATTGGTGTTAACGCACTGCTGTTGATGAAGGCTTTTGATCTGCTGATTTTGATATTCAGCATCTAGAACTGGTACATCCCACATAGGAAGTTTCTCCTCAGGCCATGTTGCATAGCTTCCCCTGCATCGACCGTCCATGAAGAACCAACTACCGAGAGAAAACCGTTCTGAATCTTTCCTCCAGGAAGCAGTCTCCTCTGTTTTCGCATGACTCTGGAAACTTCCTCTGCTACCCAGGCCTCTCACTTCTGTTCCCGTGCCTGACCAAGGCACTGCAACAGACACGCCTTCAGAGAAGAAAAACTCGCAGGACTTCACAGATTTTATGTGTTTAGACCATGAGGTGCACAAGCCATCATAGTTCCATACATAAACACGACAGTCCTCTCCAACCGAGATTATATGTCTCCCATTTGAAGTAAAGGAAGCCGACATCTGACTTCCTGACTTTGGAAGACCTATAATAATCAATAAAAAAAAATGCTAATTTAGGATTGACTGGACCACATAGAACAGCAAACAATGAATATGGTGCTATAAAAAATGCAGATAAGATCACCAGGAATGTACGTGGAAATGCGTTGGAAACTCATAAAATAGGAGGGCATTGGAAGGGACTTGGAGGCCTTTTCTTGTACTTGAAAATATTGATTCTTATGAGATTAGTCTATGGAAAGAATAAAAAATAAAAACCCAGAAAGGCTAAGCAATTATTTGATCTCATGCCAGATCATCCTGAGCAGATATTACCAAGCATGAAGCAGAGAAAGCTAGGCATGTCTCTCACTAAAAGGGCCTCCCACGAGACACTTTAGACCTTTAAAAACTACCATATGCATTCTACTGTACAACAACACATGGCTCTTGATCACTAGTCCAATAGAACAAACAACTAGAGCATCTCTTGGCACAACCATAAATTAAATAAAAGAAGATAAAATGGCACTTCAAAATAGGAAATGTACATCAGAAACAAATTAGTAAAGGTTCTCCAAATAACCCTTGAAAAGAATTGATATTGCATATTTTACCTTTAAATTTATTAACGATGTCAACCCCATCAAATACACGAACTTTAGAATCTTCAGATGTGATCATAACCCTTGGACATATTTCCTGGGAAAACTGCAACATGAGATGATATCAAATGTTAATACTGAACAAGATCATGTCATGTTCAACTTTCTAATGAAAAGGGATTCAAGTGTAAAACCTGAATGCCAGTTATTCTGTTGCCAGAGGTTCTCCTTCTGCCTTGAATATGTACTTCTGCCTCAAGCTGGAGATCAGTACCTGTACACCATAAAAAAATCAGTTCAAAATACTCTAAGAGAAGGATGAATGGAGGATCAATTTAAAAAAGTAAAGCACTTCAACGTAGAAGAAATATCTACCTGATACTTCATAGAAACGGCAAGTGCCTTTAATGGTACCAACTACAAACCCCTGCTCAAAAAAAAAAAAAAAAGTTGGCATGATAAAAGTGTGGAAAATTTAGATGGAGTATAATATGAAAAGAATAAGGATCAGAATCATACTCTCCCATCTGGCTGGTAACTTATGGCAGATATTACATCTCGTACATCAGTCCAGTGAACAACTCGCTTCTCAGACACTCCCCAAATTCTAACTTTTCCATCGATGGAGCCACTAATGAAATAGTTTTTATCAACAGGATTGAACTGAATGCATGTTACTGTACCATTCAAAGAAATGAAGCAGAGTCAGCTTAGAAATCATTAACACGTAACAGATTCAAGTGGAAAGGGGGAAAAACAAAGAGAACATATTAAGTGATTTGCAAAAATGATAATGGAATCGCAGATCAAAGAGATACGAGAAGGAACTTTTCTTGTAATTACCATAATTACTGTGGCGAAAAATGTTCAGACTATGGTTGCAACCCAATCTCCACAAACGAACAGTTTTATCCATTGAAGATGAAAGGAGGTGCTGCAACAGAAATTACCAATTTAGCTTCATATATATTGATCAAAGATTTATTATTTTGACAATTATGTAAATCAAACTGAGTTTTCTACACGATTTACTCACGTTTGAATCAGACCATGCCAAGTCTAAAATTTCACTGGCATGACCATGAAATTCTTGCAATGGTGTCTCTTCAATCTGGAAAACCTTCTCAGGAATGACTACAGATGAATACATTCTTTTCTTTGTACTCAAATTATTAGACTTGGCTTCTTTCAGATTGCTATCACAATGTCCTTCAGATGGGAAAGACTTGCAAGATGAATCCACCAATGTAACACGCCAAACGCGTATAATCCTATCTTCACCCCCAGTTGCCAAATACTGCCCATCTGGACTAAACTTCATTGTCCAAATGAAGCCCTTGTGAGCTTGAATTTCCTGTCGCATAAATACCCCTGTAAACTCCATGCAACCCTTTTTGTTCTGCTTCACCTTCGTTCTGTTTGTTTTTGGTGCTTCAGTATCCAACTTCGATACCCCAGATACACATCTACCTACTCTTTCCTCCTTGCTCTTTTTTAAAAAGTGTTTCCACCAACTCTTCATTATACTTTTTCCTGAGTCACACTTTTTACATTTTTCTTCTTCACATTGTTCGCATCCTTGCAAATCGAGTAAAGGTCCAATATTCTCATTTTCAGAAGCTACATCCGATTTATCCATCTTGTCTTTACTCATTTGATCAATCACACAATTGGCTTCAGAATTTTCTTCTCTACAAGCACTGCAACTAACCACATTTACCTCTTCAACATTTGTACATGGAACTGAAGAACTTGATACAGCCCCACTGCATTCAGTGATCCTCTCCAACCCTGTATTCTCATGCCTCTTGGAAGCAAACCCATCTAGACCCATTCCGCGTAGAAAACCTTGGCGTCTCTCCTCAACACTTTGTGGCTCGGTCAACCAAATATCATACTCCAACTGATCACAACCCGATTCGAAGTAATCCACAGAATCATAGAACAGATCACGCTTTCCTTCATCAGAGCTCAGCATCTCTCCAAGTACTTCAGACCAATATTCCACATCAAAAACCACTGTCCTCAACACGCCCTTCTCTAGTTAACCATATCAAGTACTAACAACCACCTATATAAACCCACCAATGGCACAATTCACGGACCGAGTTCCACTGTATAAAATATGGAAAACAATATAAGTTTGCATTTACTAGGAAAGTACTAGGAACCGACTTCTAACATCAACACCACCAATAACAAAGTGACAAGCTATTCATAAGCATTTTCTTAATCACCAATATAAGAAAGACCCCGAAACGAATAATATATAACTATAAATCGGCACACCTAAAATCCGGAAATGACAATAATAATCAAATGGAATAAACAAAGACCAAAGCTCCTAGTAACCTGTACCTTGATATTCATGCAAAGTAACCATCACCTCCACTACAGAAACCACTATCAATCACCGCCCCCTCCTTTAATTATGTATTGCAGCACCTCAAGAGTCAACGTGCACACCTTTCTGCACATTTAAAACAAGCCCATCAAAACCAATGCTCCTTAAGCGCTATGTATCGAAACACAATTCCAAACTCAATTGGTTGGCTTATAAGAGAAAATGGCGGATGAAGGAAAGGTGACACTGCCACGCACACACTAAAATTGAACCACAACAATAAATGAATTTGCAACAAATGTCAATATCACCAATGGTTAAAAGGTTCCCGAGATCTGGATAATGTGAATGAAAAAAAGGCTAAATCTTTACTTTATTTTGCAAGCGCACGAGCATCAAACACGAGTGGCTGCTAGGTCCAATAAACAAGAAAACTAGTGTTGGCTGTTGTTTTAGCTACAAATACTGCTAGCCTCGTTCTCTTTTGTGTGCTGTGATTGTAATGTAGCAGCAAAGCAGTAGTCTTTCCTTTCCCTCTGCAACACAAAAGCCAAAGAAAGAAAAAAAGAAGCAGCAAAGCTTAATGAGACACTGGTTTGAGTAACGAAACTTAACCAAGGGAGCAAATTTCAAAAGAATCAAACGTTATAAAAAGAAACCAAATTTAAGCCAGAGAATTGAATTTTTGAAAAGAACGACAGCTAGAATTGTACTTAATTATAGGCATTAAAGTAAAGCCACGTGGACATAACACGGTTGAGCCTGGTTTTTACTTCCTTTTTCTTTTTCTGGGTTTTTTGTTGAGAGTTTCTAGAAAGGCATTAAATGGTGAAATTTACAAGAGAAACTATAAAAGTAAAGGAAAGAACCAACCATGAACCAGCCAATCAAGACAGGCTGTGATACTACAAGAAGTAGCATAGCTATAGGCACAACAACACTACACAACAGCTGCTGTGAGCCTAAGAAGCTATTGTCAGCAGTACTACCGAAACAACACAGCACATAAAACACGCTAGGTTGCTAGCTAGAAAGAGGACCTGAAAGGAGAAAGCGATAACTCAGCTGTTCTGATCACTTAATTAAAAGCCTACAAAATCTTGGGTTTTGTGCTTCTTCTTTTTTTCATTTTTAGAGATCGAAAGGAAAGGAGAGACTAGAGAAAGACCTTTCTGTTTCTGGGTTTTTCTGTTTTTCTGTTCTTGTTTCTTTTTTATCACACATTTCCGGGTTGTCTTGCTGACAGATAAATCCACGGAATGCAATAAAAAGACTGAAAAAAAAACAAGAAAAGTCGAGATAGAGAGAGAGAGAGAGAGAGAGACTTCGGATTCTATGATTACATGAAAACTCGGCTTGATATCTTTTGTTGATTGAAGAAGTATCTTGCTTTGTTTCCCCTTACTATCATACATACCTTTCAGTTTCTTTCTTTCTCATTCTCCAAAACCCAATTCTCAGTTTTTTGCCTTTCCTCTTTGTGTAAACCCCTCTTTGGTTTTATTTTTTCACAAATTGTGCTTTGTCATTTTCGGTGAATTTTCCTTCATTGAGAGTCATTCCTGGTGAAGCCTAAAGACCTCTGCTTTCCTACTGTTCAGGGACTTGTGTAATTGCTGCACAGCAATTACACACTCACTCACAATAAATATGGAGATTCTTGTAATTAGAAAAAAATATATATTCTGAATTGTCTTGATAAATATGGAGACCCTAATGGCCACAGAAGCACTCCATTGTGAGGTGAAGACTGCGGTGTACCAAACAGTACGGATGGTTTTGATGGCTGTGGGGAAGAGGAGACTCGCTGGAGAGGTCGCGACTTGTGAATGAAAAGGAAATGATAAGATGGATCATGGTCCGGTATCTATCTATCAATATCAACATTGGTAGTGCATCGTGTCACATCGTAAATAAATAAAATCAAAATTGAGGATATATTGTTTTGTTTTTCAATCTTTCGAAGCCTCCAAACCCCTTTTTAGTTTTTTTTTTAAGCTAAAAACAGGTTAAATAATTTTTTATTTTTAATATAAGTATATTAAAAACCATTAAAAATCAATTTAATATTTTTCCAACACCACCCAAAACAAGAATAAAAGAAGAAGAATTCAGTGATCTGAAAGGTCCGCCACAAGTTTTGCTATGCTCTTTACCTCTATCAACCTTTTGATTTGGACACGTTGATGTGTTGTGTTTGGTATTGGGTCCATGATTTAAATGTAGCAACAAGAAGTGACCTTATTCTATTTGCTCGATGAAAGGGGTTTTGTCTCCTTAGCCAAATACGTTTCCGTGAAAAGGAACCTCTTTTTCACCATTTGGAGTCGAGGGGAGTTGCCAAAAGATCAAATCAAGAAAAGGGCAAAAAGTTGAAGCTAGATCTTTTAGCATGGAATATATATATATAAAAAGGGTTTTTACCACCGTGGAGGAACGAGTAGCTAGAATGCCCATAATGGTTAAATCGATAGATTTGAGTTTGGTGTGATTTTTTATTATTTTATTTAAATCTAACAATCCAATCGAGACGAATATTTTAGATTTTGTGTCGTTAATGGAAAGAAACCTAGCATAAGAAACCTTGATGAGACCCACCATGTGCGATGGACAGATACTTAACTACAATGACTACAATACAAAACATTGTGCAAAAGTCTTAGCCTATTTATACCTAGAGATGCTCTTCTTCTTCTTCTTCTTCTTCTTCTCTCTCTCTTTTTTCTTATAAAGATTAATGGGTTTTTTTTTTAATTAATGATACGGCCGCTAATTAATGATTTTTTCAAAATAATTTCCTTTCATGGATGAGATTATGCTATAATTAAATGTGATTGTACGTATTTATATTCTATCTTGACAAGGAGAGCAAATCTCCTCGCTTATTTGCTGCATTAAATATGCATTATTATATATATATATATATATATATATATATATATATATATATATATATTTCCACGGATAAATAGACATCCACATCCTTAATTTATGTGATTGATGGGACGATGAGATGTTAACAGCCTTGCTATTTGCATTGTATGCCTCCACTGCCATATACTAGCATGCCCATATGAAGACAAGAATCCAAGGATAAGGACAATCAATGTGCTGGTTTTGTGTGGCATATCTCAGCTCAAGGAGATAATTATTATTGATCTTCTAATTAATTTTCAATGGCTGAAAAAATGAAGGTTGTGAACCCTACCTGGCAAGGGCATCTACTCACTAATCAAGATAGATTACAACCCACACGAGCTCTAATTATCGAGCATGTCAGTAGATCCAATCACTAATCTAATTCTTAATACTTGGAAGCGTTATGTGCTTCTCTCATGTAAAATAGACAGAGGGTAAACCCTAAAACTTTTTTTTTCCCCGAACAAAAGGTATATTTCCATAATTTATTAAAAATAATTCTGGTTTGTATATTTATATAATATAAATAAAAAAAACTAATGGTATAGAAGAAGTTTGCCACTTCATGATTGAATAATATAGATCACGAAATCCTAGTTAATGCAGCCGAATGAACATAAATTATTCTTAGTCTTGAAATGCACAAAGATTACCTGTCATCAGTCTAGCATTTATAAGCTCTAACACGCAGATAATTTTAACTGAAATGGTGTTTTTGGAGGAGGGTCATGGGTATTTTAACAGTAAAAAGTTTATCACACAATAATCAACCAAAAAATAATTGCAATGACCTAGTCGGAGATGGAGATGGATAGGTACAGGTGACAAGACCAAAACATGGGCCAGAGTATAGCGGGGAAGATGACAAGGGTTATTTTGGTGTTTAGTGCTGCAAATTACGTACGCAGGTGTTTATTTATGACCCAAAAATCAAGAGATTTGATGTGTTTAGGATAATATTTTGGTCCTTAGAATTAAAAACACACCCCTCTTTTGCTTAATAAGAAAAAGGCACTGAAAATATTCACTAATTCTTTGCTATGTCTACTGTGCTTCGATGATAAGCACAAGGTATTGGACATCAATTCCAAGCTACAATAATTCTTATAAAAGGAAGTAATGACAAATAAATATATATATATTTTTTATTATCACTGCTATCTTAAGTTTAGTGCCAGGAAACTTGGAGAGAAATGAGAATTCCCATACCATTTTTGTGCTAAATGGTAAGATCAAGACAGGGTTAATTTCCAAAGACGTACAGTGCCTCTGTAACTATGCACTACATGGCTAGCAGTAAGAGGAAAGATAACAAAGGAAAATAAATTAAGAAGAAGAATTAAAGCAAGGGTTCAAGTCCTATCTTAGGAAAAGGACTGCCTCGTTTCAAAGAACGAGAATAAACCTACTGTCAGCAAATTAAGGGTTCTTTTCTCTACAGAAAAGATCAGCACTAAAAAAAATAATTAAGTTGGAAAAGAGAAAAGAAAGCAAGAAAAGGGAATTAATGGTAGATGCGTATACTGTGAATTAAATTGCATCTAACCATAGCTTGCCTCTCATGAAAAAGATTGCTACTTTTGTATGTAGAAGAGAAATGTAGAAGGGATATCCAAGATGCGAACCCTAATGACTAAGGGACTCAAAAATCCCTTACTTCAGTTTCGAAATGGTTTTTATCCTCCATTCATTCATGTGTTTCTCGCCAAACAAACATGAGATAAATACATGCATGCACATATATACACATAGAGAGGTATTCAACAATGAAAGTAAACACAAGCTCAAAAAGCCATAGCACGAGTATAAACTTGTACAAGAAGAGCAAATATTCAAAAAAACTGACCTGAAAAGTGAAAGCAGCGATGGAAGAGAGAGGGAGCCTCGTCAAGAATGAATTAGAGCTTGCAAATGCAGACTATCAATGTCCTCGACATATTTATATGGATAGATAGATAGAAGAGAGCGAGATGATAGATAATTAGTATGAGGACATGTTTGGGTGTTTAGCAAATCAAGTAGGAGCACATTGTCTTGTATATCATTTTTTATTGCACAACTATTGGAGAACTTCTTGCTCCTAGCATAATTAGCCACCTAGTCACCAAATGGTCCCTAGGTTTTTTTAGGGGCAAATCTCCGCTCAATCTTCTCTCGATTTCCTCTCATTTAAATCCAAAAAGGTGCATGCTTTATATATATATTAATTGGTTGAGTATAGGGAAATCATGTTGGAGATTTTGTAGGTGTTTGATCACCCATTTATCATTAATTCTTTTACCACACACACACACACAAAGATATCGTTAAGTTTATTACCCTCGTGCACACACACGTAAACAGATGTATATCCATAAAATTAGCAACCCTTTTCCTATTTTTTATTTTTTATTATTTCAATAGTTTTGAGTTTTTTGGATCTGCTTTTATGCATCAAAACCAAGGTTGTTTTAAATTATCGTGTGTGTATATAATTTGATGCATTCACGAGAATTTTTTTATTATTGTTGAAAATCATCTGATAATGGAGCCAGTGTTTCTACATACACTAGCTACACCGGATAATTGACCCTTTAATTATTGATTAAAATCAACCAGTTAATTCTCATTAAAAAAAAATAGATTTGAATCCTCTCATAATGAAATTTAAAAGAAAATGATTTTATCAGGAATTGATCATGTTTTACCTAAAAATGATTTAATTTCCTATCAAGAATAGATAGCAATAAAGAGATCGCCTCCATGAAGGTCAAGAGAGCTCCATTTAAATGTTCTGAGAAAATGGTTGATGTCTTTCAAATTAAAGGCATAATTAAAAGTTTTTGTTTTTGTAGAGAGAGAGAGAGAGAGTTGAATAGCTTAATTATAGCCTTATAATGCTCTTTATGATTAATATTTTTTCTTGAAATACTTAGTGTACGTAATCTTTTAAAAGTTCGCATGTAATTAATCTTTATTTCCATTTGAATTCAAGTTTTGATTTAGAAAGCTGTGAAATCAAATCCTCACCTTGATTTAAATCTTAAGGCTGCTGCATAAAAAACATGATACGTGAAAGGGTTACGATTGATTTGTATAAAAAAATCAACTAATTAATCAACAATATCGTTGGGTGGAAGAACATATACACAACATGGTTTGATAATAGCCAATTGTCGTCAGCTATATATCTTAGCTCTACTGATTAAGACTTGTGTTCTTACAGTTCATCATCATGATCATTGAAGGATTTCTTTTCATATTCAGATATGAACAGTCTTAGCTATCTATGATCGCATGTAAATTAAGGACATTTTGACCATCTTCGCCATATTAGAATCATTGCTTAGTAGTTAATCTGTCATGGGACAGATCTCCAGGATATCTTCTACTGATATCTTCTTAATCAAAGCAAAAAGGTGGCTTTTATTCTCTTATTGTCTCCCCCACAGAATTCTTAATTAGTTTCCATTTTTTGAATTTCTCAGGTCCTGTTTGTGTGTTAATTACGTATACTTGCCGAATAGTTTTGTATTCTAATAATTTGTCCTCAGGGATCTGAATATTTGCTATCACACCCTCGTTTCCAAAAACACTTACCAGGGGGAGGAGGTGAAGAAATTCTTCGCTCATGCAATTTTGGATTCTTATTTTGAAAAGGCCCGCATCAAGAATTATGATTTTATATGAGATTTCAACTATATAAATGAAGATTTAGGAATTTTAGGATTATCCATATTTTAGATTTATACCCTCATTTTCGACCTGGTCTATGCAAACAAAATTAACTAAACTATAAGGATGAAACTAGTTTTTTTTTTTTTTTTAGCAAGAGGCAACATTATTGCAGTCTCTCTCATATATATATATATATATATATATATATATATATATATATATATATATATATGTATATATACTCCAGCGAGCAATTACATAATTTCAAGAACAGATGTGTATCGACTGAAAAGAAAAACACCGAAGTGCAGTGACTCAAGAGCAATCAATCATGTTTTGCTCATCCTTGTCAATCTGTTAAGCATGGATATGCCTCACTGCCTTATCAAATCCAGGACTTTTTGTGGGTTTCATGTTGATTATGAACCTATACCCCACTCACATGCCTTCTTGCTAGCTTCCTTTCAGCCTCACCTGACTTGGTAGAATTTGACTTGAAATTATACACAATTTCCAAGTCCCAACCATCCTCTTTAGTTGCCTAATTAGTGCTTGTCTCATCAACCTCTGTGTATAGAATGGCCCATTGACAGCCCTTTTTGGAGATGTGTTACGTTGCTATATTTAATAAAGTGATTAATTATGATTAGAGCAGCATTAGAGACTAATCTGAGGATATGAAGATCGTTTATCAATTAAATTATAGGAAAGTAATTTAAACGATGGCCAGGGAGACCATGTGATCATATATTTAGCCTACCTACTTTATGATTTTCCCAAAGTATTTCCTCATGTATTTCCACCCCACCTCCTTTATTTAGAGCTTGCCCTTGTTGCCAAAACCCTCAAACACGTACCATTTGTTTTTTTCTATTTAGAGATTAAATTAACGGGATATTAAATCAATTTGTGGATACAAAATTAGTTAAAAGACTTTCGATCAAGCTATAAGCAAATCATTCAAGCTGAGATTAAGAAATTTACAATGATTTGATATCATAAATTGATAAATTTAGAGGTACCTGTGTCGTGTGTCTATCCACACAAAAATAATTTAAGAAGAATTTGAAGCACTCAAGCTGTCACTTCGACTCCATTGGGCGGGTTTCTTCCCAGTCGTGACGTTAAAACTTGAAAAGGTAGAGGAAATATCGTCTTCCAAGAATCACAGCCGACACATTCTATTATCTTCTAGCATTTGGCGATCCATGATACCTCGAGAGCCTACCTTTCTGCACCCACTATGCTTTAAAAGAATATTGACTTTTTAGTGGTCCAATAACAAATGCACCAACTACACTTGAATGATGCGGATCAACCCGGTTTCAAACATGCCGACGTAGAATCAAAAGATGGCATGGAGAATTAGAAAAGGAAAATGTTGATCACATCATCCGTCCAGACAATAAGGACAGTTTGTTTGATGATAATTAATTTTGATCGAGAGTAAGTTACTCGAATGTTTTTTATATTTTATATTTTTATAAATAAAAAAAATTGAAAAGTATTTAATTGAAAAACTACACTAAAATTATAGAGAGGTCAGAGACTTTCTTAACTGGAAAGGAAAAGACACGATCTCCCTCCATGTAGAAATATATTCTTGGGTCCCAAACAAGCATCTTTGAAATGCAGAGATTTGAGTGAGTGGACAAAACTTTTTATTACATAAAACAGGGACAGTTGTATATGGGTATAATGTAACTCAAAGCAGACGTGTCATGACATGAACGTTTCATTATTGTCCCTAAAGATTTATTACGGGAAAAAAAAGAGAAAAGAATGCCTACATTTTACTTCACAAGCAAAGTTCAATATTTCTATGTAATTTGTCGTGGCACAAGTTGGTTCATTCCCTCTCTTGCTGCACCGCTGCCATAAGGCTATCTTGAATTATGTTCCTTCAAGGAATATTTTGAGTGCTTTATCCATATGCAAATGGAAGCGAGTTTGCTATATATTCACATTTTTATTAAGGATTTTAATTTTGAGGAAAAAATTTATGAAGTTCTTTTAACACACAAATCTATATATAGATGATTTAATTAAAATCCAATCAAAAGAGTTAATAGAACGATAATATGTAATAGTACAAGAATAACCATCTAATAGGTGGTCCAGTGGTAAGAGTTTGGAATCAAGAAGTTTGCTCCTCCTGTGGTCTCAAGTTCGAGTTATGTGGTTGCTAATATGATGATCATTGGAGTCTTACATGATCGTTAACTTTAGGGCTCGTGGGATTAGTCGAGGTACGCGCAAGCTGGCCTGGACATCCATGTTAATAAAAAAAAATACGAGAATAAGTAATACCATACTTGTTAAATTCGATTCGAAAATTGACTCGGAAAAAAAATCTAGATCATTAGAACCTGTGACTACATTAATATGGTCAATTATCTTCTTTTTTTTTTAATTTCTTGGTGACTTCATCAGATTTAACAAAGTCTTGACGAGATTTCACAAAATTAATGTTTCTTTTCTTTTGTTCATTTTTTTATCACCCTGCCAAATTAAGCCGGTTTAAAACTAGTCAAAGTCTTCAATTGAAAAAAGAGGTACAATATTCAAATCATAGGCATGCGTGCAATTCATCAGCAGACGAAGGGCCGAAATATTAAAATCTTACTCTTGTCTCAAGAGGAAAAATGTATATATTATATACATAAATGCTTAATTAATTGGCTAATCCTATAGGATTACTATGTAGTGGTTGACTAAAAAAAGATGGCAATATTATTTGTAATGCAGTGGGAGTGTGGTGTGGTCATTTCAAGGCTAACATGTGCTTTCTTTACTTTACTTTGCATATGGTGGGATTTAGAAATGTTATTGGTATGCAATGCATGAGGCTGTCGACTGAGTTTACGAGGATTTAACTCCAGTTTGTACAATCCCTAGCTGGATAGAAAGCAATTGTTGAAAAAGGAATGCAGTAGTTGACATGGTGCAGTGTGTTGTTTGGATAGGTACGAGAGCACTTGACCTTTAATTTCTTCTTCTTCTTTTTTGGGGGGGTAATCTTAAATTGATTTCCAAACTATATAAAATACTTCATTTAAGTTTTCAAGTTTTTCCTTTGGAGATTCATTCTTTAAGAAAAAAAAACAGAGAGAATTAAAGAAAATAGCAAAATTTGATTGTTATTTTTGCATATAAGCAAGGTTTTCTAAAAAAATGAGTGAAATAATACATATTTTTTAAAAAATAATAAAATAGTATAATTTGTACATATCACGATTGATAAACTCAAAATTTAAACTTATTGCTATTAAAAAATATAAAATTTTAAAGAAATTATGAAATTACATGCACAACTTATATATGATAAGTAGATAAGAAAGAAAAAAAATAGACATTATATAAATAATAAATCTCAAATTATTACACAATCAGTATAATCAAAAAGATTTTAACTAGATGAATTCAACAACACCAAAGTAAGTCATCAACGGTGACCCGAGTGGACCACATTTATCGCTCAAAGATGATAGGTGACTCACTTGCTTTTGACAGTAAGTATCACTTGCTCTATTCATACCTTTTTTTATGTTGTTCAATTTATCTTATTGATATCTTTTTGGTGGGGTTAATGATGTTATAATCAAGATTTCGATGCATCTTAGAGGTTTTTTTATGTTTTTTTCTCTTCTCATCATAATTTATGCAAGTCATTTTACAATTTCTTTGAAATATCACATTTCTAAATAAAAACCAAACTGAATTTTGTATTTTTCCAATGGCAGCATTTACTAAGTGTGTTATTTCATTAATTTTCTTGATATTGTGTTATAGTGCTATTTTTTTTTATAAAAAAAGGTGTTCATTTTCATAGAAAAAAAAAATTCAAATATTTTTTTTCCCGCAGGAGAACAATTAAGTTAAACTTCAGGAATGGTATTTGCTAATTGCAACAAGGGAGCTTGGCCCGATAAAAGTAAATGGACTTGTGTAGGAATTTTGATTATATATAGAGATTGATGAAAAGGGACTCGTTTTATAGGCAAATTGTTGGGCTCGAGTCTTCTCTTGGGTTCTTTTCGAACTTCTCTTACAGAAAGCTTTGCTGGTTATGGACTTCAATTATACCTCAAATTCAGAAGAGCAAGCACAACCCAATCTCAACAGAGCTCTATCAACAAATATAATTCAACCCAAAAGCCAAGTATTTGATGACTGCACTGCTATGTGTTGTGCTCCGTTGGGAATCAAGAGTAACATTACTAAAAATAGTGTTAGTAATATAAAACTAATAATGATTTTTATTTTACTAGTAAATAACAAAAATTATAGTAAATGATAATATCACCGCTAAAATTTTAAATATATTCGCAAAAAATATAAAGTTAATGGTGGTTGAATTCACGATGACAATGACAGATTAAAATAAAAGATGATAGTAGAAAAATAACAATAAAAGTGATAACTAGTAATGGTTACGATCATAATATGTGTGGTTTTACGGTGAGAAAGTGACAATAATATTAGTCGTGATTATAATATTATTGGTAGGGTGATGATATGATAGTATAACCTGTACATAAAAAAAAAAAACTATTCTTTTAACTATGCTAAAAATATTCTCAAAACCCATCTACTTTTCTAGTCTTTGAACACAAAAGATTACAACAAAGTCGTGAAAATCTTGGGCATGGATCAAATATTATCAAAGTTTTGATGTCTATAGCAACAATGGTGTGCAAGGGGATCTTAGACAGTGTGTAGGGAGTGATGCAACCAAGTCTACATTTTAGCAGTCCTCTGTCTCCATGTATGCTGGCTTAAGAAGAGAAAACTGCAGTCAAAGCACGGCGTAGCTGGATTGAAACCTGAAATCGTGGAAATATCTGATGCCTTTTGACTGAAGAAAGCCTGAATTCCACCGGAAAAGGGCCGATAGTCCAACTTGAAGTCCCATCACGCCACCAGGCTCTGTTATCTTTTATTATATTGTGTTGGTAAGTCTGCAAAGACCGTTGACCTTTCCCTTAAATCTTGGTTAGTAGTTCAACTAGATATCCAATGTGGATATGGATATTGAATGTGGTTATGTGGGTTGTTTTGAATGGTTTTTTGAAATGGTTTTGACATTTTGGGTCTGCAGTTCATCAATCTATATATGTATTAGTAGAATACTCACAAGTCGGAAATCTGGCTTCCTCCTGCAAAAAGAAAAAAAGTGGGAGATAAAGAGCTGGAATACAGTGATTTGTCTGGGTCAAGAAGGAGCAATCAAGCACACTTTCATAGCAAGAAAAAGAAAAGCAGTGCAGAATACAGACAGAACGGCCTGATCCACAGGCGAAGGTACTGGGTCCGATTTCCTTTTAGCCCAAAAGGTGAACGACTTTCATCGACTCCTCCGTCACCTTTTGAACTTTACGATTGTCCTCATTCTTAAAGTGAAGCGAGAGCAATTATCATTTTAGAGGAAGATTTGCATTTTAGAAATTTCTAACTCTTTTTTTTTTTTAATTTAAAATTCCTCGACATATTAAGCACGACGTCGCTTAGGATTTTGAACTTTCAATAGAGGAATTCAATGTCTCTGAACCAAAAGCAATCTAATTGAAGAATACTATACCCTCAAGCACTCCTTGTCTGAGACAAAACCAAGAGAAGATAAAACAAAATTATTAGAAAAGGTGAAAATGCTAGTTTACATATGAATGACCTAAAAAATATTAAATCTAGTATAAAGTTGTTTTTAATTTTTATTATAAATTTAATTTAATTTTTTTTAGTTAATAATACAACTTTTTTATGATAATTTTTAATTTGAATGAAATAAAATTAATATTCTTCAATTAGATTATCATAAAAACAAAATATTAAGACGAATAATACAATTCATGATTTTGGTTTATTTTATATAAAATGATTGTAATTTTGGGATTGTGCAGTTTAAACAAAAATTGATTAAATTTTGATTTTTTTTACTTAAAATTAAATTTTTATATATATTCTCGAATCTTTTTGGTGTGATGATAGCAAAAAAAAATATTATTTTAATATATTTAAAAAACAACCACTATTGTATTTTTAAGCATCCTCTTCAAGCTTGAGAGAAAAATAAAAAAATATAAATAAAGATTATTAGAAAAGATGAAAATGCTAGTATACATATGAATGAATGAATGAATGACCTAGAAAAATATTAAATATAAAGATGTTTTTAATTTTTATTATAAATGTAATATAATTATTTTGAGTTAATAATACAAATTTGTTATGATAATTTTTAATTTAAATGACTTTGCCATTTTTAAAAAAAGAAAAAATCACGAAAAATTATCAAGAGTGATACATTTAACGTGATCAGAATTCAGGTAATCAACAAAATATGATGTAACATCATTCATGTGTCATGTCACATGTAACATTGCAAAGAGAACAACAAGAACAAACAAGCCCAAATTATTAGACGATTTAACATCACTCCCTTTCCTTCATGCTAGATGACAGGAAGTGCAATGCAGATGAACGAGCATGAGCAAAAACAAGGAACTAAGCACAAATTATTGAGAGAAAATTAGCATCATTCTCTCTTTCATTAATGCTTGGTGGGAGACATTGCAAGCAGCAGCAGCAGCAGCATCAAAACAAACAAAGAAGCTAAGACAAAACAAGAACTATTAAGGTCATGCATCAATCAAATACCAAGCTCCACCTTCCTTCGATCACATCCTTGGAGAGTAAGCCTATTTCTCCATCAACCTCAAGATTATTTCTCTCTTCGAAGCTACAAGATTATCCACAGTGACGATGATGCAAGCCCCCGCGCTTGAAAATCCATGGAGCTTAACCTCTCAAGATACCAGGAGCTCTCATCAATCACATGAAAAAGGTCACATGAGATGTCCATGGTGACGCAACATTGTAACCCCATAGAGAATAATGACACCTCCACTAAAAACAAGTAACAATTTGCACTCCATCACCACCATTTCATATACAACTCTTATGACTACTAACCACACAAGGATCCACTCCCCAAATTAAACCCACCAATGTATAATGCAAGAAAAAGAATGAGAACAACAAAAAGGAAATGATAAAGTAAAGGACCTCTCTCTCTCTCAAGTGCTCAGGGAACCATCCTTTGCCAACTTTTGATGTTCATGTCGCAACCTATCCCCACCCTTTTTGAAACACAGAAACCCCATTTCATATTTTACTATATTACTTGATTAATTTGTAATTAAGCTCGAGGTTTAGGTGGCTCCCTCTCTTTTCAAATCAAATTTTATATGGGCAAGCTTTCTGCTTTCATAGGGATTGGAGCGGTCAAGCCTACGCATTCATGTATCTTTCTCTGCTTTAACAGATTTTTTTTTTGTTAGGGTTGTGATTCCAATCCCTTTCTCTCCTTTCTGCTATCAAACAAATCTAATTTGAAAGCTATCAAGCGAGCAAATCTTGAATGAAAGAGAGATATGTAGCTTGGAAGACAATATATTAGTCAGCAAAGCAAACCCATTTCAGAAATTATTATGGCTCTGTCCTACTCTAAATCTCTATTCGTTTGTTTGTTTTTAACCTAATTTAATTAATCAAGACGCACAAAACCAGTTTTGTAGTCAAAGTTTCTCCAACTTTGCTCCCCTGTCTCTAAGCTCACTGGGTGCTCGATTCCGGAATCTCTGTTTGCCTGACCACTAAACTGTCTAGTAAAGAGGACATAAACAATTCAAGGCAGTGCAATTCCAGCTCATGCATGTGTTTCATTTTATCAGCAGCTTTTACTAAGAATAAATAGCACGCTAATTTGCAGGCCCCATTTGGCATCACAGCTCAGTGGAGAAAATTACATAGCAATTCAACGGCCATAAATATGGCAGATGAAAGTGATGCCAAGCTGAAAAACCATCAACTCAATGAAATTGGCACAGAAATTCTTTCTTGGTTTCTTGCATGAACCATGAAAGTAGCCAGAACATAGATCCCAAGAAAAAAAAAAAAAAAACAGCACTGAACCCTGAGCAACCCTCTTCTTTAACCTTATCCAAAAAACAAATCTGAGTTCTCAACGTGTGATTTTAACTCTTGGGGATAATAAATATTTGGGAGTGCACGGTGAATTTTAATCTTCCTCAAACCATTGGATTTAAGTTTTTGGCAAACCGGAGTTGCTAAAATGCTGATTATCAGTAAATGGATGCATTTTTTATCATTTAAAATATTTTTTATTTAAAATATTTTTTTTAATATTAACAATTTAAAATAGTAAAAAAAAAATAATATTTTTTTAAAAAAACACAAAAGCTAGTGGACTCCAAGCAGATTTAAATCATTGGATTTGAATCTTGTTTTACCGATGGCAGAGACTTCACATCTTGAGTTAATCTCCCAAAGGTATAATTTGAACATTGGATGAGTAGTCCTTCCATCTATTATTGCTTCCCGTCCAGTCTGTCTGTGAATTGTCAGTCACTATTGCTTGCTATAACTGCAAATATTACAGAGGTAGGAGACCACAGTTTGGTTTCAGAGTACGAGAAATCTCACTGTTGATGAATGGCAAGGGCAACACAGGAACAATTTTGCAGGACATGATTGCATTTTGCATCAAATCATCTATTTTCACTTTCATTTACAAAACAATACCATAAAGAAAATCCATGAATTTCCCATGCAAAATCAATCAATTGGATTCTCCTTTCGTATTCACTAACAAAATTTTCCTTTGGATTTACAAGAACAAGAAAATCTCTCTTGAAAAAAGAGAGAAAAACTATATCAATCACAACCCGTATTTGCAAACACACGATCAGAAGGGCATGATGTGAGTAGTCTTAGTTTCATAGCTAGAAAGACAATAATCAGACTTGGAATTCACCCTGAAAATCTTCAGCAAATCACCAGACATTTGCCTGACTCCAGGTGAACAGTTACTTTGCATTAACAACAATATCTTCGTCAACCCATTGCTCTTCACTACTACATCTTTTGCCACCCGATCTCTGAACAAATAACACGCACTCCACAATATCATCACCGCATGCTCCGTCGCCTCACTCGAAACTTTCAGCACTTTATTCATCACAGCCTCAACACAAGCTGCGTCATTGCAAAACTCCGCCCTCCCTTCCCTGAATGACGCTACCATTTCTAGCAACTTCAATGCCTTTTCTATAATCGAAACGCTCGCGTTCTGCCCTCCTGTTAACAGTTTTCTTAGCTCTGCAATTATTTTTAAATTGATTAGCTTTATTTTAACACGTTTCGACATAGATATCGCTGTTAAACACGATAAACTTGCTTCGATCAAGCTCGGATCTTTTTCTAAGCTGATCAATTTAACCAATTCGAGCAAGAACCCTTCTTTCTCCGAAAGCATCTGTTTTGACTCGGCGTCGAGAGTTATGGCTTCAATGATTTTAATAACTCCAACTCGTGAATTCACGCTTCTTCCTTGTTTCAAGACAAGAAGGAGAGGAGTCAAACAATCGTGAGAGCCATCATTGTTCTGCTTCAAAATCAATAACCTTAACGCCTTGTAATCTCCAACTTTGTTCAGGATCATAGCAAATACTCTAACGACTCGCTCGAGAAAATCAATGTCCTTATCGCCATCAAGAAACCCGACGAGCATTTCCACAAACCCATCAAATTTCGCCAAGAACTCGCAGTTCTCCTCGGATTCTTTAGCGAAACAGATGAATTTCGACAAATGATCAACTTTCTCCTTCTGGGCTCTCATTTCTTTCACTAAAACCTCAACCTCTTCCTCGGTGACGACCGAGTGGGCGGCAGAGTCGACTCGGAGATCGTTCTGAGTCTGGACTGAGTCAGACCAGATCTGGATGAGTCTCTGTAAAGTGCGGTTGGGAACGAACTCCTTGCTGTTGAGAACTTGCATCGTGGCAGGACACGTGTTGTTGCCGCTATCCAACCACCGCTGGATGCTGGTGCGGTCGTAGGTGACACCGGTACAGAGACTCACAGGTGATTTCATCACGTCAAGTGAGATGGGACACCGGAAGAGATTAGGGACCGTAACGTACAAATTAACGTCTCTCACCATTTTTTTTGTTTTCTTTTTGCTGTTTGGGTGCTGAGAAAGTGGGAGAAATTGAGAGTGGAGGAATGGGAGGGCGAGTGGGGATGGTGGGTTTAAAGAGAAGATAGAGAGGGAGGGTCAAAGGTTCGGTGACGTCAGATCTTTACTTTCCGGAGTGTTTTTTTTTTTTTTAAATTCGGATTTAATTAATTATATTTCTTCGGCTTTTTAATTTTTTTTTGGAGTCTTTGGTCAATGGGAGAGTTTGTTTTCTTTGCTTTGCGTGTGTAATGTACAAGTGCGTGTGAGTTGGAGTCTTTATTGAGAATAGTAGCAAATGACCTTTAAAGAAAACTCAATACTATAGGGTTTTTATCCTTTTTGGAGTTAGATGTGTAAAAATAATCTCGAATCTTATAAAATTATCATAGTTTTGTTGAATGAATGATCTTAGCTAAGAAAACGGTGAGCATTTAAAACTGTATTAATTTCTGTTTTTATATATATTTTAAAAATATATTTCACTTGAAAAAATATTAAATTAATAATTTTCTACTATTTTTATAGTTTTGATGTATTAATATTAAAAATAAACACTTTTTAAATATACAGTTTTGAAATAAATTTTTATATCTCTTAAAATAAAAAGATGTAAGAAGATATGTATTCATTTTATTTCTATTATATTTATCTATTTTGTTCCAAGTCTTACCTATATAAACTATAATTGCAATGCAACTTAAAAAAAAAAAAAATTTAGTGACCAAAACTTGTTTTGTGACGAGAACCATTTTGTACATCATTAATTTTTTATTATTAATATGGTTATTTAGATCAGTGTGCATGCACCTCGATTAATTCAATGGGTTTTAAAGTTAATGATCATGTAAGTATTCAATGCCCTTGAGATTTGTGGGACTCGAACTGATGACCTCTATGGAGCAAAACTTGAGTTTGACCAGTTAAGTTACACCATTTAGAGTTACACATCACTATATTTTTATACAATATTAAATATTATCCCTAATATAATAGTGTTGCTAATAAATATTCTCAAAGTGGTAATTCAAATGATTTATTATATCATTGTCTATTGAAACTAATAATCATATGGATGGTTCATCGGACTCGACCGAGAAAGAAATTAATTTTGATATTCGTCAGAGGATATTTTATTATGTATAGTTTGAAAGCAATATTGTTTGAATCCTGGAAGGATAAATCTAAATGACGAAAAGAAGATTCGTTCAACTTGAGTTTATATATTCGTTTCTCATCATGGATATCTTAATTACAATATAATATATTTATCTTCAATTAACTTTATTTTATAAAAATATTTTAAATCTTGATCTATGTGTTGTATAGAGTTCTTTAATATTTACAAGGAAGGAAAGTCACAAAATTATTTTGAAAAATAAATAAATAAATAAAATCAAACCGAGCGAAAGAAATCGATTGCACACTCCGTTTTACCGCTCGATCAAATTATTTTGATCTACATGAACTGCATTAGAGGGCTAGGAGCTTTGATGATGGGATAATGGACGGCTGACATGAGAGGAGAAGGTACACGTGGGGAGGAGTGGAAGGAGGGTTCCATGAAAATAGATGAGTATGATGAGGAGGGAACGTGGGGGTGGTGAGGGCCCAGTAAAGCCCACTGTGGGTTAGGTTTGGTCGGTCTGATTGCATCATTTGTACGTTGAGTAGACCGAGGGAAGATATGGTTTTGTGGAAGGGAACTTTTTGGATTTCTTTTTGCTATTTTTGGTTTTTAACACTTTTTTAGAAAAATACGGGTGGAATAATATATATATATATATATATATATATATATATATATATATATATATATATATATATATGTTCCGATTGAGAAACAAGATTTGTATAGCTCATTGCTATTTAAAATAACATTTTTTAAAAAATATCAAATAGACAAGAGAGAGAAAAAATAATTGAATACACATCACAAATATATATCAAAGTTTTAATTACAACATTATCAATACTATCAGAAAAATATCAATAAGACAAATCTAACGATATAAAAAAATCAACAATGATGACTCAAGTGGGCCATAAGGTGGAAAATGACCCGCTTGTTTTTTACGACAAATGTAATCCACTCGAGTTATTGTTAATGACTTTATTTTATTTAATTAAATTCGTCTCGTCGAAAATTTTTTAATGATTTCAGTAATATTATAATTAAAACTTCATTATATTTCCAAGTCTATCCCATCAATTCTTTTTTTTACTGTTTTATTTGAAAATATTTTTAATCAATTGTGATATATTTTAAAAAAATCTTTTTTTTTCCGGGAGGATGTTTTTTTATTGCTGGAGTTTGCCTCTTGTTTTTTAATCCCTCACTTCACCTCCACTTATTTATGTTTCTTTTAAATCTGATTAACCTGAAATATTAATTTATGATTCGATAGTTACAATTAAACAAAGTAGTAATTGATTCAATTAAATCTGATTTAATATCTTTTAGAAATAGTTCTTTTAAAAAACAACGTTATTTTTGTCTTTAAATGATGGGATATACTTGTACGGCATGCGTATAATAACATTGAAGACGAATCCCACGACTCAACTCATTCATCTACACGTACATCTTTGTATTTTAGAACTATACTAGCTTCTGAGACAGGCATCTGAAAATGAATTATCATTATTTCTCAGCAGCTGCTCATCAAATATGTCCGTGCGCAATGGGCAATGGCAACCTACCTAGGGCTGAGAGCTCATAATTTACCTCTAGGTAAGAGACATCATTGCCATAGCAATGGCACCGAAAGTGTCATCCAAACAGAGAGGCTACAGCAACATTTTTTCTTTTCTCGAGAGAGTTGAGCAATGTTTTCCCTTTTCACCGAGTGCCTTGATAGCATGAAAAGCGCCTCCGTTTCTTGCTCGAAGCTTTAAAAGGAATTCACGGATTGATTGTGATTATTGCATTAATTCGGGGCGTGCAGGCATTAATCATGAACAATTTTCAGATGTGACAATCAACTTTTGTTCTCCACTACACATTTTCATGTTAGGAAGATGATTTCATGAGTGCTTGATAGGATAGGGATAGTTTGGATTGATTTTACATGCGCCCATGATATCACATATATATTCCTGTATATAGCTTCATTGACGTCTACAGGGTCCAATAGCTTTTAATCAATTTGCATAGGATTCCATTTATACTTTGATTTGGAAGTCCTGTGATTTGTTTTTGTATTTTTTAAAAAATTAATTTTTTTTATTTTTTTCTTCGTTTAAATTATTTATTTTATATTTTTAGATTGTTTTGATGAAATAATATTAAAAATTATTTTAATATATTACAAAAAAATCACCTTAAAAAATAACTAATGTTACCCTTTAAAACGCATGGATTGTGATGGGTAACTAATTATGACTAATTATGGTATAGTCCATTCTAATTTTGCTACGGAATACATAAGCATATAGCTGACTATGATGGTAAATAATTAGTATAATGAAAAAATGATCTCAAATTAATTAATATGTCAATGCTTCCAATGAGAGATTCTTCCCCATTTGTACTTTTTTTTCCCCTTTTATCTCGCATATAGTGATTGGATATTTGAATTTCTTGTTTTTTAAAAGAAAAATAAAATGATATTATTTTTAATAATATTATATTAATTTTTTAAACAAGAGTTATCCTAAATAAATTTAAATAAAATTAGATTAACTGAATAAAATCATGTCAATTTTTTATTTGGTTAAATTTCAAATCTAGCCTTGATAAGGTATTAATGGATATTCGTATATATCTAGCAAAATCAAGTTTGATAACATTGATTTTAGATACAAATGACATTTAACTTTAAGAAACTCCTATATTGAAAACCCTAAACAAAAAAAAAACAATCGAAATAAAATCAAAATAGCATGCTCGAGATGCATATTGAAATGCATCTTTTGTATTGAAATCCTCCCTCATGTGACTAAAGTTACTATACCGGATAAAAGACTTCCATATTCACATGAAGATTACAATATACAATACAATATACATTTTTGCATCAAGAATTAAATATACCAACTTTCCTTTTCAAATTGTTTTTTCATGGTTTAATAAATATATCGATCCAAGTATTGAAATTTTACGTAAGATTATGATTAATAGGCATATTTAAGGTCAAATTAAAAAAGTTGTACGCTTACTTTTTGAGTTAAGACTTTGTTGAAATATAATCTCTAACATAAACTATTTAACATGAAACGTTAACATGGTTTTAAAAAATTATGGATGAATAAAAAATTAATCTGAAGGAATCATTAGTTGACATGTTTTGGAGAAACCCAAAACCCTTCTAAAAACTTTTATCCCATATAGGAAATAAACAAAATTTTCAATTGGTTTATTTATGTGAAAGGTTAAAATTGATCTTAAAAAGCACCCAAGTTTTTAGATGAGAGATAATCTAAGCAAAGAAACTTTGAGCTAAAACCCACACACGCACAACCCTGACTCGTGCTTCAAGTTAGACTTAGGTATAGGGTTGAGTTTATTATAAAATAATTTTTGAGCTACAAAAGATTCTATTTTTGTCAACTTAAATTTGGGTTTAGGTTTGGTTCATAATGAATTATTCCTTTCAATCCAGCTCTTGAATGTAAGGAATTGATTCATTTTTTCAGAATTGTTTTTACGAAACTCAACAGTTTTTCCAGTTCAAAAAATATCTGATTTAAATAAAAAAAACATTCGACTTTAATTCTAGTTTTATGAAAGGTAATCAAATTTGATAATGAAATAGTTCTATTTGTTTTTTATTCCTGAAATCATATATGAAAAGAGGGCAAAGAAGAGTGTTGTGGAGTTGGTTTTTCTGTATAAATTATGCACAAAACATTATATTCTTCTTCACCTAAATGATCAATTTAGGTTCCGTTTGTTTGTTGGAAAGTAGTTTCTTTTAGAAAGTGAATTATTTTTTATGTTTGGTAGTATCATGTAAAATAAGTTAGAAAATACTTTCCAGTGTTTGGTTATGTCATGAAAATGAGCTGAAATATAAATTGTTAATATTTTTTTTCAAGTTTATTAAAATAATAAGGAACAAATCTTACGAATTAAAAAGTTGAATGGGGATAAAATTGAAAAAAACCTAATTTCATAAATTATCTCAAATAAAATAAATAAT
Organism: Populus deltoides; assembly: GCA_015852605.2. NCBI lineage: Eukaryota > Viridiplantae > Streptophyta > Magnoliopsida > Malpighiales > Salicaceae > Populus > Populus deltoides. Next base: position 4,111,153 of record CM027574.2, on the reverse strand, counting down.
AATCAAAATAATAGAGATCAAATCTAACAGATAAAAAAGTTGAAAGATGATGAAATTAAAAAAAAATACAATTTATAAATTATTTAAAATAAAATAAATAACAATCAAAAGAATGAGGACCAAATCTGATAGATAAAAAATTTCAATTAAGAAAATGATAAGAGAAAAGCAAATAACAATCATAAAAATAAGGACTAAAGTGATATAAAAAAAATTAAATCAAATTCTAAGGGATGAAATTGAAAAAAAAGATTCAAAACAAAATATATAGCAATTAAAAGTTTGAGAATCAAATTTGATACAATCAGCAAATAAGATGACATTTATAAATTTTTTCACAACTTCTGAAGAGTTTTCCGTCCAAAATAAAAGGAAAACACTTTTTTGAAAACTAATCTAAATTTTTCTTTAATTGAAAAGTATTTTTCGTTGACCAACTTTTCTAATAATAAACAAACATAAAAAAATTTAGAAAGTAGTTTTCAGAAAAACACCTTCCGTGAAACAAATGATGCCTTAATTACTTTGTTTTTCAAGTTCTGATTTTGCTTTTTATTTACCTTCTAATCTAGAGTACTCTAGATTCAGTTTTTATAAAGAGGCCACTGAGTTTATTTTTTAATTTATTTTATTTTATTTATAAATACATCTAAATAAAAAGGAATCGTTAAATCCTAAAAGGGGTAACGAAAGGAGTCTCTTTCCACCAAATGATTTGATATCATTGTAAAACATGTATTTATAAACATGAACAGGTCTATCTTATACATAAACGAACAATCAATATCTTTACAGATTATACACATCCAATAACATTACTCTAATATACTAAAGTCCAGCATCAATCAGTATACCAAAAGTTAATATCAAACAATAATAATAATAATAATAATAATAATAATAATAAAAAAGCTTCGCCAAATAAAAAAGTTGCGTGTAATCAAATCACGAGGCCGTGTAGCCATGTCAAAGTACGTAGATTTTGCATGACAAGAAGACAAGGGATTTATGCGGCTTGTGGCAGTGACTTGTGGACTCGGAACTAAAAAAATTTCCAAGGCAAAGACTCTCGCACTCGAAGCAATTTCCCCATTGACCAAACCTAACCTTGTCGGCTTTTGTAAATTCTATCCACCAGCAAGTTGTCTAAATTGGTGGATATCTCTGCTCCATACGGCAATTTGCTTACCATTTCAAAGTCAAATCTTGGAAAATCTCTCCACCTTCACATCAGGACCAACTGCTCTCACTGCTGGAAGAGTTGATTCACATGCACGTAAATTGCAAAGTTTTTCCTGCCGTTGATTGCTTGCGAAGGATTCTTGATAATACTTTGAAACTGCAATTAATTCTTGTAGTCTGTGGAGTCGGCAAATTTATTTTGGGTTCTGAGTAACTTTCGAAATGGTGGTTGATGCCACGACTCATAGGGTGGAGTCCAGTGTCAGGCTGCGAGAAAATAAATAAATTCGGGAGCCCCCCTACTCACGGTATATATAGTAAACTTTTGACCAAGCAAAAAAAATCACTCTAATTTTAATGTATAAAAGATGTCCTTGTAAAATAAAAAATCGAAACTTGTCTATGCTCAATAAATAATTTTATATTCTGTGTTTGGAAGACCGACCATATGGGTACTAAAATTTTAATATTATATTAAAGAGCTAATTTAATTAAAAATCTTAAACTTTATAATTGATGGAGTTAATTAAATGCTCTTATAAGAGCTCATAAAACTCTTTCAAAACATGGGGGAGAAAACATAAGTGCTCAGTACCTAAATATTTTTGGAAAGCGTCCCCGTTTTAATTTTTGAAAGATTGTTGCCTTAAATCTATCGGTTACTGTTAAAACTTGTACAAATTAACACTATTTTATATTATTAATTAAATTTTAAATAAAAAAAATAATAATAAAATTTAAATTCGTAATCATTTGATCATCAACGTTCTGATTTGATGTTAATAAATCATCACATCTAAAAACTTAAACTATTAAATATAATTTATATTATTTTCTAATAAAATTCTGGACTCAATCGTTTCTAAATTGATTTGGAATAGTCTTAAATCAGAATTCAAGCCGAGAAAGGAAGTGTGTAGATAGGGAAAAAGAACGGTTCGAGAGAAAATATTCCGAGGCCACAAATTTGTATAACAATTCGATTCCTCATCCATTTTTTTACAGAACTGGTGCACAATTAGTCAACAAAACATACACTAATCTCTTTAGACAGGTTGCATTCACTTTGTGAATCTCTGCTTTTGAAATTTGGGTAAAAAAAATCTCCAAAATAAATTTCTTTTCCCTTAATTGTTCCCGAGGAAATTTAAATAAAAAGAAGAAACGGAAATCATGCCCTTTCACCGGCCGCTAAAATAAAATTGAAAGGGAACTTAGGGCATATGATAGTAATCTTGAAAGATGCTACATGTTTTGGGTGGTTCTTACGTCACTAATGCACTAGTAGTGGACATGATTTTCAGCGGTGAAAGCAAAGCTTGTCCAACTTACATAAACTTTGCTTTACTTTATACACACACAAAAGTCAAAATGAAGAGGATTCCATGCAGGGATTTGTATTCCTGTTCATCACCGAATAATTTGAACAAAACGTGGGTGTTTCTCTTTTGTAAAAAGAGGGGTTGACGAACAGTTCTTCAAGTTTGACCAGGCATGTCTCTCACTCCAAGATCGATTATCATGCCAAGATCATTATATACTCGATTTTTATTCAAATCTTATTTGTTTTTTTATTTTTATTTTTATAGATTGCATTAATATATATGCATAGGTTTTTTTTTTTTTTTGAAGAATAAGGTATCTTTCATAGAAAAACGAAAGGATATATATATATACATGAATTTAAATTGCAATATGACAAATTATGTATACCAAAATCAAGGAATTTCTGATTACTATTTAAAAAAAAAGAAGCGTTACTCACACGGCCATTCATTAGATGTAGCTTGTAAGAAACCATCTATAGAAACGAGTAATGAATAAGGTAAAGAGTGCAATGTTGTACTACTACTAGAATTATTATTATTAATATTATTATTGGTGTTTGCAATCATGTCATTTGCTTTGGATCTTGATTTGGAAAATAACAATAAAGCATGAATTAAAGCATTTTAGACAATCTTTTTCGTTTTTCGTTTTGTTTCTTTTGGGAGGGAGGTAGATTTGACAATCTCTTGCAATTATTTAAATTAATGTGTGTTTTTGCACGAGTGAGGCTTAATTAAGGGTTATTATATTAATTGTTGTGTATTTTTCTTTCAAGGTGAGTACTATGATTTTGGAGAAATTAATTTGAGGGCATGAACTTTGTTTTTGTACATGTAATTAAGTAGTTTTGATAAATAGCTTGAAAGATATTATTACCTTATTGTTAACCATTTTTTTTATGAATAATTATTTATGAAACTAACATGAAGATTTTTTTTTTACTTCTAATGAATATTCAACGAGGATAAAATATTTATTTTTTTATCGTATTTTTATATAATTTTACTAAATTAATTATTCTTTTATTTTTTTATATAGTCGCATCAAAATTTAAATTATTAAGTCATAATTTTTTTATTTTTTTATTCAAACTCGCTTTTAGGTGATAATTGTTTATTTAAAAAATCTTGTTCCTGATAAAAAATATTTTTGTAAAAATAAATATGTAAATAAAAAAATTTGTTTCTTACTTGAAAACTTGAATAATTATACTTCTTATAATTACTTATTTTAACTGATCTAAAATTAAATAAAAATAAGCTTCGCACATCACCTTGCAGGCGCCCCTTAAAAAAAAAACTAGTTATATTTATAGTTAAAGTTAAAAAGGAGGTGAAATGTTCGTGCCCTTGATGCCCATGGGCTAAGTAATCGGGCATGTTTCTAAAAGCCTTATCTTTCAATGAGCTGGGCCCGAGCAATTAAGAAATAGGCCTCGGCCCATTGAAGTTGATGGTTATATACGCCTTTCCATTCCTTTTTTTTTTTTTTTAAATAATGAATAATAACCTCCTCGTTAATAATAATAAAAAAAGTTCAAGAAATTAGAACCTCAAGCACAATCAGCTATAATTTGTTAACAAATCAAATTTTCTCAACATTATCAAAATCACCTTCCCATGATTTATCTGATTAATCCATATGGTATATAATAAAGCCTATTTCATGTTATAGTAATGATTATTTTTTTATTTAAAAATATATTAATATAATTTTTTTTAACATCAACATATAAAAAAATTGAAAACATAAAAAAACCAATTTCATGAAAATAATAAAAAAATTATTATTATTTTAAAAAAGTATTTTAAAATATAAAAACAAACTATCTCAATTACTTTCGAGACTTTCTCCAATAACATGAAAGCTAGATTTACAGATCACAAAGCTCAAAAGGTAATAATAATTAAAAAAAAATGTGATAAAACAGCTTGGCTGTTCTCACCTTTTAAATTAATTTACCCCCACATGAAATAGTGAGTGGGGCCGGCAACATCCCGGCCATGCACCGTCAAATCAGTGGGGCAATCTTAGAAGACTATATTATTGCATTAAAAATGCAATGCAATCCAGTCCTATGCACTTTCCTTTACTGCTTTCATTAATGTGTTCTATGAAAAAAAATAAAAAGTATGATATTCAACGGTCCATTCCTAATCTGTCCAGCTTATTTTAAAATCTGTGGGTCCCTTTAATTTAAGAACCAACCAGTATCCTTTGCCCTCGAATTCCAAGTGAATTTGCTCTTTAGAACTCGTATTTTTATCATTTACTCTTAAAAACTTAAGTTGTTATATATATGATATTTTTAAAACAATTTTATATTATATTTTTTAACTATTTAGAGTTTACTTTGTATAAATACACCACTAACTTGTGTTTCTTTTCTTAAAAAAAAAATAAATTCACAATCACTTAGTAATTAAAACTCTATCTAAGATTATTAAAAAAATTATTTTAATCCAAAAATTTAAACCACCAGAGTTTTAGGTTATCATATTGTATTTCATCCACGCAATTTCAGCAACATTTTTGTTAAATCTAAGATTTTTGCCAAACCTTTTTCAGCTCTTTGCACGAGATGGAGCCCCCGATTTAGTATAACGACGTTACCTCGAGTGAATTTGGATCAAACCCAAAAACCACTCGATGGCTCCATTTTTCCCCCACCATTGCTCCCTTTTAATATGCGCATGGGACTGTGTTTTCCACAAATGCAATCTTATTTTTTTACTATACAAATTAAATTCATGTGTGGTGTGGGCATGCACGAATAATTCAAGTGGCTTTTTACATAATTTCGTGCTTTTTATTTCTAGGGCACGAATGTTTACTTTCTTAGTGAAATCAAGATCGGTATTGGGATCAGAAGAATGCTGCATAAGAACACTACAGTAGTAGCTAACATCAAATCGCATTTATGAGTCGGTTAGGATCGAGTTGAAGAATGAAGACCAAGTCACACCTAGAACAGATGAATTTGGACCAGCAAAACAATGGGGGAATTTATTGAACCTCATAGGTTTTGGTACGGTCCAGTCGACACAGGCATGGTCTACGAAGACCTAAAACACACATCAGATTTTCTTGGCGTGGAGGTTGGAGCAGCGAGCCAACGACCATTTATTTAATGGCCCAGATAGATGCAGTGTGTGTGAGAGTCTCGTATATAGCACACACCCTCGTATGATTTTGTTAGGTGTGCTCTTATCCAAAATAGTTTTTTCTCCCAATTTTTTATAAGCAGATCTTCCCTGAGGTTGATCTGGAATTTGGGTCAACAAGGACTCATCTTGGTTTTCCCCCCCTCGAATAGACTCCATGTTTATTTTTTTCAGTGACGGGAGAGGCTCGAACATACGTAGCTAGGTTTTCCCCCCCTCGAATAGGCTTTAGTGGTCCAACTCTTTTTTCTTCTTCCAAACAAATGAAGGTATTTTTTTTAAAAAAATTGACCCAATTTAGATTTTGATATATTAACTGGTTCAACGAATTGATTCAACTAAATCTCATAACACATCACTTCTAGTATCTAAGCCAAGTCTTAACTACTTGAGCTAATCCTAGGGGTTTAGAAATGATCTTCTAATGGAATGTATTTGAGTAAAATTAATCTCTGCTAAAACAGAAACAATTATATAATATAAGATTCATTAAGATCAATAATATAATCTCTATTAAAACAGAAACAATTATATAAACAGAAACAATTATTTTTTTAATGTTTTTCAATGATTTGAATATATTGATATTAAAAAATTAAAAAATTATATAATTGTTGTAAAAAATAAACTTTTTAAATTTATTTTATATGTAAATAGATCCGCTCTAACTCAATATGTTTTGATAAAGGACCTCAAATATAGTCCTTAAAATGTTGAACTTTGAACAACTCACAAGTGGCTCGACCCAATAATAATCAATATTATAAAACCAATTCTCTAAAATTATGTCGGTAGTCATACACACTACCACAATCTTTAAATTTACTGATGGAATTTTCTGTCAGTATTTGTATTATCATTTTGTTGGTAATTAATTTACCATTGAAATCACAGATGGAAATGCTTTGTCGGTGAATATTTTGTCTGTAATTTTTTGTCCATCGGTAATAAAAAAATATTATTATCGATAGATTTACTGACGGAAAAGACGGGCAAAAAAAAAACTATTCGCTTCATTCCGTTGGTATTTCCCTTGCAAAATACCGTATGTAATTCCGTCAGTAATTATTTAAAAATATTTTAAAAAAATTCATTTTACAAAACTATAAAATAATTAAATTAATATAAATCAACACTCTATAATACTCAAAACGCTTGTAAAAAAGAAAAAGAAAATCATATGAAAAACAAATCCTACAACAATATTCATACAATTATTAAGAACAAAAACAATTAAAAATTAAAAAAACAAATATAGTGAAAAAAAAACACAAAAAAAGAAAAAAAAATCTTACCTTAATGTGGTTGCAAGTGAAGCTAAGAAGAGAAAAAAAATAAAAATTCATAAAGTATATTAATTTAAAAAAATGAGAAAAAAAAGAAGAAAGGAGAAAAATACATATCTGAGCATGAAGAAGAAGAGAGGGAGTTGAGGAGAGAAGAAAAGAGAAATAAATAGATGTTGATGTTTTTTACATATGGGAAGAAGAAGAAAAAGAAGAAAGGAGTTCCGTCTGTTGTGAAATTAGGGATTCTAGATTTTTTATTGGGTGTTTTACTGACGGTTTTACTAACGGATAATTAAATATTAATATTTTTAATCATTTCATCGGTGATTCATTCTGTAATATTTAATTTAAATTTTCAATTTAATAAAAAATTTTCAGAAACCGCCAAATGTCATCGATAACTTTTCAATCCGTCGGTGATTTCATCTGTAGTATTTAATTTAAATTTTTAATTTAATCAAATTTTTTCATAAAACCGCCAAATAACACTGACGAATTTTCAATTCATCGGTGATTCCGTCTGTAAAGAACAATAATTAACAGTGCAATTGGGAAGTGAACAATTCCAGAGCTCTTTAGAAAATACTGACAGAATTTTCCGCTGATAATTTTCTTTGTAATTGACATGATGAACAATGTTCACAGTTTATCAACGAATTTACCAATGGAATAAATTTCATCGGTAATTTTGTTGGTAAAAATAAAACGTCATTGTTTATTTTGCTTTTTTTTAATTATTTTTTTCCACTATAATTCTATCAGCAAATACTGAAAGAATATTGTTATCGGTAAAATCCATCAGTAATTTATCAATAAAAATATTTACTCAATATTTTTATTTGTATTTATTAATGTTATGATAGTTACACGAGTTATCAGTGCAGGCTAGCAATATTATAAAAAGTTAAACTTTGAACGAACAACCCACAAGTCGCCACATAAACTGATTTGAGTGATTGAATTAGCAATCGAAATAAAAATTTTACTATACTAGAATTTTGTGGGGATTTTAGTTGTCTCCTAGTCTCTTGTTTCTTCTACGAACTAGATATCTACCACAGCCCACTTGCAACTCTCTCTTATCGCTTCATACAGAGGACCTTTCTACGTAATCTCACATCTATTGGGGTAATATATATGAGGCTCAATATTGGACAGTAGACATGACTGTGAGCATGAATGGATCTCTTAACTCTACTCCTTGGAAACCATATCTCTCTTGCTAGAAGACGATTATGTGTATGGTAGCTTTGAGAGCTATAACAGTGAGGGAGATGGAGATAGATTTGAGAGGCAGTAGGTTGTACGTCGACCTACTGTAAGTGAAAAGGCACTGATTTTTGTTTACTCACTGTTCGTGCAGAATGACACACTGTCCTGTCGCCTTTAATTTAGGAATATGGGCAGGACAGGAAGAAAATACTATTAATTATATACGGATTTGATGTTTCAGTCATGTTAAAAACTTGTGCTTGATTTCAAGAATGATAATTGGATCCTTGACGTTCTGGATCCAAGCCAAAGTCATTCGCTCTTTCCATTTACAGCCAAGTTTCCATTCATGCCAAGATTGTTAGCTTATACAAGAAGAAAAGGATACGTCGTACGCTTAATTGATTGAGATCTTGATCAAGTTTGACAATTCGCTAAACTTTATCAATATTTCTTTTTTTGTTTTACAGGAAAAAAAGTTCGTTTGAGATGTGATTTCAGGGCATGAAAGATATAAATACCAATTTTTTTAATCATGGTTGTTAACCTAATATGACCTCACGAGCTGAATCAAGAAAAAAAAAAATTTAACTTGTCTAGGTTTATGATTGGATTGCCTAGGATTTTGACAGGTTCAAGGGCTCAATTAGGTCAAAAACAATTTGACTTAAAAAAAAAACCAAATTATTTGAAGTAAGATTTTGAAACCATCGAAAGAAGGTGTAAATTGAGTTTTTAAAAAATTTATTTTTTTAATTAAAATTTAATATAATTTATATGTTTTGGATCATTTTGATATGTTGATATTAAAAATAATTTTTAAAAAATAAAAAAAATCATTTGCATGTATTTCAGCACAAAAAATTATTTAAAAAGCAAACGTTACCACACTGCCAAACATACTTAAACCTTGGATCTCTTTTACTAACCTCACCAAATTACTAATATAAGTGATTCAATTGATTCAAAAGAGTATAAAGTTGAATTTGTTAAAGTGAATAATTCACTCCGACTCAGCAAGTTTATCTAAGACTTTGTTTTAATTAGTTCAGTATTAAAAGACCGTTTGGAAATCGTGTTCAATAAAAATTAAATTTTTTTATTTAAATTTAATATTTTTTATGTTTTCAGATTGTTTTGATGTGCCGGTGTCAAAAATAATTTTTTTAAAATAAAAAATATATTATTTTGATGCATTTTCTAAACAAAAATTACTTTAAAAAACAATCGCTATCACACACCTAAACATACCTTAAGTATAATAACCATGATTCCATAATTTTAATGATCCAATTAGCTTTTCTAAACAATATGGTTCAATGTTACTGAATCATCAAATCACAAATACTCGTCCCAAATTTATACATCAAACTTATCATATAGTTACTACCATATAAGTACTAGAATATTTATCCAAGAAAGTTATCTCCTTGCAATATACTCCAACAACACCGAAAAAACCTCACACACACACACACACACACACACACACACACACACACATATATATAGACATTCTGCATTATTAGCATGAAATATAAGAAATATTCAAGCCCTACAAATGTAGGGGTGGGGTGACAAGTAAGGGACAGGTTTTGCTGTTACAAGGACCTAAAACTACAGGTGGTATTCCAGCTGACAGTCGGCCATTTATAACAAGTGGGACCAAACACAACCTAACCCCAAGAAAAGATGACACAACAAAACCTTCCCAAAACTTTAAAATCTTTAATCTTTCTCTCCTTTTTGCTCCATTCCTTTCTTTCCTTTTCATCTGTTGGCGTTTGATCACAAAAGGAAAACCCTTTTTCCCATCTTTTAATAACACCCCTCCCAGCCCCAATAAGACCCGTTCAAAAGCTTTTTATCCAGCCTTTACATTTCTTTCAACTTTCTGCCTCCAACACTACCACTACTTGTAGAAGCATCTGATTTCTGTCTTTTAAAATCATCTCTCTCTCTCTCTCCCAACACTTCACACGCAAACGCACATATAGCCAGCCAACGTCTCAATCTAATAATACACACGATTCTTCATTGAATTGCCCATGTTTCCTGCTCTCAACACCTTTTGCTCATCAACGTTATACCCTAAAAAACTAGCGCCACCCCCTTGTTACCTTCTCCATCTCTCTCTCTCTCTCTCTTTGTCACTTGTAGTTTTGCATGATGGTTGCATGTAGAAGACCTCTAACTCTACTTCTTTGTCTCTTCTTCTTGTTCTTCATTTTCTTTGTTGGTTGCTCTCATGGTTCAAGATCCACCAATGTTTTTAACTTCAAGCCAGAGACTCAGTACAAAGGCCATTTCTTGAATTTCCTGCCAAGACATCTACCTATACCAACTTCTGGCCCTTCACGGAGACACAATGGCATTGGCTTACAAAATTGGAGATCACCATGAAGATTAAAATAGAGTTCCTGAAGAAAAGGTGACTATTTTTATTTCATTTTTCTTGAAAACACTGAGGAGTTGGTGGGTACTGTATATGGGTTTGCTGGGTAGCATAATTCTTCTTCTTTTAATTGGAGGTTTGATGAAAGAAAATGTAATGATTATGTATTGTTTCTCCTTTACTCTCAAGGAGAACTGGTTGGTAATTTTGGTGTGTATCAAATGTAGACAAAAACAGTGCTAGCTTGATGACAGAAGTCTAATTATTAGACTCTTTTTTTGTTTATATATTTTCCGTTTTGGGTTAATTACTGATAAAAAAAATACTACATGCAAAATATCATCAGTTGATGAAGAAAAGCTCCTTCTTCCTTGCAATTTGCTTATATTTCTGTATAAATGTACGTGTACGTATATACAAGTTATAGTTCTCTTTCGGGTTACGTATATATATTTTGGTTAAGTACCCAAAGCTTGAACTACTACTTCATTAATTAAATGTTCTTCGTCATCCATAAGGGTGAGATTTTCAGAAGTCATGTAGATTAATTTATTTCTTTATTTTCATGTACTCATATGGAACTTGATAATTCCTTTATTGTTCATGAAGAAAGAAATTCAACAATATACCAATTTATGGATTTAAAGTATTTTAATAACATTTGAAGGCTATGATTCTAATTCCACCAAACTTTAATTAGATCTGCTGCTTCAAGGTTTTATTTTTATTTTTTTTATATAGATGAAAGTCTCATAGTTGAACTTGGCAGACAAGTATTCTCAAATTAATCAAGAGGGTTGAGTAGGGTTTAGCCTTAGGATCATTAGGTTTCTTACACTTTCTTGATTTCAGTAATAACCACTGGCACAACAAAAAGCGTGATGGTAAACCTCATGTGATATTTTCTTCAACAAATCTTGATCACTGCCATTGAATATTAGGCAGAAGAAGTCTCATGTGCCATGTGAAGCAGTTGTTAATTTGTACTCGTTTTTATCCTTTTTTGAAGAAATAGCCTGTACTTTCCTTGATTTGATACGCACGAATAAATCAATGCTTACATGTCTCCTACACCGAGTCAAAAAACCTAGCTACACGACTTCTACCACTATAGAACTTGTATTTTGTTTGCCATAGCATACACCATGTAATTCACTTCATCAAATCTTCCAGTCTTGACAGCATGGAGTATAAATCATTAACGTGTACGCGTATATCCACGATGTACGTATGCATATATCCATCATCAATCAACTCAATTTTCAAGCAATGATGAGAGAAGTGGACTTTGGAGAATTGTCCATCCATTTGTTTTTCATGGATATAGTGAATGAACAAGCGAAATTATAGGCTTTTCTGTATTTGTGGGATTTATCATAACATGTTATCATAACAAATAGCAAAGGACTTGAAAAGCCTCCATCAACTCAATGCTTCCCCTTTGATCATGACAAACCAAGGGAATAGGGGAGGGGGTCTTAATGGATCCACGTGTTTGGTTATTATTCACATCTCAATTGGATTCCGATCGAAAAAATTGAATTTGGGAACGATGAGAGGGCATTTATACGTGGAGAATGATATACCAAGATTTTCTCCTGTAGCTATGAATGTATGATCATGCTTAAAAGTCCCATTAATTCGATGTAATCAACCCTAATTACCATTGGCTTTATAGGTGAGTGGTATGAACTATGAAGCCTCTAATTGCATCGTGCAGGCTGTTCCGGATTCGATCCAATTTGTGATGTGACATAATAGATCCTAAACTCTTCTTTTGATGGCAATTAAGCCCCTGTTTGTGTCGCAATCGAATAATTTCTTCTCTTGTTCCGCTAGCTATTAAGTATTTACTAGCCCTTATCTGCCCGCCATCACCAAGACTGGATCGTAAGTCTATTTCTGGCAAATGAAAAGCGATTCAAGACCTAATCCCTCTTTCTTTGTTTCGCTAAGGAGCCGGATGGATGTTAATTTACATTCGAGTCACAATAACTGTAAAATTCTCATGTTATTTAAGAACGAATTAGAGCTATCCCCATGCACATATGGTTTGGAAATTATATGCAGTTTAATTATTGTGGCTACCAGGTTATAGTGAAATTAAGGTGTTGGAAAGTGGGAGTTGAAATACTTGCTGCGGTTAGTCGTCCAAGTTTGAAAAGTGGGAGTTGAAAATACTTGCTGCCAACCCAAATAATTCATGCAATTAATATTGGATAACCTATCACATTTTTCCATTGAAAATATGGGAGCTTTGCGTTGAATTTTGCTGGTCGGTTGCGAGGGAGAGACTTGTTAATATGCTTGTCGGACGGCAAGCCAATCGCTTTGATTTAACTTTAATTTTTACATTAGAAAAAAAATATTCTACATGTACACGCATGCATTACAAAAATAAAGTCTTCTACAACGTCTTTAGGAATTTTTAATTAGGTATGTCACTGACCAAGAATAATAAAAAAAATTCTTCCTTGAGATTTGATATTTTTTTAAGTTTGTTTTGTTTTTAATTTCGTCTTTCATTATTTAATTTTATTATATTTTTTTATTCAATCTGTTTTTCATTCTTTTGATTGATATTTTTTTTATTTTTTTCATTATTTTTTTATGTTTTCCTTGAAATTTTAATTTAATTTTACTTTGTTTTCAGTTTTAATTCTTATTTTTATAGCCTTTAAGGTTTTTTTTATTCTTTCTCTCATGTTTGCGCGATGCTAACCATATAATAACCATATAATTGATGGTTTTGCAAAAGATGGTGTTGTTAGAAGTTATACCGTCTTTCTAATTAGTTCATATATCTTTCAACTAATAGAATTTGTAGATACATTTTTGTTTGTTTTTCACCCCTTTTTTTTAGCATTTTAAAGCAAGCTATTGCTTATCAAGAGAAAAGGGAGAAGATTACTTCCTACTATGTAGTCCAACATCAATTAAGTCTTTTAATCCTCTTCTAAATTTTGATAAATAAGAATTCGACGATCCATTATTTTGATTAGTGACTAATTATTTTACTAGTAAAATAATAAACGCTCACGACTTGATCATGGCTATTTCGTGAATAACGAGACCCGTAGTCTTAACATTTTCACTTATAGTTCATGAATTTGATTTGGAATTTGTAGGGACCTCGATTAATATTTTTCTCAATGTTTCTTGCAAATCTTTAAAACTCCTTTGACTATAGCTTGAACAGTACTCAATTCTTTTCCCTGTTTCATGGAAAAAAGTAATTTAAAAGGACCCAACAAAGTTTTCCAAATAAACAAAGAGTTAGAAGAACAATGATGCGCAATGCACCAAAACAACATATCGTGGCCCATGAACAACTTGAAAAATGGTTCAGAAGAACCCCCATGAATTATGTGTTACAAGAAATCATGCTAATCATTAGCTTCCATCCCAGAACCTAAGACGCTTGCTTTTACCACGTTTTGTCGCTTAAGGATGGCAAATTATGGGCATTTTCTGCTAAAAATTCTCAGCTTTCATCTCTTCCAAGAACTTTACAAAGATGATGCAGTATCTGATGCATTGGGGGTGATTATGCATTTCGTTAATCCATTGCAAAGATTTAGAGGGAGGCCCATTTGATGTAACAGACTCAATTAAATTACCATGATTACAGTAATTTTGTTTGCTTTAATCAGGGCCCATAGCAGCTTCCAATAACAACAATGAGTCCCTTCGCCTTTCAAGGATAAGTTTCTATTATAATACTATTTTGGATTTTTTATTGTACTTTCTTCTGGCAAAAACATTGACCTAATTTCTTACTATAAATTTTCTTGCTACACTTTGGAAGCCCAGAATGATCAAAATGTGATTACCTATTTGAGAAAAAAAAGGGGGGTGAGATTCTCTATGTGGAAAATGGGTGGTACACATATATAAGAACAAGAGTTAATGATTCATCTTTATATTAATAGGCAAATATCCAATCAATTTTTATATATTCTAATGTGGTAATTTATACTTCAAATAAAGGTCCAATTAATCCTTTCATCAAAATTTTTCATGAAAAATAAAGATTTATTTAAGTAGTGAGTATATGTTAATTTTAATTAAGTGTTTTTGCGGAGAATAAGAAACTTGACATGTATTCAAGGTTCAAATTATCACAATTAAATTTATTTCTCTGCCTTACTTGTTTACTGGGCTTGCAGGGTGTTTAGTGGGTCCGAAAATTAATCGTGGTGCACGTAAGCTGATCCGGACACCTCGAATTATATATAAAAAAATTATCAGAATTAAATAATTGGAAAGTTACTATATTGCACAAGGATGAACAACTAATTACGTTTTGTCGCTTTGAAGTATTATACGTTGTAGAAATGAGTGATTTAACAGAGGAAATTACAAGCACGAGATATTACTTTATAATTATTTCGAATCAAAAAACATGAAACGATCGGAAATGATCTTGTGAAGTATTGATGGTTTACAGCCAGGACGTTCTAATAAAGGATTTTAATTTATAAAGAAATTATTGAAACTAGGAATTGACATGTGTACATGATTTGAAATCATTTTGCTAAAATGTAAAAGAAGGATAAGACTTGTGAGGCATGATTGATCCTTGTGAGATTGGCTCTACTCGCATGCTTCATTATTTGATTTGTCCAACGAATGTTTTGCAATTATTACCCTGGATTTTGTTCATGAAAAAAAATAAAAAAAATTCGAAAAGTATTATTGTATCAATTAATTCTATTTTTTTAAAAAAAATATTAATTCATTCAATGCTTTGGCCCCAAAATCAAAAAAGTTTGATAATTTACCTAAAATTACCTATTATTCGCTCTTTCTCTTTTCAAACTTCCATCCCATTTTTTTTTAAAAAAACTTTATTGCAGTTTTTACAAATGTTTAGGAACGCGGTACAAACCGTATTCCACAAAACTTTAATTTTTTTAGTTAAAAATTAATTTTTTTATGTGTTTTGAATTGTTTTGATAGGCTGATCTTAAATACAATTTTTAAAAAATAAAAAATATCATTTTGATGTATTTGAGCATGAAAAACACTTTAAAAACAATCATAACCATACTTTTAAATAAAGAGTCTCTTTCAACTAGAAATTAGTCTCTTTCAACTTGTAATATATATCAGATGAAAACAATAATGCACATAACAATGATCTAAAATTATCATAATTAGGTGATTCGAAGAATAGTGTTTTGATTGAAATACATTACCAATAAAAGTTGTTTTGGTAATCTTATTTCTGATTCTTTCTGCGTTCCAATATTCCTCAGAGAGCCCATCACATTGAATGTGACCCTTCTTTTGGTTGATTTTACACAGCTCCTTCATCATCATGGCTGCGATATCTCTCTCTTGACTTCATGGAAAAAAACTATTGGGATATGAAAATAATTGAAGCGATGCTTGTACTATATTCTTAAAATATAAAAAAGAATATGAACAAAAGGGGTTGGCTTTCTGCTTGGATTTTCTTTGAATTGACCAGTCAACATGTCTCCTGTTCAAAGGCAATGGTTCAATTCAATTAAAATACCAAAGAAACTAGAGCATCCTTTAAGTAATTTGATTAATACTTGAAATACTGTGGTGTAAAGCACACAATCAGATATATAATATGAACAGAATGATTGCTTACACATTAAATATCCTTGTCAATACCCAGAATTGCCCCATTTTTAAGGCCGATATGGATAATCCTTAATCCCATTTCGATTTCTTTTTTATTCTTTTTCCCTGTTTTTTTTAAGGCCGATATGTGTAACTAAAAAAAACTTTTTTTTTAACCACCTAGGAGGTCACTAGTAGTAAAAACTTGGAATCAAGAGGTTTGTTTATCTTGTGATCTCAGGTTTGAGTCATATAGTTGCTAGTATGATGGTTACTAAATGTTTACATGGTTATTAACTTCAGGACACGTGGAATTAGTCGAGGTGCGCACAAGTTGACCCGAACACCCAGATTAATAAAAAAAAATAACTTTTTTGTTGTTGTTGTGGAATGACACCCTTTATATGTGTTATTACTACATGAACTATGATGTGTTTGGATTAGAACCCTTCTTGTCACCACCATTAAAACTCTTTCTTTATAACCACAATAATCAACTTAAAATATCAATAAAATAATCATTTCATTTTTGAAAATAATATTTTAAAATCAAAAACCATTTTTAAACACAAATTAAATTCAAGATTTTGAGTTTTAAGTTTAAAATTTCAAAGCTTTAAAATAATCAAATCCGGTGATGATTGGATTTAAAATTTGGTTCAAATAAACTTGCACCGACAAAACTTTTATACGATGAATAGTGGTATTGTTGTTGATATAAGATGAAAACTAATAAAAAGGCCTCCAATTATAGTTCATATATTAAAATAAAAAAATATAAAAGGTGTTAATCGAAAAAAAAGAAAGAAATAAAGGGTCTATTAGTAATTTAACATGGTGAAGAAAATATCAAAAAAAAAAAAAAGTCTCCATCCAAATAACCAATAATTAAGGAGGTGCATGTTTGTACGGATTTACCTCCTAATCACTATAAGCTAACATTGAGACATTAGTCTAATGATAAGAACAGGTGTCCTCCATTCTTCGTGATCATCTGGGGTTAATTTAATTCTAAAGTCATGTTTGTACGCATGACTTGAAGCTAATATATTTCTATCTATTTTTCTTTCTGGCATAACTACATATATAGGGTAGTTTGTGGTTTTTATTTCTTATTTTATTTTAAATTTTGTTAAAGCAAAGTGAAGTAGATCAAAAACTATGATAATTACAGTGAAATTTGGGCTCATAATTAGCTATAATGTAGAAATATGACTCCAAAAATTACTTTCTTTTTCATTTCATCCTTCTTGCACTATTTCCTAAAGTTTAAAAACTTCAAGAAGAAGCATTGTATATGACACCTGATTTGCCAATCAATTTTACTAAATGATGCTGCAATAACGTGCAACAAAGCATTATTTACAGCACAATATTCTTAATGGAGATGGAATTATTGCTTAAAATACTCAAAAAATAAAAAATAAAAAAAGAATCACATGCAATGATAAAAATCATGTGAGAGAAATGGAGCTTAAGAATATAGATCACACAGATAAATACCATTAGTTGACCATGATCCCAAGCATGATTAGTGAGGATGGCCCCTCCTGAATACTGAAGCTTTTGTATTTTATACACAGCATGTTCCCTGTTCATTGACAAGAGCTCAATTCAATTATTACACAACCAAACGTGTCCTTAATCATTTGACCTATGTGAAATGTATATAACATGACAGATTGCAATTAGGATTCTAACCAACATTCTTCCTTGATCTGCTGTAACATGCATCAAACACTTTGTATTATAGATTTTATTTTCTTCGTGCCCCCATTTAATTCCCATAAATAAAGATTCGATGCGAATGCTATCTCAAGTTTTTTTTTTTTTTAAAAAAAAACCTGATCTATTAGATTTTGGATTTAACCAGAGATGATCATCCTTGTCGCTCTCTAATTTGGCACATAAACGGGAGATAATTAGATTATGCCAGCCTTTCGGAGAAAAAATATTTACAGCTTTATTAGGGAGTTAATGCATGGGATGGAAATTTGTCATCATTGCTCCAAAAGATTATGGCATGGACCAGCACATCAACCATTCGAATGATCTCTTAGGGGCGACCATCCTTCTTCAAGTAGCTAGAAATAGACAAGATAATCTCATCCATTCCATCTGCTACCCGGTTTTTCCTAATTAATTTATTTAGATTGAGTTTTTATTCAAATGAAATGATGGTAAAAACTAATAGTTTTAGAGTAAATTTCTATAGTTTTAAGACATGAAATACAAGAAAACACGTTTTTTTCTGTTTTTATTACCTGTTTTTTCTGTTACGAGACACTAGCTAACGAAATGTTATCAAGGATTATACGAACTAACAAGCACCCATGCTAGCGCTCTGATCAGGATCATGCGTAGTTACAGAGAAATAAAACTGGAATCTGGCATTAAAATTGGAAATTCAAGAGTGCGAGTCCTTATTCAGAAGCTGGATTGCACTTGTAACACAAGTAGAGATATATAGATGAAAAATACTTCACAATATTTTGCTGTGTTGATATAAACCTTTTCCAGATGGCAAGTTTGCGCAGCAGATATTTAACGATAGCATTTCCAGATATAGGGTCAACATAACCTGTTCAAGCAAGAATCCAGTAAACAATAGATATGAACTAGACTGAAGAATATTATTCACTAAATAAGCCAATTAAAGGGTACCTATAGATAGTTTTGCCAAGACCGAGCCTGCTTTTAGCGCATCAGCAATCTTTTGATCTGTTCTTGTAGGGATAGGACAATATTGCTCTATATTCAAGCTGTACAGTGGTATAAAAATACCATTTTTTAATGTGTAATATATTAAAATACCATTTTTTTTTTCATGTTTTAACAATGGTTGGAGCATATAATATTTACCAGGTCAGTGATGATAAACCAAGTTCAAAGGATGCACCAATGTCTCAAGATGTTAGACCAATGTCTAAACGTTTTGCTTGATAACCTATCAATTCTTTTTTACAGAATGCTATTTCTCTGCTACTTAGATTGTTATTATCAATAAAGATAGAAATATCCCAATGGTTTGAGTTTTCTCCATTCGTTGTTATTGCGATTCCAGGAACTGGTAGCACATTTGGAAGCAACTGTTGATAAACACTGTCAAAGTGTAACGCAATTAGCAATCTACTTCACAAGGGAAACAATACACTTCAGCTTTTGAGCTATGTATCTGTTTGTGCACCAGAAATCCATATGCAGAAATATCTGGTTTGCTTGCCCACTTAACTGCAATTGAAGAAGAAATACCTCAGTAAAAATGGTCTTAGTCGTAGATTCCTTGACTAATTGAGCTTAAGCAAGAGATAAAATGTACATCATAAAAAGAGTGTGTTTTGCATTAAAAATTGCTATGCAGTAATGATTAACCAATCCATTCTTCCATTCACCTTGACCTCTTTAAATATGCTCGAGGGGTGAAAAATGGAATTGACCTGACTATTTCAAGTTGGACCTCCGATGTGGGGGGGGGGAAAGAAAAGGAAAGAGATGTTCCATTTACACTAGATTTTTCACCTCCAAAAGAAAGTATCTGAACTTTCAACAAAGATTGAAAGGAAAAAGAACAAGCAAACTTGAAGTAGAGACTAGTGAAACGACTGTACACTCTTCTGAGACAAACTTTTTGTTGTCTCCTGGATAGCTTCATGCCTTCTTTTGGATATTTCTTTCATTGCTTCCTGATACTGCAGTTCAATCTTCCCCAGTTCTCTTCTCAACTCCTCATTGTCATCCTTGCAAGATGAAGAGGAAACATCAGATGCGTATCCAGAAGAGATGAAGCCATTCATACCAGCGTCGAAAAATTTGCCCCTGTCATCAATTGATGTAAGGATTTCCCTTTCAGTTAAAAAATCCCGCAAGATACCTCTCAAGCCATTCCCATCGAAGTTCATAGGTCCTGAATCTGTGGACATGTATGAAGTAAAGGAGAGCTTTCTATCATTCAATTCACTTGAGTTTGCTGAAACATATGACATTTCAGAATGCCGATCTTCGGCTGCAGGTGGATTCTGGCTATCAAAATCATCAAGATTGGACATCAAATCATCAAGTTTCACTGTACCGGGGCTTTCTCCTACTGTTGGAATCAATCCACCAAGAGAATTGTGGCGACTTGAACACCTTGAATGATTGGCAGCATCATCAGCATTCTGGAAAGGAGCCACAGCCATCTTTCCATTTCCCAACGAATGGAAGTCCTTCGACTGGACCCTAGGGGTTTGTTCTCTACTTGGCGGCACTAGATGCTCAATGTGAACACCAGGTTTCCAATTGGGTATTAATTTCAACAACAACAAATCAATCAACTCTGCTATGAATTTAACATTTTCAACTTCGAGTTCCAATTGCTCAACCATTTCACTTGAAACTGATAGCGCAGTATCACCATCAAGGTAGAATAGGAAATGAATATTCCTTACACGAGCACCTGTATTTAAGGAACAAATATGGAGTCCTGTTCTTATGAAAAAACAATGGAGAAGACGAGATTGGGAATTAGTTACAATAAGAATATACTTACCATTCTGATCAGCCATTCGAAGTATTAATGATACAGAGTTTTCATCATTTCCTTCACCTCTTAACAGGAAAACATTGCCTCTCTTTGCCCTTCGTACCTCCAAGCATAGAGAATGGGTATCCTCATCAACAGAATTGTTAAAAGAAGTGATAGTGGGCATCTCAGGATCATGACTCAAATCCATGGAGGGGGGCTTATTCCGTGCAGTTGCAGGTCCTTCTGACATCAAACAACGATCTCCAATAGCTGTCATCTTCGACATAAGAATATCAGAACGAGGGATGGAAGAATTCCTTGCAAATCCATTCACATCGAGAAAAGGGTCCATCAGAAGCTCCTTTGCTGGCAGTCTTTCAGATGCTGGTAGTAAACACTTTTCAATAAATTGTTTTAAATCTGGATCTTTAACCTTAGACAGGGAAGCAGGCTTTATTCCCTACAAAAAAGTCAGGAATGAGATAACTGGCAAACCTTGTAAGAAACAGAATTTACAGTTAAATGAAACAAAAGCATGTTATCCATTGCACTTACAGATGAAACTTTCTTATATATCTGAGCTGAGTTCCTACATTCACTGTAAGGATATTCAAAAGTGACCATTTCCAGCATGCACATTCCAAAGGAATATATATCAGCTAACTCATTGTAGTTCTCGTCATACAGCTCAGGTGCCATAAATTCAGGGGTTCCTAATAACAATCATTGACAAACCCATTCAATAGGTCCACATCAATTTAGGAAAAGGTGTACCATGTAAGAATACAATTATGGAAATAAAGAAAAAACTCCGAAGGACCTATCAAAATGAGAATGATTCTGGTTAGATAGAATATCTGATAAAGTATGATGATGCACCAAATCTACGTCATGTACAAGCAATATCAAGGAACAGACACAAAAGAAATACCTATTACACTTTTCGCATTAGCCTGCTCCATGACAGTTGCCAAACCAAGATCTCCGATTTTAACTTCTCCTTGATTACCATTGATAAATATGTTGTCACACTTTAGATCTCTATGTATAATCGGTGGATCATGATTGTGAAGATAGTTCAAACCATTCAAAATCTGTCTTGCCCAACCCTTCACAGCCTTCATTTCAATCTTTCTGTGTTTCTTACAGTATCTGCAACACAAATTAAATCAGCTACCACAGGGCTAATTTCACCAAAAATAAAAAAAGAAATCAAGTCACAATGGATAATTAAGAAAGAAATTAGACTTACTGTCTCAGGCTACCCGAAGTGAATAGCTCGGTTATAATATTAACAGTCTTCTTTTTATCGTCAATCCATGAATTGTAAAACCTTACAATATTACTGTGTTTCAATGTTTTCAGGAGATGCATTTCAGAATATAGCCTCTCCAAGTCATCAGGCGACTGCAACACCTCATCAATCCTAACTTGGTTCCATGCAACTTCAATTCCATTAACTTCATCAAATGCCTTGTAGCTAAACCGGTAGTAAAAAATAAGGATATAATCCAAATCAAAAGATGGGAGAAAAATTTGTATCACAAAGAGGTTTTGATATTCCAAAAGTAATTATGCTAAAATGCTCCTCAGTTAGATTTCATCAGTTACTATAAAAAGCATTACTAACAAACAATTAAATAGCAACCAGTTCACTGAAACAAAATAAAAGGATACACTGTCTTGAAAGCACCCTTCCCTAGCACCTCCTTGTACTGTTCAAACCCAACATGCTATCGGTTAACAAACGATAGAACAGAAACCAAACCACACAGACATTCAATTTCATAAACGTTAAAAGATCAGCCAAACTAATAAGATACAGATTCTAATCGTGAGCTACCCATATAAACTTCAGTAATATAAGAGATCTCTTAAAATAAAAAGTAACCTGTCACTTCTCATTTAAAACAAAAACAAACATAAGACTATATAGCCAAATAACAAAATAAGAAAACCAAAACATTACCCGAATGTACCGACAAGTTGGATCAATCTCAAGAACATCCGGATCGGGAGGTTCCGAATGCGAACCGCCATCTTCTGAACTTTCCATATCAGCAAACCTTACAATTCTAACAACTCTAAAATCTTAAGTTTTTTTTTTTTTTTAAAAGAAAAACCCACCAAACCCAGATTCCCAATATTAGTGATTCATAAAACAAATCAAATTAAACTCTAATAAGCTTCTACTAAAGCATAAAATAAGCCAAGAACAACCCAATACCTACATTCATTCATAATTAAATTCTCAACCGTAATTTAATACATCAAATCCAAATTAAACTCCCTTACGCTTTCCATAAAAGCATAAATCATCAAAAATAGAAAAGAAAATCAAAACCTACATTCATTCAACAATGAGCACAGACATGATACCATAACTTCACAAGATAATCAAGGCCCACGATTTTTAAGCTAAAAATATTCATTACCCAAAATCCAAAAATCAAAATTAAACATCAATTTTTTTTAAAAAACACAAATAATAAATTGACAAAATTTCACAAAAATAAACACAGCCCAGATTCAGATATCAAAATTGAGCTTCTGGGTTTTTACCTGAATTGAGAAATCACACCAAATCCTCCTTCTTTGCCTCCTATGCTTGATAAAAAAACAAAAAAAAAATTAAAAAAAAGATTTTTTTTCTTAAACCGGGTGATATTTAAAACAGAATAAAACCTAACCCTAATTGAAACAATTATTGTTTTGATGAAAAAATTAATAAATCAGCCTCTTTTCTAATCAAAATGTTCTATGAAAAAAAAATAGCGAAAGCTTGGGAGGTGATAAAGAATGTGTATTTATAGTTATCTATTTAACATTTCTAATTAAAATAAAATATCTTTTTTGTTTTTGTTAAGGTTTACTGCCTGTGATTTTTCCCATGAAACCATTAAATATATGGAGTTCAATTATTGGTTGAGGTTGGGGGTGTATCCATGAGGTGGAGTTTCCTGACTGGTTGTTGAGGACATTAAAAGATAATGTATTGGTTTTCGAACCCTAATCAGAATCGGTTGATAAAAATATAATCTAACAATAATTTAATTTAAATTCTACATTCATATATAGGCTGGTTGGTTGGTGAGGGACGTCAATAGATAATGTATTGGTTTCGGATTCTAATCAGAATTATTAATTAAAATTAAATTAAATTGATATTAGGATTATATTTTCATCAACAGATTCTGATTGGGATCCGAAAACCAATACATTATCTATTGACGTCCCTCATATTCTCTCTCTCTCTCTCTCTCTCTCTCTCTCTCTCTCTCTATATATATATATATATATATATAAAAGATAAATTAGGATCTTTAATTGTACTATATTTTTTTTTGTATTTTTAAATTAGGTAAGTTTCGCAAATTATGTAGGTATAGTAATGTGGTGCAATATTTTAGATTTTATGCTGTGATATAATGTTTAATTCTTTAAATATTATGTGGAGTAAATAGTTTTTTAATTTTTTAGATAAAAAATAGTTCTTATTCAAAAAATATGCTTCTCAATGAATTAAAATTTCTTATAAATTTATTTGATTATTATATCAAATTCGTGAACTAGAATCCTATATAGTTTATAAACTTCAAGCTTTTATTTGAGATTACGAGGTTGATTAAAATTATTATTGTTTTATTTAAAATAATTTTTTATATTTTCGGATCGTTTTGATGTGTTGATATAAAAAAATAAATTAAAAAAAATTATTTTGATGTATTTTTGAGCAAAATCACTTTGAAAAACAATCACTACCACACTCTCAAACACCCTCTAAGCACGGGTGAGTAAATTAACTAAATTATTTATAAAAATTGATTTAAGATTAATAAAATCTAACAATTTCCTAAATATTTTAGATAATTTTAGTTAGAAAATTTAAAAGAAAAATAGGTTCATTTTGGTTTCAGAAACACTAAAATAAGATAAATCGAATTGAAGATAAACTAACCAAACTGGAAATTTTATTACAAACTAAAGGTTTATTAAATCAAATTTTATAAAAAAATAATCCAGTTAAAAGATCTATTAATTAAATTAAACTTATCTAATTTTCAAAAACATAAAGTCGAATTAAACCAAACTGGATTTGATTATTTGGCCTGGTTCATGATTTCGGGGTGGGCAGGTTTGGCTGGATTTTTTATTTTACTAAAACTCAACCGTTTAGACCAATGCTCCTAGTTTCAAGTCCAAAATATTAATTTTACAAGTTGGAAGAACGAAGAAAAATGTAATGCATTTATCTTCTTGTTTCGTAAGTTTTTTTTTTTTTTTATATAAGCTGGATAATTAAAAGTTATTTTATTTATTATTTGTTTTGTAATTTAAATAAATTCATACAAATCGCAGCTACAATAATTAGGATATATCTCGCAACGTATCAGATAATCTTTAGCACATGCATGCATCTCATACATTTTTTTTTTTTTAGAAATACATTAATGGATGATATCTGATTTTGCAAAAATTATATATGTAAACATATTTTTCTGAACTTTATCTCCATCCTTGGATTGATTCAGATCATATTTCTCTGGTTTGGTTTTGAAATAAATAACCGATCATATTTACTGAGATATGCTTCTGCCTGTTTTGGTTGTTCATCAAATATTAAACTGGCTAGAGGTCCACGACAAGGTACATGGTTAATAATTAAATTAACCTGCGGCAGCCCGCGAGATCAACCCGGTGATTTGCTAATCTAGAACCTTGTTTAGGCTTGGGTTTTTAATTAAGCCAAGTCAAATTAATTAATTCAGTTAATTTTACAAATCAACCTATTACCCAGTTTATCTTTTTATTTTATTTTTTTAAAATAAATATTTTAACTTAAAAGTATATAGGTTTTTTATTGACTCAGATCAATCCTAGCTTACCTACCCTGCTTGTAACCTACACTTCCAACCGAGTCATAAACTGAACCGCTTTTGTAACTCTGTTAATAGGTTAGCTTGTGTCGTCCGAAGAGTTGACCTAATGGTGGAATTAATGCATTCAAATCTTTAATCAATCTAATGGTTAAAATAATGTAATTACACTGTCAAAAAATTATGAAATACATAAAAAAATACTGACAAAATAAATATTATTACAAAATTATTTATATACTTAATGATAAAAAATGATATCGTTGTTTTTGTTGGTATGCACAAACAAAATATTTCCATGGATGAATATCAAGGGAATTATATTTGGAAATCAAAGAATGAAAAAAAAATATATAGAAATATGACATACCAATATTGCTGATGAAATTACCAATGAAAAATAATCATCGCTACTATTCATTGATAAATTCATCAGTAATATTTAAGTTATAACCTTTCAGACGATCGTCTTTTTATCTATTCCATTTCTTTTTTTTTTCTTCTTCTTTTTTTTTTGCAGAAAACAACACCCCACCCCCCCTTATTCTGTTACAAATCAAGTTTTCATCATCATAAATTCAGCTACCCCAACATTCAGTCCGTTAGTATCCATGTTATAGTTCTTTTTTTTTTTGAAGATTCACCACATCAAGTAAACAAAACTATAATTTTTTTTAACCCATTTTTATGTCAATGTTTTGATATTTTTATATAGTATATGTAGTTTGTTTGTATGTTTACTTGTTTTATAGCTTTTTTCTTTATAAATTTATTGTATGAATATATGATTTGTAAATGTTAGAGCTTGTTTGAGATTTTAAAAAATTATATTTGCTTGTTATTCTATGAAATTAAATTTTATTTTGTAATTTAGGTGTTTTATAACAAAATAAATAATATATTATTTAATGAGTACATTTCATATATATTTTTTTAATTTTATTATTAAGTTGAGAATTTAGATAAATTTAAGGAATTTGATTTTTTTTGTTGAAAGAATTGATAATCAATTGATAACATAGATTGAGAAGTAAAATTCTCGTAAATTTGTAGTATGAAAATATGATTGGACCATATAAAAATAAAGAAAAGGAAAGAAAAATTATATATTGAACTGTTGATTATATATATATACTTCAACCTTGATATACTGCAACTTTCATGGCAGCAACACTAAATTAGATCCGATAAATTAGAGAGGAATTCCGTGGTGGGGTGACTATAGCCCCATCCATCATCAAATTCACTTGCTTCATTGTTGGCCTTAAATCTCTCTCTATTTTCCCATAGCACAATCCAATCTTAACCATTTCTCCGATTCTTCGAAGTTCACTTTCTATTTAACCAACCACTTTCTTCAGCTCTCCAGCTTCAGAGCACCCGTGAACCCACCATTAGTTTTACTTCCTTCTTCATCAGGAACTGACAAGTCCATGTTCTTCCTCCAACACACATAATTCTGCTTCTTTTTATATAGATTTACTAGTTTTATCATTTTTTTTTTATTTCTTGTTAAAGTGAATGTTATTTTTTCTAATTAATTGGATATATTTTATGGATTTGTTTCGATTATACTTGGATTTTTTTATGTTTTATTTTTAATAGAGCCGTTAAAATAATCAATTTTTTCTTACATATATCTTATTATCATAAGGTCCCATATACAATTAGACACAATGTTTCTACTCAAATTAAATTCTTTGAAAAGCTAATTCAGTGTAAGTTTAACCAATAATCCTATTTTTTATGTTAGATTTGCTACTATTCGTAGCTAAATGGTGCAGATTAATACCTTCAGTGACATCTGGTGGACAAGCTTGGCGTGTCATCATGACCATCAAGTCAGATGATGCAAAGACCACCAAAGAAAAGGCAATCAAAACCACACCAGTACTTAATTAGAAGTTCCTTGCCAATCTTCTTTGTGATGATCTTATTTGGATGGGTTGATCTAACCTTCATAAATCAAGTTGTGTGGGTTAATCTAACCTTCACAAATGCTTTAGGATATGTTGTTGTAGAGAGAAAATTTGAGTAGATTTTTTAATTCATAAACCTTGATTGAATGTGCATCTTTTCAAAGTACTGTTGCTGAAATCGTGGAAAGCAAGTTGCACTGAAATCGTTTGCCCATATCGACAGGCAATTTAGCCTCAAGGAAGAGGATACAATCCTCACCAACAAAAACGAGGCTTGCTCTTGATAATTAAGACTGCAGGTTCATTTCACAGTGCGGTCCATACAACTGTGTTTCTTGGCCTACCAACCAAGTCCCCGCCTTGAAGCCGTTGCCGCTAGGATAAAACCCCGAAAGCGAAATGACCAGAAGGAGAAGGCCAGAAGTTTGGAGCGGAGTTGGTGTAAAGAGTGGAGCCTCTTGTTATGTTAAATTGTGCAGATTAAGATTTTTCCGTGGAGCATAGGTATATAAAGAGGAGAAAAAGAATTGTTGGCATGAAAGCTTCATGTGAGTAAAAACAACGTTTGCTGGTCTGATGTTATCTCAAGAGTGAGCTCTTCATGAAGAATAGGATGGGAGTAGGATCTTTGCTTGTTTTTGCCCCTTCTTCTCCTATTCCACAACGCAGTTTCTTTCCTAAAATGCAATTGTCCATACACACACACACACAAGTACAGTTGCAAGGCATAAACGATAAACGACAGGAATACCACTCGGTAATTGATCCTGTATCAACGATGCAAAAAAAAAAAAAAAGACAATTTTACCTGATTTTTAGATGAAAATAAACTAATGAACTGATATAAACATAATTTTTTATAAATTTACTTGTATAACACACATAATAAAATTTCCAACTTAACTGATATATAGAAAGCTGAACCCTAAAAACTAGAAATTTAGGAGTCCTAATTTATGGTTTTCACTTTACATTTAAATGCATCAATTTCGCGTTCAATCAATTTGGTATGTAAAAATAAAAAGCTTATATTTTTTTTTTTGTTATCTAAAAAAGGGTGGTGTGGCGCTTCCAGCGACATGATGAAAAAAAGTTTCTGGCTATTGGAAGATATTGAACATGCCAATTAAATTGAATTATATTTTATATTTATTTAAATACTAAATTACTCCTGAGCCAACATAATCATAACAAAAAAAATCATTATGAAAATAAAAAAAAACTTTAATTTTTTTTGTTATCAAAAAAGGATAATTAAATCATTTCAGTATGCTGTAGAAATATGAAAAGATTAAATTATCCCTAATCAATTTAATAATGACCAATATACCTTATAAAAAAGATCATATTATCCCAAAACCAAAACTAATGAATGTTTTTTTAAGAAGAACAAAGTCATCTTGTTTCAATCCATAGTGTACCGAGTCTTGTGCTACAATAAACATGACTTTCAATAGCATTTTCAATTTCAATTCATAATGCTAATGAGTTTTTCTAAGTTCTTTATTTAAAAAATTATTTTTTTTAATCTTAATCTCATATCGCGAGTGGTGAGCTGACTCAAGTTTTTTTTTGATGTTTTTTTTTTAATTTTAGTTTTTAATATTATGTTTTGAAACTTTAACTTTGTAATTTTTTTTTATTTTTCTTTATGTGATGCTATCTGATTTTATATTTAAAGTTATATATTAGTTAAATTAATCTGGGTTCACTAATGATATAACCGCAAGGACTTTTTGTTTTTTTAAGTTAGAAAAAACTTCGGGCAAAAAAATGTAGAATGCACCTGTTAGAGATCTCCCATGAAGATTTACATATTTGCTTTTTCACAGCACATTTTATAAAGCCCCTCAAAGAGCACCGATGGCTTTGAAGCTAGTCAGAGAAGACATTTTTGCTGAGAAGAGTGCCAGCAAATGCTCGGTTGTATTTTGATTCAGTCCCTGTTGCGACCACCTTAATTATACTCTGAATAAAGTCATACGGTACGTGCACCCTCAATCGAACTCACCTTATTATTACAAGATAAAGAAAGACCGGTCCCAGCCAAGGACAAGAGATACATTACTTTACTCATACGTCCACTTGCTGTTCCTGCAAAAAACGAGTGGAAATAACCATAGAATCAACGGTCCATTGAGTTCCAATTTTCAGTTTTAAGATTATTCATTTAGCTAGCTGAGAGTAAATCCATCTTCTATGAAGTTTCACGCAGGCCATTCATATCCAAACTAGTGTATTTACGAAAAAAATCTCTTAAATTCGAGACTAAAATGAAATCGTGAGGAAGCAAATAAAAGTTTTATTTCAAACAAAACTTGAAAGTTCCCATAATTAGTATAACTTCAGGAAAAATGTGCCTTGGAAGGAATGTTCTTGCAGGAAGCTAAACATGGGAACAAAGGGAGAGCCAAGTTAAACACGAGAAAGAAAAGTAGAACCTGGTTGAGATTACCCGAATTCAAAATCCCTACTTTTCACATATAAATTATAACATGATCCTTTGTTAGAAAGTGAGGTTGCTATCTAGCCTTTTGCATCGAGGGACATTAATATAATCAAGCTGTTCTGCCTTGCCCTAGTGTTATGGCGGGGTATTAGCATTAGCAACACAATTGGCATCTCTCAAGTAGTTGAAGCTGTCTGCAGGAAGCTAAAGATTTTGTTATCAAAGCCTATTGATGGTACTTGACAAATAGAAAAGAATCTGCTGCAGAAAATTAGAACCAAGAATAGTCCCGGGGAAATTAGCAAATGGCTGTTCAAATGGGGGATAGTATGATGGAAAAAGCGGACCTGACCCAGGTAATTTCCGAGTTTTTTCAGTGACTTGACTGCATTGACTTTGAAAGCATAAAAGTAAGAGCAAGGATTTCCACCAATTGGTAGGGAAACGCGGTGGATTTTATGGCTAGACTTTTATGCTTTGAGTGCCTGGCTTGACTGCTGGAAACCAAAGAAAGAGACTGGAGTGCTGGAACAATAGACATCCTTAAATAGACACTCCCATACCACACAAGAGCTAAATCCCTATCCATGGCTTCTATAATCTTTTTTCTTCTTCTCGCCTTATCTTTTACAGCTTCAGCTCAAAGACAGACCAATATAACCCTAGGATCTTCTCTAACACCTATCACAAACTCCTCATGGTTGTCACCTTCCGGTCTTTATGCTTTCGGATTTTTCAGACAACGCAACGGCTATTCTATAGGGGTTTTTCTATCCGGGATTTCACTAAAAACTGCTGTGTGGGCTGCTAGAAGGGATGATGCCCCAGCCCCCAGTAATGCGACCTTGCTCTTCACCAGTGATGGCAGGCTTGTCCTGACATCAGCACAAGGGGGTGAGACTTTGATAGTTTCTGCTTCCCAGCCAGCTTCTTTAGCTTCTATGTCTGATTCAGGCAACTTTGTGCTATATAATTCTGATCGCGAGATTATATGGCAGAGTTTTGACCACCCAACAGATACCCTTTTGCCAACTCAACAGCTCAAAGCAGGGGCAGAGCTGTTTTCTCCTGTTTCACAAACTGACCTCTCAACTGGTATTTACCGACTCAAGATGCAAAATGATGGCAACCTTGTGCAGTATCCTGTTAATACTCCAGATACAGCTCCATATTCTTATTTTTCATCTTTTACTGATGGGGAGGGAGATAATGTGACCCTAAATCTTGATCCGGATGGCCGTCTCTACCTGCTCAATTCCACAGGTTTCAACATAAAAAACATTACAGCTGGAGGATATCCCACGAAAGAAACAATTAATATGATGAAACTTGATGCTGATGGGATTTTCAGATTATATTCACAAAATCTGACACGGAATGGAAACTGGTCAGATGTGTGGTCATCCACAAGCAACAAGTGTGAACCCAAAGGATCATGCGGTCTTAATGGATATTGTGTTATGAAGGATAAGGAAGCTGAATGTAATTGTCTTCCTGGATTTAAGTTTGTTACCCAGGGAAATTGGACTTCTGGCTGTGAGAGGGATTTCAATGCTGAAAGTTGCAAAGACAAGAATGGAAGTAGCACATACACCATGGAAGAGCTGTCTAATACTGAGTGGGAAGATGTTTCATACTCCGTTTTGTCATCAACAACTAAAGACAATTGTAAGCAAGCCTGTTTGGAAGACTGTAACTGTGAAGCAGCATTATTCACTGATGGGCGATACTGCAGAAAGCAAAGGCTTCCTTTGAGATTTGGGAGGAGAAACTTAGGAAGTACGAACTTGGCTGTCGTCAAGGTGGTTACACCCATATCCATCATGGACAGAAAAGAGCCCATAACCGAGAAGAAGAACCTTGGCACGGGCAGGACAATCCTAATAATAAGTTGTTCATTTGTTGCTTTTGGGCTTGCTATGGTGGTGATTTTCGGAATCATCATTTACAGATATCATGTATTGGCATATAAAAAGGTGCCCAATAATGATAGTACTGCATTGAATGAGGAATTTGCTCCTCGAGCTTTCACTTATGCAGAGCTAGAAAATGTTACTGGTGGTTTCAAGGACGAAATTGGCAGGGGATCATTTGGGACAGTTTATAAAGGGATAATATCAAGTAATCAGAAGGTTGTTGCTGTCAAGAGACTGGAGAAAGTTCTAGCTGAAGGGGAAAGAGAATTTCAGAATGAGATGAAAGTCATTGGGAAAACACATCACAGAAACCTAGTCCGTCTGCTCGGCTATTGCCATGATGGACATCACAGGCTCCTGGTCTACGAGTACATGAGCAATGGCTCCCTTGCTGACATACTCTTCTCACCTGAAAAACGACCTTGCTTCCCTGAAAGGTTGGAAATTGCTCGCAACATTGCAAGGGGTATTGTTTATCTACATGAAGAGTGCGAGACTCAGATCATCCACTGTGATATAAAACCTCAGAATATACTAATAGATGAAAGCAGGTGCCCCAAAGTTTCTGACTTTGGATTGGCAAAGTTGCTGAAGTCAGACCAAACTAAAACCTTCACCGGAATTAGAGGGACGAGGGGATATGTAGCGCCAGAATGGCACCGGAATATGCCGGTGACAGTTAAAGCAGATGTTTATAGCTTTGGAGTTATGTTGTTGGAGATCACATGTTGTCGAAAGAATGTGGATTGGAGTCTTCCAGAGGATGAAGCTGTTCTCGAACAATGGGTTTACCAATGTTTTCAGGACGGTGATATGGACAAACTCGTGGGTGAAGAAGTCGCCGAAAAGAAACAGTTAGATAGGATGGTAAAAGTGGGAATTTGGTGCACTCTTGATGAGCCATCCCTCCGCCCTTCAATGAAAAAGGTCCTCCTGATGTTGGAGGGGACAGTCGAAATCCCAATCCCTCCAAGTCCTACTTCTTTTTTTACTGCTATATGAGCTGCGTTTTGTGGTTCGGAATAAGAGGTTCATCTGCAGAGTGTTGTATTTTGTTTTTCAAGTCATGTATTCCTTTTCTCTATAAAATTGCTATATGTTTACGCAGCATTTAGGAGCTTCCTGATGATTATTCTTCAAATGTTAATGCCTGTAAAGTTGTTTCCCACCGCATCTTAGATATTAAAAAAAAAATGTTTATAAAGAGGAGAAAAGAAAATGTTAGCATGAAAGCTTCACGTGTTCTTAGTATAAACAACGTTTGTTGGTCTTATGTTATCTCAAGAGTGAGCTCTTTACGAAGAATAGAATTAATGAGACTATGATCTTTGCTTGTTTTTTCTTCTTCTTCTTCTTCTTCTTCTTCTTCTTCTTCTTCTTCTTCTATTCTACAAGGCAATTCCTTGCCTAAAATGCAAATGTCCATTCCTTCGCTCAAGCTCAGTTGCAGCGCATTATTGGTGAATCGAAGTCCAAAACAACGGTTGGTGACAGTACATTGTTGCAAGTCGCCATCAAACTGACTAATTGCCAGAAGTGAGAAGACCAGAATGAGCTAATTAGTTTGTAATTACATCGAGTATATCAAGCAGAATTATGTTAAAAGGAAGCCTTTACAATCAAATTGCAAACAAACGGAGAATATATCATTTTTCATAGTTAAGGTACATTTATTTGAAAAATATCTTAAACATTTGAAATATATATGCTAATACATTATCAAAAGAAAAATATTTTTCAATCACTTTAATCGTCATTACCATTAAATCACCATCATCTTCGTCACAGCTTCTTCACCTTCAGTAGCATTACTTGCTAACATAAACATTACTAAAACTATATGAATTTATTATTATTCTCATCAACATGATCACAAGTGTAACATAATTAATATCACAAATATCATAGCTACGAGGAAATTCTTCCTTTTTTTTTAATATCATAGCATTTTTTTTCTTTTTCATAGCACATTTGTAATAAATAAATTATAAATCCCCTCCAATCAGCAACCATGGCATGAAGCTGGTGAGAGAAGAAGCTTTTGCTGAGAAGAGCAGGTCAGCAAATGCTAGGTTGTGCCTTGACTCAGTCCTTGCCGTGACCACCTCAATTGTACTCTGAATAAAGTCGTTCAGTGGAATTGGTCATAAAATCAACGGTCCAATGAGTTCCACTTTTCAGTTTTAATGATCAAGGGATTGTTTATTTACCCAGCTAGGATTTACATATTGAGAGTAAATCCATCTTCAATCAAGTTTTAAGCACTCTATCCATATCCAAACTAGTGTATTTACGAAAGGTTTCTTAAATTCGAGACTAAAATGAAATCGTGGGGAAGAAAATACAATTTTTATCTTTATTTTTTAATTAAAAAAAAACTTGAAAGTTCCCATAATTAGTCAAACCTAGGACTCAGACATGGGCAGCTAACAGACGCCAAAAAGACCTGACATTGAAGATAGAATTTATTTTGTTCAAATCCTAACATTTTACAAGGAATTTATGTGGACAAACATCCATAACACGACGAGTATGTTAGTTACGCAACATGGAGAGATGCTCTTTTGTTAGAAACTGAGGTTGCTAGCTAGGCTTTAGCATTTGAGGGACATTAGTATAAGCAAGCAAGTCGTTCTGTGTTGCCCTAGTATTATGCCAGGGTATTAGCATTGGCACTACAATCGATATTTCTTAACTAGTTGAAGCTGTCTGCAGGAAGCTAAAGATTGTGTCTTCAAAGCGTATAGAATGGTACTTGACAAATGACAAAGAATCTGCCGCGGAAAACTAGCACTAAGAATAATCCTGCTGAAATTAGCAAATGGATTGTTCAAATGGGGCGTCGCAAGATGGAAAAAGCGGACCTGACCCAGGTAATTGCCAAGTTTTTTCAGTGACTTGACTGCATTGACTTTGAAAGCATACAAGTAAGCGCAAGGATTTCCACTAAGTGGTAGGGAAACGCGGTGGATTTTAGGCTAGACTTTCATGTTCTGAGTGCCTGGATTGACTGCTGGAACCCAAAGAAAGAGAATGGAGTGCTGGAACAGTAGACATCCTTAAATTGACACTCACATACCAAACAAGAGCTAAATCCCTATCCATGGCGTCTATCATCTTTTTTCTTCTTCTCACTTCGTCTTTTACAGCTTCAGCTCAAAGACAGACCAATATAAACCTAGGATCTTCTCTAACACCTATCACAAACTCCTCATGGTTGTCACCTTCCGGTCTTTATGCTTTTGGATTTTTCAGACAACGCAACGGCTATTCTATAGGGGTTTTTCTATCCGGGATTTCACTAAAGACTGTTGTGTGGGCTGCTAAAAGGGATGATGCCCCAGTCCCCAGTAATGCGACCTTGCTCTTCACCGGTGATGGCAGGGTTGTCCTGAAATCAGCACAAGGGGATGAGACGCCGATAGTTTCCGCTTCCCAGTCAGCTTCTTTAGCTTCTATGTCTGATTCAGGCAACTTTGTGCTATATAATTCTGATCGCGAGATTATATGGCAGAGTTTTGACCACCCAACAGATACCCTTTTGCCAACTCAACAGCTCAAAGCAGGGGCAGAGCTGTTTTCTCCTGTTTCACAAACTGACCTCTCAACTGGTATTTACCGACTCAAGATGCAAAATGATGGCAACCTTGTGCAGTATCCTGTCAATACTCCAGATACAGCTCCATATTCTTATTTTTCATCTGGTACTTATGGGGCGGGAGATAATGTGACCCTAAATCTTGATCCGGATGGCCGTCTCTACCTGCTCAATTCCACAGGTTTCAACATAAAAAACATTACAGATGGAGGACATCCCACGAAAGAAACAATTAATATGATGAAACTTGATGCTGATGGGATTTTAAGATTATATTCACAAAATTTGACACGGAATGGAAACTGGTCAGCTGTGTGGTCTTCCACAAGCAATAAGTGTCAACCCAAGGGATCATGCGGTCTAAATGGATATTGTGTTATGAAGGATCAGGAAGCTGAATGTATTTGTCTTCCTGGATTTAAGTTTGTTACCCAGGGAAATTGGACTTCTGGCTGTGAGAGGGATTTCGATGCTGAAAGTTGCAAAGACAAGAATGGAAGTAGCACATACACCATGGAAGAGCTGTCTAATATTGTCTGGGAAGATGTTTCATACTTGGTTTTGTCATCAACAACTAAAGACAATTGTAAGCAAGCCTGTTTGGAAGACTGTAACTGTGAAGCAGCATTATTCACTGATGGGCAGTACTGCAGAAAGCAAAGGCTTCCTTTGAGATTTGGGAGGAGAAACTTAGAAAGTTCGAACTTGGCTATCGTCAAGGTGGGTAGACCCATATCCACCATGGACAGAAAAGAGCCTATAACCGAGAAGAACCTTGGCACTGGCAGGACAATCCTAATAATAAGTTGTTCATTTGTTGCTTTTGGGCTTGCTATGGTGGCGATTTTCGGAATCATCGTTTACAGATATCATGTATTGGCATATAAAAGGGTGCCCAATAATGATGGTACTGCATTGAATGAGGCATTTGCTCCTCGAGCTTTCACTTATGCAGAGCTAGAAAATATTACTGGTGGTTTCAAGGAAGAAATTGGCAGGGGATCATTTGGGACAGTTTATAAAGGGATAATATCAAGTATTCGGAAGGTTGTTGCTGTCAAGAGACTGGAGAAAGTTCTAGCTGAAGGGGAAAGAGAATTTCAGAATGAGATGAAAGTCATTGGGAAAACACATCACAGAAACCTAGTCCGTCTGCTCGGCTATTGCCATGATGAACATCACAGGCTACTGGTATACGAATACATGAGCAATGGCTCCCTTGCTGATATACTCTTCTCACCTGAAAAACGACCTTGCTTCCCTGAAAGGTTGGAAATTGCTCGCAACATTGCAAGGGGTATTGTTTATCTACATGAAGAGTGCGAGACTCAGATCATCCACTGTGATATAAAACCTCAGAATATACTAATAGATGAAAGCAGGTGCCCCAAAGTTTCTGACTTTGGATTGGCAAAGTTGCTGAAGTCAGACCAAACTAAAACCTTCACCGGAATTAGAGGGACGAGGGGATATGTAGCGCCAGAATGGCACCGGAATATGCCGGTGACAGTTAAAGCAGATGTTTATAGCTTTGGAGTTATGTTGTTGGAGATCACATGTTGTCGAAAGAATGTGGATTGGAGTCTTCCAGAGGATGAAGCTGTCCTCGAACAATGGGTTTACCAATGTTTTCAGGACGGTGATATGGACAAACTCGTGGGTGAAGAAGTCGCCGAAAAGAAACAGTTAGATAGGATGGTTAAAGTGGGAATTTGGTGCACTCTTGATGAGCCATCCCTCCGCCCTTCAATGAAAAAGGTCCTCCTGATGTTGGAGGGGACAGTCGAAATCCCAATCCCTCCAAGTCCTACTTCTTTTTTTACTGCTATATGAGCTGCGTTTTGTGGTTCAGAATAAGGGATTCATCTGCAGAGTATTGTTTTTATTTTTCAGGTCATTTATTCCTTTTCTTTATAAAATTGCTATTTAGTATTGAGTTCCATTATGTTTACGCAGCATTTAGGAGCTTCCTGTTGATTTTTCTTCTAATGTTAATGCCTGTAAAGTTGTTTCCCACCTTATCTTCTTATGTGTCGGGATTATGGCTGGAAAACTGAAACCTATATTTTGGCCAGGTTTCTAGATGGGTAATGTTATTCTCAAGTCTCAACAAATACTAGCAATATGTTCTTCAGAGTTGCAACAACTTGTATTGAGGATACTCCACTTCTGATAGATGATTCTTAATCAATAGGATTACTTCACTAAATATGTTTTTGTTAAAATGAAAATTTTCTTCCTTTGTTTCACTCTCTCCATCAGATCTTCCTACACAGTGGAGCATAGCCTCCCCCTCTACCTCCCATAATCCAGGAGGAATAGAACAACCAACAGATCAGTTGGTGCATGACAAAATGCTTATACAGTAGTGAATAAGATAAATGTTTTCCTGGCCAAGTATGAGCCGAGACTTCTCTTGCTCCTGCAATAAACAAATACTAGCCCTTTGTTCAGGACACAATATCTGCACTTCATTCCTTTTATCACTAGAGAGTAATTTCATTTACAGGCGAATTACACAAAAATCAGGTAATAACAACAGCGGACCATAAACCTTAAATCTAGCATTATTAATGGCATAAATAGCCCTTTTTTCACAGCATGTCGCTAGGTATTAGCCTGTCGTGCAAAAGTATAGCTATAATGATCTCTTAGTGAAATTCATAAGAAAAAAGGGGGAAGAAATCATAAAGAAAAATGAGAACTAGAAGAACCATGGTGAAGATGAATAAATTAGCATCTAACTTGAATATTCATGGAACATCAGTCATTATATTCATAAGTAACACTACAGCTTCTGTACTTACAGTTTTAAATAAAAAGATTATTGTCTCAGTGTGAGATAGAAGAAACAAAACCACAGACCAAAGTATTTTAAACATCAGCGTGGACTAGGAATGTTGTCCTATCCAAATACCTTGTGTTCAGTATAAGATCATGTAAATCGTATCTCTTGTTAACGAAAGCACACTGAACCTCTCTTCTTTTTTTTAATCAGCAGCATTTGGACACTTTCTCCAAAGCATCAAAAACATTTTGTAGAGTTACCTCCTCCACAATCACCACCTTGTCTCTCGATTTAGAACCAGAGCCTATGGATACCTGCCTCCGCTTCACCCCCAACACCTGTTGGTTGAGAGAACCAAACTTGTGAACCTTTTTTGTACTAAAACAGAGGTTCTCTACATAAATGCAAGATATCACGACAAGAAATTGTTAATTTTCATAAATAACTCTTCAGTTATTCAACCATGTTTACAGTTGTGATTGAACAGTAAACACCTCATTATTATTTTTTCAGAAGATTAAATGCTCTAAATCACTCTTATCGCTATGGAAGAGAGAAGCTTTTCATCTACTATTGGGCTAAGTCAGGGATCCCAGTTGATTATATCACTCATGAAATCACATCCTCTCTCTTAATGCATTTAGTCTTTCATCCTCTTTCAGTTTCAAACTCTTCCTAGCAATTCATGGATTCAAAAAGTCAGTAAAAAAATTATTATTACCATATGCGTTCAAAATTAACTCAATCCTCAACTTGCATCAAATACTTGCACCAACTTGATGAAATAGGAAAATGCCAGATACACTATCATAATAAAAACACCCAATAGAAGTTAACAAAGTGCCAGCATAATAATCTTAAGGACACATGCCATGATCCCAAAAAAAGCATCAAAATTTGACTGCTTCCAAATACTCTACATTAAGCACATTGATGCTGTTTTCCAACTCATTGCGCATGTCTAGAATCCAGCAAATCCATCATCAAAATAATGATAGGCTAAATATATGGACTATAGATTCACCATTCCTTTTGCATGCAAGCCCGATGACAAAAATAAAACCCTCTCTAATTAATTCATGAACCGTAAGAATCCGTTCTACCGTTTCTCTCCAAAAAAAAAAAAAAAACAGAGGCCACTTTCGCCCCCTGCCCTCATGCTACAAGTCTCCTTTCCTCTAGAAAATTCAGCCAAAACTGTACCAACTCAACATATTTCTCTCCATATGCGTAGTACCGAAACATCAAAAAAATTTGACAGGCATTGATTAACATCACACATGCCTGTAAAATTTGATGAACCGTAAGAATCCGTTCTACCGTTTCTCTCCAAAAAAAAAAAAAAACAGAGGCCACTTTCGCCCCCCGCCCTCATGCTACAAGTCTCCTTTCCTCTAGAAAATTCAGCCAAAACTGTACCAACTCAAAATATTTCTCACCATATGCGTAGTAGCGAAACATCAAAAAAATTTGACAGGCATTGATTAACATCACACATGCCTGTAAAATTTGATGAACCGTAAGAATCCGTTCTACCGTTTCTCTCCAAAAAAAAAAAAAAAAACAGAGGCCACTTTCGTCCCCCGCCCTCATGCTACAAGTC
This sequence comes from Populus deltoides, assembly GCA_015852605.2. NCBI lineage: Eukaryota > Viridiplantae > Streptophyta > Magnoliopsida > Malpighiales > Salicaceae > Populus > Populus deltoides. Next base: position 4,071,330 of record CM027574.2, on the reverse strand, counting down.
TCCTTTCCTCTAGAAAATTCAGCCAAAACTGTACCAACTCAACATATTTCTCTCCATATGCGTAGTACCGAAACATCAAAAAAATTTGACAGGCATTGATTAACATCACACATGCCTGTAAAATTCTCGAAAATCAAGCCAATAATCCTCTATCACAAAAAATTAAAAACGAATAACCAACTTATAACGAAAGGGAAATTAAAAAAAAAATACTCACAGAGCTAATGTAATCAAGAAGTGCAGCATTAGCTTCACCATCTTTAGCAGGTGCATCTATTTGCACTCCCACCGCTTCATCACTCAAATCTACATACAATATCAGGAAGGAAAAAAAAACATTGAAGCTTTAATTTTTTAACCTAAACAAGAATCAAAACAGTCCTTTTGCATGTGTGTATAGACCCACCAGTGATGGAGGCGGATTTGGAACCGGGTTTGGCGTGGATGGTGATGGCGACGGAGGAAGGAGGCACTGCACGTATGCAAGATGGGAAATTGTTTTGGGGACTTGGGGCTGTGGGTTTTGACTGAGTTGACACGGCCGAGTTTGCCTTCGCTTTTCCTTTCTTGGCTGGAGCCATTTTTTTTTACTTTTTCCTTTCTTGTTTTTTTGCTCTAAGGTTTTGGTAAGCTTAAAGGGGGGTTTTAATGAAAATACAGAGAGAGAGAGAGAGGGGTTATCTAATAAAATCAAAAGAGTATTTAACATTCTATAGTTTTTGAAAATATTTTTTATTTGAAAAAATATTTAAAAAATATTTTTTTTATTTTTTAAAATTTACATTTAATATTAACACATTAAAAAAAATATTAAAAAAAATTAATTTTAATAAAAAATTAATTCAAACTCACAGCATTCAAGTTTTCCTTGGAGAAGCCCCATTCATTCAAACCTTGTATTTGTGTTAAATCCACTAATTTAAAACCTCAATATACTAAGGGGTCAAATTGTGACTTGAGATCTAGCTAGGCTGGTTTCAATAAAAATAAAATAAAAATTAATTTTATATAATTTAATAAAAAATCATTTGGTTTCAATATCAGCATCCTCATCAATCTAAAAAATTAAAACTCATTGCTTTTTAAAAAATATTATTTTTATTTTAAAAAAAATAAATTGACTCGTGAGACTTATCTAAATTAATTGTGGGGTTAGGTTTAAAAAAGTATGGTTAAATAAGCAAATAAACCCTTATGAAAAGAATTTAGTCAATTTAATGCTATATTCATTGCATTTAGACAATTCGATTAAATATAATTCAATCATTAACATACATTATAATTACGTTATTAAAGCTTGTTAATAGAGAAAATAATAGCCAAGTCTCATCCTATTTTCATTAAGAAGAGTAATATATGTGAATAATCAATATAAATAGAAGAGCAAGAACTTTCCCTCTTTAATGTAGATTGCACTCTTTAGTTATTTATAGTGCAGTCTTCAATTTTTTAAAAATCATAATTTAGCTCCTTAAGTTTTCAATTTTTATATATATTTCAGTTTTAAAACTATATTTCTATGACGGTGTACTTTCTATATATACTGAAATAACCGGGAAATATACTAGTGGATGACGTGTCTTACGCCTGGAAAAACTACCCATTATACACCCATTTTTTTGGAGAAAAAAAGGTTCAAGCATGCAGGCAACGGCTTATTGCTTTTGGATCAGGCAGCTGCAGCTACGATTGGGAAGTGACCAACGTTCAAGAACAGGAGGCTTGGAGATGTGATCCAACCCACGATGGATTTCAGACCAAGAGTTGAAGAAATTTCAAAACGATGTGCCATCAACAACTATATGGTTCATGGTACAGCCATTAAAGACACCACCAACAAGTTCAGTGGCTTGAACTGCAGGCATGCAATGGCTTGGAGACATCAGTAGCCCCGTAGTTTACGACCCCATTCAATGGAAAGAAAGAGTGATCAATTGGAGGAACATAAACTGGCTGGAGGATGTCAGCCATGGTTACCCCATCGGCCATGGCATGAACAAACTGTTGTTTCTAAGTAATTGGTTAGCAGTTCACAATGAAGAGAAAGATCATTCTACTTTATTGAATGAAAGCTGGTTTATGTAATCAAACCATTACAACAGAAATCAGAAAAATAAGCAACCCACGTTTGACTCTCCTACAAACGTGGTTAACAAACAAAGAATAAATCAAATCTAATCCTTTGATCCTATTAGCTAGGATATTATTGACTGACTTAGTCCTAACACAAACTGGGCTCCTGCATTGTTTGCAGTCAATAAAACTGGAGACTGTGTTTTCATCATGTTCTACAGTGGCTAGACAACCTTCCTCTCATTCTTCTTCATGTTTGTTTAGCTTTGTTCTTGAGTTTTTTTTATCTTGTATTAATTACTGAGTTGATCCCATACCAGACCGGTTTTAACTTCCAACACGAGAGGGGTGAAGAAATCTAGTGTCCGAGAAAGTGACGTTTTCAACTGTTGGATGAACAAGTCTTGATCTTCTGATGATTTGGGTTTGAGGAAGAGAAGCACCTAGCGGAAGAAGCTTTAGATCAGATTGAGTCAACTCAGCCCTCTCAATTGTCACCTTGTTGGCAGTGGCTTGAATTACGCTTGCAGAGAGCAATCTAATTTTTGCCATTTTTTCTTCTTGTTGACGAAGGTTTTTCCTATATATATGGAACTTGCTTGTAAGCTCCAAGAACGAGTCCAAAAGTATAATTGTCTTTTTTAATCTCTCTATCTCTGTGTACTTGTGTGTGTAGTGTTCTCTCTGTGTACTTGTAGTGTGTGTGTGTGTACAAACAACAACACACATACATATATATATATATATATATATATATATATATATTTGTAACTATTAATGCTGTCGTTAGATCTACGTACTTGCAATCTTTCTTAAATTATTATGTAATGTATCATGCACGCCTCATTGTCACTTTGTTCTTATCAATTACTTCTCATTTTGTTGAATGCCTTTTTGCTGCATCCAAGAAAATGCCACTGTCGTGTGGAAAGAATATAGTTCCAAGACCACACATCTCACGCGGGGATATTTATTAAATATTTTTGGTATAATAATGTTTATTATATTATTTTATTAATGGTTAAGATTTCTAGGTTTTTAGGAATTTAGAGGGATGTTTGGGAGTGTGTACGTTATTTTAATTATTTTTTGCTTGTACTCAAATTATTTTTTATTTTAAAATTATTTTTACATAAGTACATCAAACGATCCGACCAATTAATTTGAAGTAAACAAAATAAATATTTTTTTAAAAACACTTTTGAAATGCAAAACAAACAGAGTCTAAGAAGAGTCAAAGATGCAATTTGATAAATCAAGCATAATTTTTAATCTAATTATTGGATTGAATAGAAATTTTAATAAAAAATTGTAAAGAGCCTAATTTTATTAAGTTAAAATTTCATGATTCTAAGATCGGTAATGCCTTCAAATAAATCTCAGAAGTTATTATGCAGGATTGTTTTTATTTATATTATTGTATTTTGATTATTTTTTTATTTAAATTAAAACTTTTAATTTAATTATTAGTATTTTACTAGTTAGGAGTCATGATGATGTTAGATAAATTATATTAGTTAGGTAAGTTTTAATTAGAAATCTTTTTTTTTTATAAAGGATGCTTTTAGTCTATAATCAATATAAATAAAAATATCCAATTTATTTTAAAAATATTAACATTTAATAAAATAATAGAGACTTTTCTCTGAATTTTCCTACAATTTAGATTCGTAACCTTAAAGTTTGAGAATATGTTAGAGATCTAGTGTTTTTTTTTTTTTATGACTACCCTTTATCGCATAACGTGGTTCTAACTAAACATGAATGGACAGAGATTTGACATTGTGCTCCATATATTGACCAGGTCATTAATTATTAGAATCAATGCTGCATGCATGTATCTTTTATTTTATCCTCTTCGATTTTCATTTTTTTTCATATGGATAGAAGTATTTTGTTGATAAATAGAGAAAATGTCAGAGAATTAATGGATAGAGAACAAATTTCGAATAGAAATTAATAGAACCTATATACGTCCTTGAGTCATAACAGTACTGTCGAGAGGGAGGTCTATAAAAGCTACTGATATCGAGCACAAAAGGCCACATCCTGACCATTAAGCTTGAGAGAAATTAAGAGATGGCCGGTTTCCTAGACGATGTTGCTGATATGGTAAGATCACCATTCTTCCGAGAGATCGAGGTTAGTGAACTAAAAGCTGGCGATCATATCTATTGCGGGAGGAAGCTAAGCTTCGTTTACACTCATCATGGTCTGTTCCTTTTACTTTAAGACTTATATTTATAGTTTTTATTTTATGTTTATATGCGCCTAAGGCTCAACAGCTCAAGGATTCTCCATTACTATATATATATATCAAACATTTTTCATGAAGTCCATATATATATATATCCTCCATCAACATGCATGGTTTTGAGTCCAAGCATTTAATTTGATTAATTAATTCTCAACTTAGAAATCCTATCACGAATTATAAAACTATAAAATAACTTTCTACAGTCTTACTCCCTTAGTTATCGATGACAGGAATATACATAGGAGATGGGAAAGTCATTCACAACATGGGCAAAAATGGGAGTGGCAAGAAAAAGGCATGCAAAAGTCGTCCACAATGTGGCTATGATGGAAGAGGTGGGCTGGTGGAAACCTGCGTGGAATGCTTTCGAGCTACATCAGGATTCCTTACAGGCACAAAACTCTATCTCTTTCTCTATGGAGTACCCAAATTGGAGTGTGAGATCCGTTTACGTGCCTATTGCAGTCCAAAGCAATCTAAGCCGGCCGATGAAGTTGTGGCCAAAGCAAAAGAGATGTTAGAATCAAAAAAGCAAGGTGGCACACGCTATGGCTTTTTCTTTAACAACTGTGAGGATTTTGCAACATTATGCAAGACAGGAACTGCCTTTTGTACCCAATCTGAATTATTGTTTGGTAGAGTTGGGTACCCCATTCTGAAGCAGCTAGTGCAAAGCAGCTGACCAGAATGTGTGCACACGGCTTCCGAGTAATTGAGTCCTGCCTGCACTCAGTCTGTATATGTTTCTGCAATTTATATATAGCAATATCGATATCTACCATAATTAATATGCCGAGAAAACTTCAAGTCTATCTCGTGCTGGGGCTCGGTCTTGGGATCATATCAATATGCAAGTGTGTCTGTCTGTCTATGTTCTCTCTTTCAAGAATAAGGTTGCTATCGAGTTGTAACCAACGAAGATGTCGTGTAATACTGCTAGCTTTCTCCCAAAACAAAGCATGCATGGAGTTTGGTCATGTTCTTAATTGCAAGTTTAAAGAATAAAACAAAAAATTATGGCTAGTCTTGATGATATTGTTACAATTTATTAAGCATTGATCTTCACAATAAGTATGATGTAAAACATAAATCGAAGTATTTTCTTCTTCTTTTTTTCCTATATCAACAATCCAATCACTATCTTTATATTTAGAAAGCTCCATATTATATCTCAAAGACCAAAAAAAAAAAATAATGGCATCGTTTTGCATTCCTTTGCCTTATCTCGGGATGCATTCTCCGGGTTGTAATTAAATGAGATTGGCATAGACTCTCCATAGATCTACTCAAACGTTGTACATGATATTAGGTCAAGTGCCCAAGCTCCCCTCGAATCTTTTGAAATTAGTTGAATTAACAAAATCATCACCTCTCTCATCTTTCACGAGGAGCATTAATCTCTCTTCCACCTGGACAAATTTCTTCAAGACATCACTTCGAATGCTTTGTTTACGAGGAAAAAAAATATATCATCCTATTAACTTGATATCGGAAAGTAAGATATCGGAAAGTAAGTTGCAATCACCTGGCTTCGTTACCAGCTCAAGTTGTTGCCAATAAAAGCTAAAATCATCGGCATATAACCACAGGATAACTTATGAAAGTTACTCTCAAGAAAATACGAAACAATGCGAGTATATCATGCTCTAAGTGCTTGCTTTAGACCATCCAAAATCTTTTTTGACCAGGAGACCCTTTCCGTCCCTCCAGTAAAGCTTTCACGTTGTTCAAAACACATCTCTTCCTCAAACAGACCATTCAAAAAGAAAATTCCACATCTATTTGATAAATATTCCAATGAGTCGTATAGTCAAAGAGAAATAATCATACGAAAGGTATGAGGTTCTAGCAAGTTGAGCAAAAAGCTCATGATAGTTATTTTCGAACCTCGGAAGGTTCTTGTTTTCAAGTGCGGGTCTTATAATGGGATTCTATTCCAAACTTGTCATTGAAATCTCCATTTTTCATCAGAAATAAGAAACAAAAATTCCATAAATTGGAGAAGATGTGCTATGGCATCCACAGAATTAAAGGGCCCCTAACATCGGTGGCAAGAATAAAAAACCAACAACTTACAGCTCCAAATAACAGTACATGGGCGATGACACCCATCATGGTAAACAACCAAGAACTTTACAGCCATCATGGTCAGTCTCCTTTACTTGGACACTTCCCTGGTTAATTTGTTTGTTCAAGACTCCAACAACTTCAACAAATGTATCTTTTTGGCAGGAATATAAATAGGCGATGACAGAGTCATTCCCTTTATAGGCCCAAAAGCCGAAGGTCCCATGAAGGCTTGCAGAAAAATGTGCTATACAAGAAAAATGCATCATGGAGTGGTGGAAACCTGCCTCGATTGCTTCCTCTCTGGAGGATTCCTCTATGTTTATCGTTATGGGATGAGCATGCGGGACCTTCAACTCGGCTCTCATGTCCTCTGCCTACCTGCACCACCAAGGAATCGAAACCAGCGAGTGAAGTTGTTGAGACTGCAAAAGAAAAGCTGGAAGATGGTTTTGGCACGTACAACCTCATATCTAACAACTGTGAGGAGTTCGCAACGTTCTGCAAGACAGGAACTTCCTTCTATCAGCAAGCTAACCGTCGGTAGACTTTGGCACGTAACCTGTTGTGAAGCCTACAGCAATGGCGCCATCGATCTCTGATACAAACAATTGAGCCCCGATACTCCCTCTTTCTAATAGATTAATACTATTCCTCCCCGAATAAGTTATCCTGGACAGTTAAGTCGGGCCCTAATACTGCCATCAAGTAGCTCGTGTTTCTGGGAATGAGGGGTTTTCTGAGAAACTCATTCGGGGGAAATATTCAAAGACAAACCACAACCTTCTTCTGTTATCAACAATTAATCGTAAAATACATGTTGGTGATTGCATTTTAACTGTTAGAAATAACCGAGATGGACGAAACTTCTATTCCAAAATGCCTTGCCTTGAACGACCAGAACCATTTTCTTTAGATTGATTGGTCCATCAGTTCGGACTGGAAACTCTTCCTACACAGATTCTATACAAATTGCATTTTATGACCCTTCGAACAAATAAAATGAACACTAGGAGAGAGCATACCCATCAACATTGGGACAGCAATCACCTAAAGAGACTGAATCAATTTCTCGTACACATTAGCCTTCACACGACCAAACAAAGCTCAAAACTAACCAATTAGCCAACCATACAAACAAATATCAGGAACCAGATCGATGTGGTGATATAAGAGAGGTTACGATTTATGCTGGTAGAAAATTAACAGGATGGTCATGCCTCGCCATTCACAAAAATCTCTCTACAAAGTACACACTCCACAAGGGATGAACAAACGCAGAACATTAAGATGAATTACTGGAAGCAAAAGTACCCTAATGGTGACAAATTTTCGTCCACAAACGAAGCCATCGTGGAAGAGTTGAGCATGGCTAAGGTTGCACAAAAAATAAAACATTGTACGGGCAACCCCATGGTCAAGCCTAAGCAGACAATGGATCTAACATGTAATTTTGTCTAACCAATAATCTATAGATGCAAAGTACAACTACAGCAGCCTTAACAGATTATTTGTTGATTTTATCATCTAAGTTCACAATCATTACAAGTCTCATCATGAGCAAACCGGCTAGGAGCTGCTTAGTACCCAAAGCTTGCACCATACATGGAGCTATAACCCCCTGTATGGCCTGTGTGTTCTGGATTGGATGGTGGAGAAGCATACACTGAACTGTGAGAATAAGGATTATACCCCTGGTCAGCACCTGTTTGAGGCTGTGCTGGTGCTCCAGCTTCAGCCATGAAATTCTGCAACAGAAGAGCCACATCAGAACTGGTGCGATCCAATGAAATGCATATGCACTATTATTCATGCAAATCAACAGCTGGGATCTCCAACTACCATATTTAGCCAAACTATTAAATCAAATGTTGGAAGTCCATCTCATTAAAAAAACAGAACAATTTCTTTACATAAATGAGAATACAAATAACATCAGCAATTTCCATCTAGTAAAAGATTACTCAAGCCAGTCATTATATCAAAAGAAGAATTCGGTTGGGATTGCGTTCATCCACATGAACTAGGCCAACCACACATACACTATAAGAATCAACCATCATCCATCAAAATTTCAAATCTTCTTCCCCACACTATCTTCTTTTATTGATGTCATTCTAAGCAAGAAATTTACTGGGCAGCTTCATACTATGAAGCCATAGTTATCAAACCTGGCCTAGCAAGTCAACCCGGTGACCCGTCGACCTGGGACTTGCCCAGGGTAGGTTTGCTTTTGAACCGCTTGGGGAGTTGACCTAGTCAAACCTGTTGATTAGGTGGTCTTGCTGGTCAACAAGCAACCCAGTCAAAACCCAGGTGATCAACGATTCTTTTTTCACCGTTTAGTTTTTTAAAAAAAAATCTGAAACATCTTTCAATAAAAAAACAATAGAAACAGGTCAATTCGCCGACCTACAGGTTAAACCACCCAACCAACAACCCAAGTCTTGGGCTGGGTCATAGGCTAAACCAAATCTTATAACTATGTTTGAAACTACAAGCCACAACAATTGCTAGCTAGTAAGCTACATAATCTTGTCCAGAACCTCCAATTCAAATCATGGAGACCTAACTAAAATTACACCTAGTGCACATGGATTTTTTTTTTAAATGTTTAATAGGCTCTTTCTATTATACAAAATATGTTTGTATTTACTGACATAAACCTTCCTGCATCAATTTCACTTTTCCCAATATTGCATGCATGCATGTACAGACACACTCTACAAAATAGATGTCATAAACCTCAACAAATATTTTATGACATTCCTAGAGACACCACAATATCCCAACCTCCTGCAAGGTCCATTTGACAATATTTATCTCGGGTTAGTAAACCACTACACATGATAAATAGAAGCAAGTCTAGTCAAAATCCCATTTAAACAATTCTTGCAAGCAAATTCCCATTCAGATAAAATCAGCAGTATAAAAAACATGTAGTCCAAATACAATATATCCAGAAAAGAGAGGGGAAGATCAATTTTAGTTAAAGAGATAAAGCACAGAATATTTGCCTGTATCAGCTGCTGAGCTGTTTGGACTTGAGAAGCAGTTCCACTGATTTCAACTGTCATTGCCTCGGGAACACCTCTAGTTTCTTGTATAGTAACAGTTGCCCCACTAGCACGTCGAATGTAGCTTATACTTGCACCAGCTGTCCCAATAACAGCATCAGCATAAGATAATGGAATTTGCATTTGTTGTGTAATCTGCACAAGAACCCCGAAACCCATCAATCATTTTGAAACCTCAAAAAGTGCTGACCAGTGCCAGCAAGAAATACAGGATGAGATTATTTGGTTTGGAAAATGATAAATAGAACTGTTTCATGCAATGGCAGAAAAAGTTAGTTAACCAAGCTAAAGATTATATTCTCATTTCAAAGCCTAAGAAAAATTACAGACCCATCCCAAACAAAAAAAAAACAACATGATACTGAGAAAAAATGATTGCAGACATCTTTGTATGTGATTTGTTTTAGCAGGTCTCTCATTTCACTGCATAATCTGGGCTGTAAAACTACCATATGAACTCTTTTATGGAAAACTATAGCATTAAGCAAAGCTTCCCGTAAGCACTACACCACCCTTGCCAACCCCAAGAAATCTGTGTCAATAACCCATCATCAATCTCTATCACGTTCAATCAACAACATTTTCCAAAGCATGGACCCCTAATCATTCTCTAACAAGAAAATAGCATCTTAAATTTCCCTTGACGAGAGAGGGGGTGAAAACAAAAGAGAATAACATAACCTGTGTGATCATTGATGGTGCTGCTTGGGCATTTGATGATGCATGGCCACCCATGGGAGTTTGTCTACCATATGCAGATATACCCTGGTGAGGTTGTTTTTCCATTGGAGGTGGCATGTCAGATGGAGGATAGTAACTGTCGAGTTGCCGCGGAGGTTGCATATATTGGGGATTTTGGCCATAACCAGGTCCTCCAACAGGATTCAGAGGAAGGGATTGAGGTCCACCCCATGATTGATGTGGTGGCATCTGTTCCATTGGAGGGTTCGCCATTTGCATCTGATAAATAATATAAATCATTCCATAAGGCTATTCAAGCCATAATAGATAAAGTCATTCCAATCTTAATGAAGAGCAGCTTACCTGCATTTCAAACAATGGAATTATACTTCGGTCGACTAAAAACTTCCTGAGCTGAGATGCAATTAACTCCACTGCTTTGTGCACTCCAACTGCTTCCCCTAATACTTCAACCACCCTATCATCTTGAAGAGAAAAAACTGGAAGGTCTTCTGCACCAGTTTGATCCAACATATAAAGAGTTCAGATGTACTGATAAAATTCAGCAGTAAATCAGGCAGCATCTGAATCCAGAGCATGAAGACTAGCAAACCAAAATGAGCATATGAGATACTCATAGCAAGGAACAAGAGGCATTAATATTACCAGTTATTATGATGAGTTTCATAATAAAGCAAGGGCAGGAGAGGGGCGAGGGCAAAAAGGTCCACTAAATGAGTATCCTTAAATAATTTTGCCCTCATCCTTAAATAATTTTGCCCAAAGTTTTTTTTTGCGAAAACGGTTTGTGCTGGTCAGATGGGTGTTACTAATCTTAGAATTCAGAATTATGTAATCATGAGCCCCAATAATAAATTATGTTTGCTTGTGATGGTCATTGATTAGATATACAAAATCATAATGGCGCCACTATAAATAACCAACAGTGGTAGACTGGTGGCAGCAGTGGAGAAAATAGCAGAGCCAGAGGCATTGTCAGCAATGGTGTGGTTAAGGAATATAAACAAATTAGCAGCAAAAATAAAGGCATGCTTTACAGAGGTAAAGAAAAGCAATGCAGGAATGCCCTTGGTTCACCTCTCCACCATTACTCAGAAACTTACTTAGTAAGATTAGAGTATGACAACTCCATATTTAAGATAGTTTCTATTTACAAAGAACTCGGTTAATTTGTCACTACAGAATAAAATGCAATTATAACAATTGAGGAAAAACAAACCCATAGCAACCAGCAACCATAATTGACAAAATATGATTTTCTAAAAATGCCAAATCAACCATATAGCTTCACTAAGACAAACAAAAATAACTAAATTTGAGAACACAGATAACAAAATGAATTCTATAGCATTTCTAACTCAGAAGTGAAAGGGGATAACCTGCACCAAGAACTCTAACTATGCAAGCTGATGCCTCTTGGATGGATTTAACAGTTCCCCCTTGTTTTCCTATCAAACTTCCAGCTTGTGAGGCTGGTACTAGCAGCCTTGTCGAAACCTTAGCTCCACTGCTTGGTGGAGCATGAGAAGAATCACCCTCCAAACCATCAATAATGCGTTTGTGAACCCTCAGTAGGCCATCCATAGCAGGAGGAAGAGAAGAATCAGGCTCCTCCTTGGCAGATACCATTACCTATATATAACAATGTTGTATAAGAAGCTGAGGAAAAATTATTATATGACTCAAGTCCAAGAGAGTTAGGGGAAGGGAAAGAAATTGGATGGAGCAACACGAGATAATTATTAAATAAATGACAAAGAAGCAACTCTTTCTAAATAACATTTCAAAATAGAAGGTATCCTATTATATTATATTTTATAACTAAATTAGAGTTTAAACACAAGCATTGGCTATTATTTCCCTATTCTCCTCTTCTATACGGATAATGAATCCTCAATTTTTTTTTCAAAATTCAACAACTTGCATGCACGATAAATTCATTGCCTGGTTATCTTTTTACCGTGATGTCAATTCTAATGCAGCTGTCACATAAAAATTTCATCACAACTTCCTCATGCATAACATTTAATCTTTTTTTCCACCTAAACTTCTGACCAAGAGTTAATGACTGGTTACTATTACACTTCAAACTTAGATCTGGTTCTTGAATCATGTTTTTGATGACCGAGTTATCATCCCTACCAAGAGAGTTTTTTTATCAAGAAAATAACAGAAAAAAACATGGATTGACAGGTTTCGGTGAATTATTTAGTATAGTTGACCAACATTTTTTAGTGCTTTTAATGCTTAATTCTTTTAGTATATTATGGAAAATTTTGATTAGCACATTGGTATTAACATCTTCTGCATCCTCTTGTGCTGATTAAAACAGGTTCCTTGTGGTGTTCACAAGCTGCGGCAGAAATCAACCATGCAGTTTCTGAAGTTACCAGAAAGATTGCAGAGCTTCTTGGTACGCTGTTCGTACAATATGTCTGTATATTCAAATCAACTTTTCAGCACTTTGCAATGCACAATGCTGTTCCCAGCAATCTGGATCTTTGGTTCTTCAAATTTGGGGTCCTAATGATGGTTGATTCGTTGCTTAAAAATTTGCGGACAGAACCTGCACAGATTCATTTTGTTATTGCAATAAAAGCAATTCTGTTATATCTTCTCGATTTCTTCTGATGAGGCTTTTTGTCTTCTTTTCAATTACGCATTCTTTTACAATAATGATTCATTTGAAGTTAAATGATCATATCTTAGGTTCTCTCTTCAAGATTGATATCTTAATTCCCAATTATAGCTTTAGGAAATAACAATGCTTACAAAGGGTGACAGGATAATGAGTGACATTACCAAGAATTCTCCCTTTGAATATCATTGCAAAGGTACAGATAGATACATTGCTCGGATATTCATAGAAACAAATGACTTCCAAGAAAAATACTGGTCAGTAGAAAAAAACCCAAAGGATTGGATGGGAAACAGTTGAATCAGATATCCAACAGCAATTACAGATCTTTCTCCAAGAATTTTAAATAATTATGTATCATTTGCAAAAATTTTGTTTCAGTTTACAAATGATATAAAGAAGTTTTACAGCTTCGACTGGTGATGTGTGTTTTAATGATCGGTTCCATTTTCTTTGATGTTTTGGTGACAATTAGAAAACTCTTTCTTCTTAATAAAAGTTATATTTACAGCTAAGGAGTAATCTAAAAGCTTTCCTTTATCAATATCTTTAATAAGCTAGATTCTTTGCTATGAAGTTAAGTTGATTCATAAAATTAAGCTTGACCTATCAACCTCTCTTCCATAGCCTGCTTTCTTTGTAATTGATGTGAAGTCAATTATCTACCTTCGTATATGCATTGTTGTATCAATATAGCTCAAAGCAAAGATTGACCGATGGTGTGTTCGCAAAGAAATTTAAATAGCAACCAATCCAAATTCCTAGGAAAAATACTAGACGTGTTATAGATAGTTGACCAAACTTGTAATCCAGCAGCATATCTAAGCTAACACCATTAAAATATTCTGCAAAGCCTGAAAATTGCTTATACATTTCAAATTATCAATTTCTTAAGCGGAAAAGGAAAGCAGGAAAAGAAAAGAAAAAACAAAAGCATGCTATAGTAGAATCAGTTGATACATGAATTCATTCATGGGAGGTTTCCATCAAACACTTTGCATCTACATATTCTTCCCACCATCCTAGTTCTACATTTTCCAGATAACCTAGTTGCACAAATAAGAGACAAAGCAAAAGAAAAGCTTACAGCTCTTTCTGTCGTCCCTGGAGGACCATCAAGTATCTTGATGCGAGCTCTTGTCTCTTCGACTATCTTTTTAATAAACTCCCCTTTGCGGCCAATGATACTGCCAACTTTTTGTGCAGGAACCAACATCCGAAACACACTCTCTCCAGGCCATCCAGGCCACCTCTTCTCACTACCTCCTCCAGAGACTGTATCCTCATCTTGTCCTTGCTTTGAAGCCTCAAAATTCTCAGGCACTTGATCAATAGCATGGTCTATGTCATGGTTTACAGGGTGATCCACATCATGGTCTATAGACGGATCCACATCATGGTCTATAGACGGATCCACATGCTCTACTGCCAATCCAGGATCTGTGGCATGATCCAAACCATGATCCACAGATTGACCCAAGCCATGATCAGTGGCACTATCCAAGCCATGATCAGTGGCACTTTCCAAGCCATGGTCTACAGGATGACCAACACCGTGATCAGCAGAAAGGTCCACACCATGATCCATTTCATGTTCACCAAAGCCTTGATCAACTTCAGCCATGAGTACGGCACTGTAAGAAAGAAAGATAATTTATAAAATCCAACTATCCAGATTACATGGAACAAATAAAAGCATAGAAATCCTTAAATTAATTAACTCTCAAAACTCGAGGCTTCAATTTCCAGTAGAGACAGAATGTTACCAAAACAATCTACTAAAATTAGCAAAAATGCACACTTCAAATTAGCAACAATCTACTAAAATTACCAAACCAATCTCCTAGTTTCTTCTTCATTTATTAAAGATAAAGATTTCATAGTCAAGAATCAATGAATTCTTAAAAAAAGAAATCAATAAAAAACTCAATCCCAGTAACCCCTCACCAATATACAAACATAAACAAAACAAAAACATGTCAATCCGCGGAAAGCACGCCCATATAAATATCATGCACTATATTATATTTCATACCCACCCACATTAAACAAGAAAACAGCAAACCCTAATTTCAAAATCTAAAAAAATCCCTTTTTGAGAACAAAAACGAGTAAAGAATCGCTACTTAACAAAAACACATTAAAGGGTCGTAGTCAAACAACCTAAATAACTTAAAAACAAAGCAGTAAAGAAAAACCCAACAACAGTAATACAAGCACTATCACCTAAACCCCAAAAGAAGTACCGTAATAAAGCACCAAGACGACGAATTTTAGCAAGAACTTACATTAAGAGACAAGTAGAAAATCTGGGTTTTGTAAAGAAGTGGGTGTTAAATAAAGATTTGGTTGATTTTTTAGGTTTTAGGTCTTACAAGAACGGAAAATTTTGCAGCAGATGTGGAGAGTGCGCGGCTGGGTACGAGGTGTGTGCGCGTTTACAACATGAGTTTCAGTTTTAAGGAGATTTGTTGGGTTTTGTTTTTGTGGCCCAGATAAGAATCTCGATTTTGCAATGTGGTCCTTGTTTTGACAAGATGACGAAAATAACCCTAGCTGGGTTGGGTTGGGTTATGACTTATAATGGGCTAGTCCACTGAAGTACACTGTTAAAGAAAAAGTAAAGTGTAACTACTCGGTAATTTTAGAGTGTGGAGAAATATTTATTTTATATTTTTGTTTTTTAATTTTAAAAAAATATGTATTTGAAATAATTCTCTCCTAAATTGCTTAGATATGTACTTATTTTTTTCTCCTAAGAAAAAATTTATCTTTTTTGTATATGTATTTTTTTGTGTTGAGAGATTAATTAAACGCAAATTGAAAGGTGAAAATTTGGAAGCAATAAGCCTAAAATTCTGTTTTGCAAATGACATGCCATTCAATTTATCCTGAAAGAAAATGCTTCAAATAAAAACTATGTATATTTGCAAGAAATGTCTTGTCCATAAGTTTCTTGATAAGATGATTAATCAGGTTGCAAGTTGGATTCAAAAAATTTAAAAAACAATATTTAGATATTGTTAAATTTTTTAACTGAAAAAAATTTTAAATTGTGTGGTGACTAACTTAAAAATACTCCATTGATTTAGCGAGTCTAAAGACAACTCAAATAATCTATAAAAATATAGTTTGAGTCAAAATAAATATTCAAGATGATATTTTTTATATAATTGTAAGACAATAATATATCGATTTGATTTGGGTTAACATAGATTAACCTGCCAATCTGCATGTCGAATCATGAAACTATGATAATCATGTAGAAAATAAATTAAAAACAATTATGAAACTCAATTTTCAATAAACTTAATTTCCAATAAACTCAATGTTGAAGGATGAAATTAAAAAAAAATCAATTAAAAAATAATCCAAAAAAATGATTCAAGTCAACCTAAATTAACTTATCAAACTTGCGACTCAAGTCATGAGATCGAGATAACCCAATAAAAAATAAATTAGAACAAATTATGATACTCAATTTCCAATAAATCTAATATTGAAAAGATAAAATTGAAAAAAAAATCAATAAAAAAATTACAAAAAAGGATTCAAGTCAATCTAAGTTAACCCGCCAAACTCATGATCCGAGTCATGAAATAAGGATAACCTCATAAAAAGAAAACCAAAACAAAACATGAAGTTAAATTTTCAATCTGTTAAAAGATGAAATTAAAAAAAATTAATTAAAAAAAAACTCAAGTCATATGAGTTAAATCATTAAACTTACTGTTCCAATTATGAAATTAAAATAATTTTATAAAAAAATAAAATTAAAAAACACACTTTGAAAAAAAATCTAATATTAAATAAAGAAAAATAAACACTAGAAGTGTTTTGTGAAGACAGTAAAATCGCCTCTCCTTTTGGGTTTCATGTTAAGTTAATAATAGTCCTACTCCTCTGTCAATCTCCAAGATTGTATAGTTTAAAAACTAGGTTACCTGCATATAAATTTCTTCGAAACCTGAATCTCTGACAAGCTTTATCAACTACATTTCAATGGAATCTAACACCTTGACTCATGAAGAAGACTCGGACTGGTTATTGATAGGATAGTCCACCGTCAATGTCCAAGCCTCCCGTGGTCATTAAGGCATCCAGACCTGAAGATACTGTCTAAAGTTGTGTTGTGTAAATGCAGACAAAACTGCTGCAAACTTGAGCTTCTCTATAAAGGAAAGAAAGGCAGATGATTGTTTGCCTATCAGGATTACACTCTACACTGCGAATCAGCGACTGTATTAGTTGAATATGACAAACATGTTCATATTGCAAAATATTTATCCCTCAAGAATCACTCCAGGTGAGTGCGAGTTAAATTTATCAGGAAACAGTGTTAAAATTTTGACATGAAAAATATAGGATGACAATCTGTAAATTTGCAAAGTAATGGGAGGAACTATCCCTTACAGTTCACCAAGAATAGATGAAGCAAGCTGTATGCATGCTTAGAGATGATTCTGTCAGATCATCACAACAGCTGTGAATTTTGGGTTGGTAGAAATAATTACAAGATGTTTGCAACTTGAAGGATGCAGAACTTCAAACAAAAAAAAATGAAGAAAAGGAATTATTGTTGATTTCCAAATCATTTTCAGCATTAAGATCCAGGCATACCGAATGAAATACTGAAAAGTCATCATTGATCACAAAACTTCTATCTGATGGACTGATAGATAGGAAATGCTTGTTAAAACCCTGAACAGAATCACAATGGAGGCAGAGCAGTTTCCAGACACTATACCTGACAAATTCCTAGCAAAATCTAATTCAAGGGCAAGAAAAGGCTTTCCAATCAACTTTATACGTCAGCCGATATGCCTGTTTAAGCATGAATGACAGGTGTGATTTCAGTCATTAAGTATCCATGTATGGCATAGATGGCATTGTCAGGTAGAATTAAGATGGTCAGGTCCTGACCACAAGAAACATTTTATCTCTTACCAACAAATGCAAATTGAACGTTGTGGGCACGTCGCCTCTAGTTTCGAGTCCTTTCAGATTTATTGTTCCTACAATGCTTCTATATAGAATAGATTTTACAAGTAAATCTTGCAGGTATAAGATGCTCTAGATTTGCAGAAAGTAAATGTCAACAAAGAAACAGTATAATAGCATTTATGATCTCTACAAGTCTATAATCAGAATAAAGAGAGGCATATATACAACTGCAATGTCCCATTATGCCACTGTCTCTCTACTCTCACTATATTATCCATAGTAATCCCTATGCTATTAAGCAGACAGAAAATAAAAATGTGGATACAGAACTACAAAAAGAAAACATCAAAGTTGCTTCGCTATTTCTCATCATCCTTCTCTTTGGCTGCCTCCTCCTCTGGAGCTGCAGTGGCAGCATTCATCAGACTGTCAAATTTCTCCGACTTCCCCAACACAATCTCAATCTAGAAGTCAAGGAAAAACAATCAAACAGTAGCAACAACGAGAAGGATTAAGAGAAAAATGCCTTATTAATTGTCATAATGAGATGATAATGGATCAAATTAAGATTTATAACGAAGTTAAACATACCTTAGCCTTCTGAACCTGCCGTCCTTTGTTCTCATCTTTCATGCATACTGTAGATGTCAGAACTTCTGTTTGGTTCCATAGAAAAGATTACAAATCAGATATCCTCATCATGAATACAAGAATGTGAATGTTAGAAGGAGATAATTCTTACTCTTCTCAGTAGCCAATCCATTGTTCTTCAAAATCTCAGCAATTGTAACAACAGTGGTGATTGCTGTAACAAGATGTAAAATAAATTTTAACAAGCATGATAACCACAGTACAAAAGCATTATTGTTTCCTTTCATCTCTTATAAATATTTTCCTCACTCTAGAGAATCGATTGTTGTTTAAAACCAAAAACAGTACTATCATGATTATGAACGCATTTTGCAGAACCATTTTCAACTGCTAATTAAAAATGTTCTACATTTGTATGGTCCTGGTAAAACAAAATTTAGAGAACCATTTTGGCAATTTCTTCTTTGGTCGTGTTATAGCCATGTCTCAATGATGTTCTACATCGTACAGCAGCAATTTCTCAATACCAGCTCCTGCCTTTCCGCAGACCGTCAGTAGCTTACTGCTGGCAGAAACTCCACCAGTAAGACAAAGCTACCACTCCATAGACAAGTAAATAATAAAACAAAATTATGAGATGTGGCTTTGTAGAACATACCCATGCCCAAGGCAGAAAGCTCAACCTCGTTATACTGCTGCATATACCTCTGAAAGAAAAGGGCAAAGCATGATCAAGATAAAAAAATCATGGACACAGATCCAGGTGCTGTGCAATCTGCAGAAGCACATATACGAGTCTCATCGTTATAATGATCACATCATTAGCAAACCTTAAAATTTCCTTCTAATCACATTGTAGGCACGATTTTCTTGTAAGATCAATGTACATTAATTCCACATCAAAGAAGAAAAGGGAAATAATGACACATAAATATCATTTTAATTCATAGAAAAAATCTAGTATTTAATGGATGTCTACTATCCCATTTCAAAGAGATGTACCAGATACATAATGACCACAAAATTAATCCTAACCTACCAAAGAAGAGAAATTTTTAGCTCTACTTAAAGAGAATGTAACACCCTTCTTTCATATAATTAAAGAGATCTGTGACCAGGGAACGATAGCGATAATTCCTGCAAGAAAAGAAAAAAAACAACTCTCTATATAGCAATTATAAAACTAATTAACTTCCAAAGATCCCATAAAAAAACTTACAAAAAAGTACGAACTTGTAAACATAGAAACTATCAAATGACACAAAGAAATATCAAAATTTCTACTACGCAAAACATCATTAAAAAAAGAAAATAAAAAGAAGAAGAAAGAGCCAGTATGGAAAAAGTGGAACCTTAGCCAGATTGACATAAAAGAAGAGAGGTTTCTTGGTGTTAGAGACTTGAATCCTGTTATTCTTTTGCTGTGCAAGCGTCGTTGTTGTATCGTTGTTCATGGTTTGATGTGTTGTTGGCGTTGGTGTTGGTGCTACAGCTACTGTCTCCATCGTCATTCTCTTTCTTTTTTTCTTTCTCTCTAGTTTGGATCGATCACTCGCTTTTCTTTTTTGTTGTGTTCTTGCAATTAATGATATGGCTGTGATTTGTTTACAGAGAGGAAACCGTTAGAATTTGTAAATAAAGAGGCGCGAATTTTGGTTTTGTGGCTATTCAGGATGCTAAGTGCTCGCATTTGTTGGGTTTGTAGCGGCTGTTGACGTGGTAAAAGAGAAATAACCGGCTACTATTGACTCAAGCTAGACCATGGAAAATTACTCTAGCTCTAGACTTAGTGTTCACGGGAACAATGTAATATTAATTTTATTTTTTCATTCAAAAAAATCTTAAAACATGTTTTCAGGGGGTCTTGATGTTTTTTTTCATGGCTTATTTGTTATTATAAAAAATAATAGGGATAAATAAATATTTTTTAATCTTGATTATATACTAAAATGATTAGAGTATCTTTAAAGTAAAAAAACAATGATGACATCAAGAGGTATTTTTATATTTTTACAGTAATTTTTTTATTACTATAAACAAAGTTGAGGGGTAATTTGTTTTTTATAAAAATATAAAAAGTAATAAACAATTCAAATAAATAGTGAAACTATAAAAATACCCTTAAATCAAAAAATTCAAATGAGGTTAATGGGCATTTTGAGTTTTTCACAATGATTTTTTTATAATTAAAAAGTCAACAAGTTCATATTTAGCTAAACAAAACAAAAAAGAGAGTGCACGTGTGGCTCGTCTAATGGTGTGTGTGCAGCCTCCCAACGTCTAAAAATATCATTATATCATGTCATTAAAAGCATCATCATCTCATCTTCCTATTGGTGCAATGCGTGACTCAATTGATGGTCAAGTTTGGTGCTGGTGAGTTTTTTCTTTTCTTTTCACTTCTCTCTACTCCTCTAAAAATTACAACTTGGCCCTCCTAGTTGTAGGGATTTTAATTTCAGTCCTTATTCTTTTAATTTCTAATTTTTGATCTTGATCTTTTTGTTGAAGTTTTATTTATTTCTAATTTTATTCTTCAATCCCAATTTACCACATATTTTATTCTCCAATGTGATCCTCATTCTTTGAATTTCTAGTTTTTATCCTTAACCATTTTATAGAAGTTTTAGTAGTTTTTAATTTTATGCATCAATTTAAATTGATGGTATTATTTTTTCAATTTTATCATTCAATTCTAATTTTTATCAGATTTGACAGGATATCACAGGTTGGTTCAGCTCTAATTGCTCAAATTATATGCTTGTCATGACCGGTGTTTTATGTTATTTTTTAACCTTATTTTAGCATCTAATCATTATTTTTTAATAATAATAATAATAATCCAATCCCAGGGCAAAATACGATCACCAATTCTAGGTTAATCACAAAGTGCTTATGATTAATCCTTTTTTAGATTTTTTTGGATAATAATTGGTATTTAATTCTGAGCTATATATGCTGATTGTAGCTAGTTGGATTGAGTTTTGAATATCACCACTAGATGCTGAGATTTCTAAAAATTCCAACCTTTTGACCCATGACTTTTGATCCATGACTCTTATGAGATGTTTTCTTAAATAGAATCTTGAATTCTAAATTCCACATTCATAATAATGTTCGATACTATCTCAAAACAAAAATAAATAAATAAATAAAACTTATACGTTTTATGTTATTTTTATTTTAAAATAATAAAAATTCATTATAAAATTATTATATATATTTAATCTTCATGCTTGAAAATATGGTTGCGGTTATTTTTGAAAGTATTTTTCACTCGAAAATATATCAAAATAATATTTTTTATTTTTAAAAATTATTTTTGACATCAGCGCATTAAAATGATTTAAAAACACCAAAAAATATTAATTTGAAGTAAAAAAAATATAAAAAATTATTTTTTAAAAAAATACCTTTGAAATAAAAAACAAACAGGAAATAAATCTGCATTTGTTTTTTTTATACAGAAACAATAATTAAAAGCAAATTTTGTTATCCTCGAGGTTCTTTCTTTAAAAAGAGAAGCAAGGGATACGTCATTTTCCTTGTCTTTGTAAAAAAAAAAAAGAAAAAAGAAAAAAAAAAAGGGATAAAGATTGAGCCCAAATGGTCATCATCCGTGGGTTGGGCTTTGCCAACTACAAGTCTACAACCAACCCAGATGCTATTTGATTATTTTCTATATATAAAAATAGGATTCCACGATGCAAATTGCTATGGCCCTGTGTTCTAACATCATTAATTCTTGTCCGCAGGAAACAGAATCACTCATGGGTTTGTAATTATTAAATTGCAGATTGAGCTTGAAGCTGCCTCCCTCTTTTTTTTTTTTTTTAAATAATAAATTCGATAATTCCATTGATGATCACACATGAAATAAATTGTCGGTGCTTGAGGGTGACATTTGCTTACTATTAAATGATTCCATTGCAAATCTATTGGGGACAGTCGCATCTCATGAATTATCATTTTCTCCTGTGGCACTATCAGAGAAAAAACCAACTCCTAGCAAAAGCTGAAGGAAGACAGGTCAAGAATGGTCCTAGCAAATTGTAAAGTTTTTTCCCTTCTTTCTTATGAACAAACTAGTTTCTCTGCCGGAGATTGACATTTGAGGATGTTTAAGGGTGTGATAGTGATTGTTTTTTAAAGTATTTTTCGTTTTAAAATATATTAAAATAATATTTTTTTATTTTTTAAAAATTATTTGAAGCAAAAAAATAAAATAAAATTTAAATTTTTTCAAAAACACTTTAAAACAGCAGTGCCAAATATGATTTTTAGTATTATATTGTTTTTTAAAAATATATCAAGATAATTTTTTAACGTTTTTAA
This sequence comes from Populus deltoides, assembly GCA_015852605.2. Lineage (NCBI taxonomy): Eukaryota > Viridiplantae > Streptophyta > Magnoliopsida > Malpighiales > Salicaceae > Populus > Populus deltoides. The sequence continues at coordinate 4,048,646 of CM027574.2, read as the reverse complement.
TATTAGTATATCAAAATCACAAAAAAAAAACACTAAAAATATAATAATTTGATATTTTTTAAATGAAACGCAATATTAAACTAATTCAAAAATAAAAGCTATGATCACCCTTTCTAAACACTTTCAAGGGATTAATGTGCTTTACGCCATGATGTAAACAAAGCACTTTTTCATTATTTAATATGGTTTGGGATTTGGGAATTTTATAACCTATAGTGCAAGATACTTGACTCTTAAGCCTTCAGAACCTTTTTTATTATTATTATTATTATTACTAGATCAATATTGCTTCGTTGAAAACATTAATGAAAGAATTTCCCACCATGTAATTTTTATTGGTGACGTGTTATGCTACAAAAAGATATACATTAAATTGGAAGAAATTATTTTCAAAATTGTTGAATGACATCGTGAAGATGATAGAACTTCATGCTAACGGACAAGATTCAACTTAGAAAATGAAAGGAAGCTGACCTATATGAGAACTCCTCCAGGCATCGAAACTGAGAATTTAATTATTTTTTCTGGTCTTCGTCGTCTATCTGCCATATATGATCATGAGTATATGACATGGTCTATATCAGCTATGATCAAGATTTAAAATTTTTATTGTTAATGTTAGGTGTCCGAGACAGTTTGTGCGTATCTCCACTAATTTCATGGACATTGAAGTTAATAACCATATAAGCTTTCAGTTACCCTAAAATTTGTAAGACTTGAATTGGTGATTTCTAAATTTAAAGCTTTATTAGTTGAGCTACATCACTTAACATTAAAATTTGATTATTTTTGAACCGTATACAGCAAATATATATATATATATACACACACGCACGCATTTATCTATTTTTCTTGAAATATACGGGTCGTATGGGGAACTACGAAGACTTCTTATCATACTGTTTTCTTGATGTGTCAGCTACCTTCGTGTATCAAGAAAAGCTTTCAAGTGTGCTTCTGATGTAAGGCTTGTTTCTTAATTACAAAATAGCCATGCAACTATCGAGAAAATTACAAAACGAGAACCCAAGGTAAGTCTGCGTATTTTAAAAAATACCATTATACACAGAGGCAAGGATACGTAACCATCGTTTTCTATCAAACTCTGACTAAGCTTTTTAAACTAACTTAACAGAGTTTATTTTACAAGTAACATTTATTCCTTGCTTGATACTGTATTTCAAATAAAAATTGAGAAAAGTTTTTTTAAAAAAAATATTTAAAATTATTATTATTATTATTATTATTATTATTATTATTTTGATGTGTTAATATCAAAAATAATTTTTTAAAAATAATAAAAATATATTATTTTGATATATTCCCAACTGAAAAATACTCTTAAAAACAATTATTATTACACTTCCAAACATCTTATTTTTAAAACTTTTAAATGACTTGATAAAGATATTTATAGTAAATTATATCAGCTATTGTTAATTTAAAAATAAGAAAATTAAGATTCTCAACCGATCTAAAAGATTAATAAGATTAAATTAGACATCTAATTAGCATAAAATTGATAGAATTATAAATATAGAGAGCAGAATCGAGACTAACAAGAGCAAAAAAACCACAAGCTAATGCATCCATTTTGAATAAAGAAAACATACAAATGTCAATTGAACTGCAAAATTATTGACGAAATATCTCCTTCTTCCCCCACTCACCGGCCCCTCTCAAACAGGTTAATATTAACCATGTAAAACATACGAGTTACAATGTCACGTGCATCCATGGCTGGCGCAAATAAGAAGAGAAAAGTACGTAATTCCTCCTATATATCCTGTTAGCTGGTGAAGAAGATAAAAATGAACAGGACGAGTGGATGCTGAGGGAAGTTTCTGTGTAGTGAAACAATCAACGCATTGTTTTTCGTGTACTAAAATACAAGGCAGATTATGATTATGTACAGATTATACGATGGATCTTTATGCCCCCACAACATCTACATGCAATAGATGTCTAGCACATCGACAGGACAATATTTCACGAAATTTCCTGGGGAAAAAAATACTCGTCTGTCTAAATAGTGAAACAAAGTTTACGAGTATTAGAGACAAATCTGGTTCCCTAATTATGACCATGATATCAGTGATACTCTATAATTATAGCTATTTATTTATTTGGTATATTTGCTTTTCACATTCTGTATATGCGCTTTTTATTTTTATGATTGTACAGATTCTATAAATAAAGATTTCCTCACGTCATAACGTTGAGACATTATCTTTTTATGGTATCAAAGCCAGCAAGATTATTCTCCACTTTCTCTGCAATTTTCTCTTTTTTAACGCAAGCTTGAAATTCTTGCAAATCTGTTTACTTGTTATGGCTGAATTCTCTACCAACCAGCTTCCACTCAATACTATGGTTCATATGGTGACCATTAAACTCACTCCCACAAATTACCTCTTGTGGCGTCGTCAATTTGTACCCTTACTTGAAAGTCAAGATCTGCTGGGTTATCTAGATGGGTCTTTCCTAGTACCTTCAACTCAGATTCGTCAGGGTACTGAGCTGGTACCAAATCCTTCTTACAAAAAATGGCACACACAAGATCGGCTTATACTTAGCCTTTTTTATGCCTCTCTCACTGAGGAATGTATGGTTGAAGTAGTGGATTGCTCTTCCTCTCGTGATGCTTGGCTAGCTCTTGAAGCTTCTTTTTCACACAGTTCTAAGACTCGAGAAATTCAACTGAAAGATGAACTCCAGCTGATGCAACGAGGTTCTCGTACTGTCACTGAATATGCTCGTTCCTTTCGCTCTCTTTGTGATCAACTTAGTGCTACTGGCAAAGCTGTTGATGACACTGATAAGGTACATTGGTTTCTTCGTGGTCTTGGATCAGATTACAAAATCTTTTCAACTTCAATATTGTCACAGCTGCCGATGCCTTCCTTTGCCAATTTGATACCACAAGCTCTCAGCCATGAGCTTTTTTCTCAGTCTCTTCATGGTGATTTATCTTCTCCGTCAGCTTTTGTTGCACACCGAGGTTCTTCTTTCAGTGCTGCTTCTGGTCGCCCAAAATCTGCCATCTCTTCATCCGTTTCTGGAAATTTTTCTAGATCTTCAGTTGTTACATGTCAGTGGTGTAATAAAGAGAGGCATACTGCTAAGAAGTGTCACAAACTTAACAGGTTATTAAAAAAGGCCAAAGGAGACAGCTTACTTGAGGCTTTTGTTGCTACTTCCATTGATCCATCTACCACTTCTGAATGGTATACTGATATTGGCGCTACTTCGCATATGACAAATGATGTTAATGAACTTGACAATTCTGTTCCTTATACTGGTAATCAAAAGCTGTATGTTGGTAATGGTAATTCCATGTCTATTTCTCGCATTAGCAAAATTAATTCGATTGTTGTTTCTCATCCTTTACCTTTATCAAATGTTCTCCTTGTACCTAGCATTACTAAGAATCTTTTGTCAATCAGCAAATTTACTCGTGAGAACAATTGCTTAGTCAATTTTTCTTCTTCTGGTTTTTTCATACAGGACTTAACAACAAGAAAGGTGATAGGAGTAGGTCGATGTAAGAACGGGCTTTATGTTCTTGATCGTGGGCGTGCAACTTTTTTATCTAGTCTTTCTACATGTAATCTTCGTGCTTCATTCTTTATTTGGCATGCACGACTAGGGCATCCCTCTTTTCGTGTTGTTTCCTCTTTAAATAAACATGGTGCTATTTCAGTTTCTGATAATTGATCAATTGATTCGAAACCTTGTTTTGGTTGTCAACTAGGCAATAGTCATCGTTTACCATTCTCTAACTTGGATCAACGATGTAATTCTTTATTTGAACGGATACATTGTGATTTATGGGGTCCATCCCCAATCACTTTTCCATCTGGCTATAAGTATTACTGTGATGGTGGTACTGATTTCTTTCACATATTTGTTCATTTTCATAAGTATGTCCAAACTCAATTTGACATTCAAATCAAATCTTTTTAATGTGATGGTGGTACTGAGTTTACAAATCATCGTTTTACCTCATTTCTTCGTGCACATGGTATCATACAACGAATTGTTTGTCCTTATACACCGAATCAGAATGGCATTGCTGAAAGAAAGCATCGCCATATTACTGAAACTGGTCTTACCCTTATGTTTCATTCTAATATGCCTTTACATTTATGAGTTGACTCTTTTTCCACGACTTGTTATCTCATCAATCGCCTCTCATCACCAGTTCTTGATGGTAAGTCTCCTTATGAAACTTTATATTCTCACCCTCCTTATTCCATGCTTCGTACATTTGGTTGCCTCTGTTTTTCTTTTCTTCGTGATTACATGCCTCATAAATTATCTCCTCGGTCCCTACCTTATGTTTTCATTGGCTATAGTCACCTTCATAAAGGTTTTTGTTGCTTGGATAAGAAAACTAATCGGGTATACATTTCTTGTCATGTTCAATTTTTTGAAAACTATTTTCTTTATGCTTCCGCTTCTTCCCCTCTTCCTTTTTTAGGTGGCACCGATTATATTACTTTTGATGATTCTTCTGACCCGTCTTTGTCTAGTGATACTTCAACTTCCAGTGTGATTCCAGCTCCTCACCTGGCCTCCACCTCATGTGTACCTTGTGCTGATTCACACATTCCTTCACCACCTTCAAAAGATTTCTTACCGCTCTCATCTTCGGTGATAGCCTTGGATATCATACCTTCTTCTTCTTCTTCTTCGCCTCGTCCATCACCAACCATTAATCACCCTATGGTTACTCGTGCTAAAAACAGTATTGTTAAGCCTTGCACTATTCATTCGTTATCTGCTTTGTCTTCTCCATCTTGGTTTTAGGCACATCTTACAATTAAGGAACCTCGTGGCTTTAAGTCAGCCATCAAGCATCCTGAATGGCTTTCTACTATGGATGATGAAATTGCTGCTCTCAAACAGAATAACACATGGCGTTTAGTTCCTCGTCCACATAATCATAATGTTATTGGTTGTCGACGGATTTTCAAAACAAAGCTTCAGGCAGATGGTTCTGTAGAATGTCACAAAGCTCATTTTGTGGCCCAGGGTTTCTCCTAAAAACATGGCATTGATTTTGACGCAACATTCAGCCCTGTTGTTAGCCCTGCCACTGTTCGAATTATCTTAACACTTGCTGTTATGCATAATTGGGCTTTTCATCAACTTGATGTTAAAAATGCTTTCTTGCATGGTTTCCTTCAGGAGGAAGTCTACATGGAACAACCTCCTGGATATATTGATCCTGAGCTTCCCTCTCATGTTTGTTGCTTACAACGGGCTCTTTATGGTCTGAAACAGGCTCCCTGAGTATGGTTCCAGCATTTCAGTCATTTTTTGCTTGGCCTTGGTTTTCTTGCAAGTCGTGTTGATTCCTCATTATTTGTTTATCATGGTCCTCATGGTGTTCATTATCTTCTCTTATATGTAGATGATATTATCATCACCGGTAGTGATCAGCTTATGCTTCGTACACTCATCAATCGTCTAGCCCAAGAATGTTCCATGAAGGATCTTGGTGACTTACACTATTTTTTGGGTATGGAGGTCATTCGAAATGACAAAGGAATTTTTCTGAGTCAAGCAAAATATGCTCTTGATCTCTTGACTCGTGCTGACATGGTGGATTGCAAACTGATTTCCACTCCTTTTGTGGTTGGGTCTCATCTCACAGAATCTGGCACTCCTCACTGTGATGCTACTCAATTCCGGTCGCTTGCAGGAGCTTTGCAATACTTAACTCTTACCCGGCCTGATTTGTCCTACAGTGTTAATTCTATATGCCAATATATGCATGCTCCTACAACAGATCACTTTTGTACTTTAAAGCGTATTTTGCGCTATGTCAAAGGCACTTATCATTATGGCTTACAACTTTCACAACATTCTTCTTCCACTTTGATTGGCTATTCTGATGCAGACTGGGCTAGTTGTCCTGTTACCAGACGCTCTACCACAAGCTATGCTGTTTACTTTGGCCAAAGTCTCATCTCATGGTGTTCTAAGAAGCAAACCACTATTGCTCGATCAAGTGCTGAAGCAGAATACTGTGCTTTAGCCACAGTCGCTGCTGAAATTTCCTGGATGCTTCAACTCCTTCGCGAGCTACATATCACGCTCCCTTCTTCGCCAAGATTGCTATGTGACAACACTAGTGCCATTTTCATTGCTTCCAACCCTGTCACCAAATCTCGCTCCAAACATATTAATATTGACTATCATTTTGTTCGGGAACTTGTTGCAGGAAAGACTCTTAGTCTCTGTTTTGTCCCCTCACACCTCCATCTAGCTGATGTCTTCACAAAAAGGGTGGCCAAATTACAGTTCTTATTGGATCGTGGCAAGTTATGTGTTTTTCCTTTTTCCACCACGACAACATTGAGGGGGCATATTAGAGACAAATCTGGTTCCCCTAATTATGACCAAGATATCAGTGATACTCCATAATTATAGCTATTCATTTACTCTGTATATTTGCTTTTCATATTATGTATATGTGCTTTTTCTATGATTGTACAGATTCTATAAATAAAGATTTCCTCACGTCATAACGTTGAGGCATTACTTTTTCAACGAGAAATTAATATTTGGAAATATGGTTGAAGTTCTATTTTTAAAAGTTTTAAAATATTTTAATATATTTTCAAATAAAACACACTTTAAATTATAATGGAAAACCTCCCAAAATTATTCCATAAGGTGTCCTTTGCGTGCCTGACTGGACTGATCATCCATCTTAACGCCTATCCTCTATCAAGATATCTTAATCTTCACCAAAGACAATATTAGTGACCCATGACTTTAATATGGTGATTAAGATTGGACATTACGAGCATGGCCCAGCACTAACCCTTACGTGGAAGGCCAATCACCTTCATCTGGTTTTATCAATTTTGTTGATGGGGAAGGAATGTCCTATTGAATAATTCGGAGGCCAGTCGACCTCACGATCGAGAGTAACAGAACCAGAAGAAAAAAGGAAGAAGAAGATCCCCATGCATGCCTTAATTATAATGATTTTGATAGGTCACACTTCAAATCTTGTCGTTCGATATTTGACTTAAACCCAAAGCATTAATTATCATTTAACTGCACTTTTTTTCTTACAAGCACTGATCAAAGATTAAGGAAGTTCTGAGCTGATCATGGTAAAAGTCAGTGAAAAGAAAGCAATACCTACCTATGCTAGCTCCCGTGACTTTAAGTGAAGATAATTTCACTTAAATATTCTATTTTAATCTATTTTCCATGTCTGAATTGCGTAAATAAGAGAATTTTACTTGTTTTTATTTCCATGTCTGAATCACGTAAATACGAGGTTAATTTTTTTCATAATAAAGAACCAATGACATGAACTTGTTATAGAAATCACCTGCTCCATAGCTAATCACTGAACAGTCTTACTTTAAGACTTTAAGGTAAAGCCATGATGTTCTCTGGTGTGGAGAGACTGAGAATTAATCATTCATTCTCCAAGTTGAAAGGAATGCATCAATCATTTTCTTAATTAACTCGGGACGATTCCCTTTCCAAAACGTTTACGTGTCCTACGAAGATTGTTTTCCATTGAAGCAGAGAATTAAGTGATCAATTTTATAGTAGTTTTTCTCAAAGTTTTTAAACCTCGATCGCATAGGGCTTGATACAGAGAAGTTCCTCCAAATTTGAGTTCATTCAAGATTAATTTAATTTTTTTTATAAAAAAATAAAATAACATTATTTAAAAAAAATAAACAAGTTTTAATTAGATTTTTTTTATATTTTTGTCAAAACTCGACCCAACCCAAACCCCAGGTCATCCGGGTCATTGATCAACCTACTGAATTAATTGGGTTTTAAAACAAATTTTTTTATGTTTATGAATTAAATATATTCAAACACCAAACTAATGCTAAAATTAGAGATAATTAAACATGCAATAAAAATATATTAATATTTTTTTAATCTATGTCCAACCACTAAAAATAATGTTAATTTTTTTTTAATTCTATCATTTAATATAAGTTTTTATTTTTACTTAATGTTATTTTTTAATATTAAATTGATTTTTCTTTCTTTAAATTTTTTCAATGATCAATAAGATCATATCTATATAATTTAATTTAAAATCTGATTGAACAAATAATTGGATCAGTATGTTTAAAATTTAAACTATTATACTTGGTTTTATAATAATATCAAAAAAACACTCTGATATTATTTTTTTCCAAGTTGCAGCGAGAGCAAGGTAAAGCACACAGATGAAAACAATCGTCCTTGACTATCATGCACGTCTCTTAAAGCTGGTAGCTAGTAAATGTGCTCCATTTAATTCGCTATTTTAAGCCAATAATTACTTCACATAACAAGGCCAAAATACTCAACATCACCACCAAGATTTTGATGTGCTTAATTACATTGCTAAATTTAGAAGTAATCAAGGGTGACCCTGAAGCTCAAGCAAGGGTGAAAGTGGAAAATTCTAGGCTTTTCTATTGTTGTGACATTTCTGTTCTTGCCATGACAAATTATGCATCCAAGGTTGAAGCTAGATAGAATTTAGCCAATTTCCCCCCAAATAAACTCTACTTGTTGTGCATATCCTTTATGTTTTTGTTCTCTAGTTCTAGCTCACGCTAGTTATATGATCCATGCTTTGTCATGGGTTAAATATTTTTATTTTCTGTAAAAAAATACTATACATTCTGTAGTTTTAAAAAATCTAATTTTAAATAATTTTTTTCGTGTACATATATAATCAAATAAATCGAGAACTATGTGTGCGAATAAATAAAATAAATCATTAATGATACCTAAAAATAAATCTTGAAAAATTAAAAGATAGATGTAGATCAAGATATTTAATATTGAAAGGCAGGACATTTACTCAGATGTATTTACTAAATTTGTTTATTAAAATAATTTTTATTTAAGCAAACGATAATAGAAATAGAGACACAAATTAAATTGATTGGATAAAATAAAAGAGGAAAAAAAATTATGCAAGACTACATACATTAAAAAAATTATTTTTTTTAATTTCAAAAAATAAAGTTCATCCATACGAAAGATAAAAAAAATTTATAAAAAATAAAAAAACAACTCTTCAAATTTAAATACACAACTAAAAAAATAATTGTCATTTAAAAAAGGCTCTCCAAAGAAAATGAAAGAGATAATGGATACTAATTTAAATATAAATTTTTAAAAAAATTTAGAAAAAAAGAGAGCAAAATTCAGGCATTGCTTGAACCTGGCAAGCCAAGCTAGCCCTCCTAGGCTATTTTCTCAGGCCTGCGTGATTGGATTCTTAATTATTTTTTTTGTTTTGTAATTGGGGTGGATAACATGCTGTCTGCCTTAAAGTTTTTTGAAAAAACAAATTCAGAAGATGCGTTGTTTGATTTACTCAGATTCTCGTCGTTGTTCTGGTTGAGAAATTGAGGCTCAAGGTTTTTTTTTATCAAAAAACTCATTTTAACCAAAAACACCGTAGGAACCGTGACAAATCTATCCATAGCCTAAAAAGCCGCCCAAAAACTGAAATCAACTTAAATTCAAAAATCAACTCAGACTCAGATATGTTTTTTTTATGGACTTTAAAGGTAAAAAAACACATAATATGAACTCCCCTCATCAAATAAAATTATTTGACACAAATATTATTCGTTTTGGTGGTCTAAATAGGTGTTAATAACACTTTTTTCTCTCTATCGCCAGAATCCGCACGACCCCTCTCTCTCTCTTATCTCTACTAGGGACTAAAAAATAACAAAAAAGATCTTTTACACCAAAACTGAATTGAAAAAAATGTTGAGGTACTGAAATTATATAATTTGCATGATTTTTAAAGTTTAAGGACCAAAGTGTATCTTTTACGAGGCTTATGACATGCCACTCAAGTTTGACGTCTTTTCCATTTTGGACCCTCTTCTTTCAATTTTACATTTTCATAAAAAATCAAAATTAATTGGTCTTTAATTATAATTAAATTGTAAAAAAAAACTTGAGAATCAAATTAAAAAATTATAAAATTTTGGACAGCCCATTCACAATAATATACAAGAGAATGAACAGTAGCACCTTGTATAGTAATAATAAAAAAAAACCCATGTTTTTTTCAGAGGAATACTTAATTATACTTGTAAACCAACCGTACAAATTAGGTCAAAATTTCCTTGTGAGGATCAAAGGCATGCACCATCTTCTCCCTACATTTAGTGAGACACCCCATTTCTTAATTCCCTCCATTCTTCCCAAATTGAATCCTGCTACCAGCCATGAAATTATATATTCTGCCATTGATAGATGTGCATGTCCTGGGTGCCACCAGCACTAAATGAAGAATCTATCAGCACAATCACCAGGCATTAAACTATACGAGCTGCAGGAGCATCTGCTTGTTTAACAGTAGCTGTAGTACGTGCATGCAATGCCTACATGCCTCGTCCAACATTTTTAAATCAAAGGCTTGTTATTATTATTATTGTTTCGTCCGAAAAAAATATTAAATTTATATTTTTTTAGGTGATTTTAAAATTTAATATAAAAATTAAAAATTAAATATAAAAAAAATCAAAAAGTTCCTACCCCTTGAAGTTACTTTGTAACCTTAACTGCAATGAAAAATATAACGAGGAAAGAACCCAAAAAAGAAGGGCTAGAAAAAAACCCTAAAGATAAAGGGCAAAAAATAAATTATTATCCTTGGAAGAAGAATCTCCGACAAACAGCCCTTGAGGAATATATAAATAGATAAATTAAAGTAAAAATAAATGGAAAAAACAAAAAAAGAAGGAACCGAAAATCTTTGAATGAGATTTGTGCTGCGGACTTTGGACTTTTTGGCGCTATGTGTCGCCACCACCACGTCGGCGCAACTTCGCCGTCATCTAACGCCGTTTACTTGACTCTGTTGCAGTCAACCTTGTGGACCAAAAAGAAAATGAAAATGAGATTTGAGACATTTTTCAATCCAGGGCATGAATTTTGAAAATTCCATCCCTTTTCCCTTTTCTTCTTGCAAATTCCCCAGGAGGCTTGAATATAGTTCTTTGTGAACTTGTATTCTTCTCCTTGTTATTTCTTATGATAAAAAAATTATAATGTTGCATGTGAAATTTAAAATTTAGATTTATGAATAATTATATTTTCAAATTAAGCGTATAAATTTATAGATATATACTTAAAATGTATTAGAATGTATGTATACATATGTTTTATAAAATATTACAAAATATTTATCAAAGAGTTGAGAAATCGAGTAATTAGTTAATATATAGTGTTTAAATATCGAGTAACAAGTAATTATTTATTTTTTTATATTTTATATCTCTTACATTTAATATTATCATGTATAACAAATATCGTAAGATATTAAGTAAGCTCAAACTATATGGGTTTAAACTAAATTACACGAGGTAAGAGTATACACATATATCATATAATAAAGTTAAAGAATATTTTATAGAAAGGTGTGAAAATTCTAATAATATTATTTACAATTAAGAAGAGATTAATTTATTTACTTGTATATGAGAATTTTGATTTTAAGTTGTAATATCATGATATTTAATTCTATTCATGAGAATAAATTAATCAAAGTATATCATGCCAATAGTTTGAGAAAGCCTGAATTTGTTTTTCAAAACAACAACATCAAAGTCCACTGATCAATTATGAACATTACTGATATTGTTTAGGGATGTATTTGTAAAAAAAGAAGATACTGATTTATTTATAGAATTAGTGAAATTAATCACAAATTTATCAAAGGCATGAATAAATTTTTAGTTGTGATTATTTTTTTAAATTTTTTTATATTAAAATATATTAAAATAATATTTTTTTTATTTTTAAAAATTATTTTTAAGATTGACATATAAAAAGGATAAAAAATATCATTTTTCTCTCTATTCCTTTTCAAATAAAATCACAGAAAATTTAACCATGCCGTCAAGTAACGTCGTCAAAACGGAAAAAACTGCTATCTACGTATGAAATCCAACAGCTCAACATTAAAAAAAAAAAAGCCTCTCTTTGCTATTAAAAAGCAAAATCACAGTAAACATTTTGGCTTTGTTTTTTATTTTGAGAGAGCGAGAGAGGTGGGGAGCTCAAGATCTTGCCAGATCGGACCTGAATTGTATGAAATCTTATCACATTCTAGTTGTTTCATCTGGGTTTGTGTCTTGTGTTTCTGTTTCTGTAAACAAAAAACAATGTAGCTTGATCTAAAAGGTTGTTTCTTTGATCTTTTTCATTCCCTGCTTCTTTAAGGTTTTTCTCCTCACAAATGGTTTCCTCTTGAATTTCTTCCTTTTGGGTTTTTTTTTGGGTTGAAAAATGTTGTCTTTATCAATTTTAGTCCATTTTTAAAGGGGTTTTGTTGGTTAGTTAGAATAGAGAGATCTTAGCAATATCTAGTCTTACATTTTTCTGGTGGTTTCCAAGTTATGAGACTATTTGTTTTGGTTTTGATGATATAAAGTTTGAGTCCTTTGCTGGTGTTTCTGTTCTTCTTCTTCTTGCCGTTTTTATTTTCTCTTTTCTTTCATATATATGATGCGTTCCTTTTGTTTTGCATGCATTTCTTTTTATATTTTTTTTTTGTAGGAATATGGGGATTTTGGGATCTTAATGATTTTCTTTTTCTAGTTATTGAATGAAGTTGGTGGTGGCTATGGTGTTATTTTGAGTTGTATGATTATTTATATGGTAATTGGACCTCCTCTTTGTATCTCTTTTTAAAGAGTCTTCCTAGCACGAGAAATGTTTTTCTTTTTTAAACAAAATAAAATTGATAACCTGTTTTTGGCCCTCTGCATCTGCTTTCTTTCTCTCATCTTCAATTGATTTTTTTTTTGGTTTCAACACATACCCTTTTCTTTCCTGTTTCTTGAATTTTATAATTATATAGAGTTGGTTCTGTCTGGGGGAAAAAAATACTGTGCCGGTTTGCTGCGGTTTGATCCTTTATTTTCTTTGCAGTTTAATCACCCGCTTAAATTTTGATGAAATTACAGTGTAAAGAGAATTTTATTTACTTTTTAAAGAAAAATAATTTTTTAATTAGTTAGACGATAAGTTAGTTATCCTTAAGCAGATGTGGTGGTTGATGTCAAGGCATGGAATTTGATAAAAATCAAGCTAGCTGGACAACTAACCGATACCTACTAGAGCATACATAAAGAGTGCTGATGTTCAGAGCTTTACAAGGAATTTCACTTTTCACATAATTTTTTGGGCTCTTTGAGTTATAATTTATACTTTTTGGATTCAAGAGTTCTCTGCACATTATATCCTGTTCTAAACTGGTTGTCTTAATCCTCCTGCACTTATTTTTTTTATGGTTAGTTATTTGTAGATCTTCTCTTTCCAGCTTTAACTTTCTGTTTCTTTCTTTTTCCTTGGCGTATCTGTTTGACTGTTTAAATATGCATTGTTTTCGCAATGAGATATGCCATCATTTCTTCAATTTAAACACTGAGATTTGTCTTGCACCATCATCGGATAGAAGTGTTTAGGTTTCTTGGTTGAATTTTACACATCTGGCAGTTTCTACTTGTTTCAAAAAAATTGTTCAAAGCAATAACAGAATTTGAAACCTTTTGGCACCACATGCAAATAGTTCTTGCTTTACAGGCTGTTTTGGTTTTATTTTAAGGAAGTGATTCTTTTTCATGAATTAAAAATGTCTTCTTTCGTGCAGTTTGATGGGGCGAGAACTTCAGCGTGCAGACATGGAGAAGAAGCCAAATGGTCTTGCAGCGAAGTTTCATGGCGTATCTCATGATAAAGTACATATTTCTCCAAAACTTTCAAAAGCTGTCATTGAAGCAAAGGAGTATGTGGAGAAAGAAACTGCTGAAAAATCAGAGAAGCAAGATGTGCTTGGTGTCAAAAGCACAAATTTTGATGCTGACCCATCTGATGGAAAAGATGAGAAACCTGGAGCTCAGAAATTGAGTGATGATAAAAATTCCAGTTCTCCCTCACAAAAAACTGGTGTTAATGGAAATAAACATGCTCATCGTGCTCATCAAACTGTCCCCCAGCAATTTGCTCTGGCAACTGACAAGCATGTCGGTGGGAACAGTTCCACAAATTCGAACAATACACAGTCCCCTGTTAGTATGAAAAATTCACAGGTAATTGGAACTTTCGACATTGCATTTGGTGGATGCTGTTGTCATACTCCATGACTTGGTTGAAACTGATAATAACTGCTATAATGAACTCATTATCTTTCCATGTCAGATTAAGCCAACTCTATCTTTATAAGTGGAATTTGGAAATAAACCTGACATGTAGATAAGCTACATTCATGCTTACCTTGTGCTGTAGGGTTAGGGAAAAGGAAAATCTATCATTTTGAAGTAAACTCTAGCGAGTAGCGACAGTGTAATTCTCTAAGCAGAACACAGCTCGTGTTAATCTCTTTTCAAAATTTTGAAAACGTCTTTCTTTTGGAATGAAGATATTATCTTTTAAGATATTTGGAACACATGCTTGGAGAACAAGTGAGACTTTCTGTTTCTGTTTCAATGCACATGCCATTTTCTACTTGCTTTTCCTGGTGATATTTTGTGGGTGCGATTGCATGCATCGTTACTTAATTTAGTTGGGGTTGTCCACTCCTTGGATAATTTTGTCGAGCTTGTTACCTGACAACGGATTTCTCAGTAAGATATATATATATATATATATATATATATCTCAAATCCTCGCTTATAAATATGATTCACTTCCTTTGCATACCTTCAAGTTAACTGGTACAAAAAACCATGCAGCTTAATTCATTTTGGCATTTGGAGAGCACTATTGACCAACCCCACCCCACTCAGACACACAAATACACATGAAAAAAAAGCTTGTTTGTCATGTATTTGTATTTGACATTTTCACTGATATTTGGAATCATGCTCTTTCCTTCAGCAAAATTCACCTTCTACAGCAAGGAAGCCTTTGCAACCTGATAACAAGAAGCATCATGATGAAGAAGATAGTTGGTCCGTGACTTCATCGTATCCTTTGTCTGATTTAAGGCACCTGATATTTTTAGGGTTTTAAACTGTGTTTTCTGCCAAAAAATTAAAACCGCTTGAAATTTTATAGAATAAATCCAACTATATTCTGGCTATATATTTTTACCGATTGGCTATCCTTAGCTATGTGTAGCACTTCTGCATCTGTACGAACTGTTAAATCTGTAACTGTTGGAACTGCCCCAACTTTTAGGTCTTCTGAACGTGCAGCGAAGCGGAAAGAGGTATCTTCCTAACATAATGGTTATATAAAACTTTGTCTGCTCTTCTTTTTCTTAACTGATGAATTTCTATTGATTTTGTTATCTTCATATTTTTGTTATTTAGTATTATTCGAAATTGGAAGAGAAGCACCGAGCATTGGAGAAAGAGCGAAGCCAGGCTGAGGCAAGGACCAAGGTATACTCTTTTCTTTATGCAAGTTTGTGGATAGTTAGTCAATGACTATGATGTTATTTTTTTCAATTAATAACCCGGTGAATTTCTCTGCCTTCATTCTAGGAAGAGCAAGAAGCAGCCATTAAGCAGCTTAGAAAGAGCATGCTGTACAAAGCAAATCCAGTGCCCAGTTTCTACCATGAGCCACCTCCACCCCAAGTTGAACTCAAGAAGGTATTCTGCCAGATATTATTCTTAGTTCTCTGCTGGTTCTTGATTTAAACATGTAAATGAAACTAGCAAAAATCTATGCAGCACTTCATAGATAAATCATGACAAATAGAGGATACCAGATGCATTGGTCTAATTAGTTCATTCAGAACGCAATTTACCTATTTCCATGAAACAATATTTTATTCAGAGCATTCAGGCAAGAAGTCTGTTCTTCTTTGAACCGAGTCTTAATTTTGTTCAAGACCACAGTTGTTTAAAACCTTTGGACAGTATAAGAAAAGCGAGGGAAGGTGGCATGCAACTAGCATTTTGTTCAGGGGGAGTAGTTTGAAGGCTCAGAGCATTCTGCCATGGTGTCTCAAGCTTCATAGTTCGGAACTGCCAGAAATTAAAAATGTTTATGATTTTGTTATTTGCTGGTGTGATGCACACTTGTGTAAGGCTACTGATTTAAATCTACTGGCAGCTTTTTTTTAATGCCAATATAATTCAATTCTTGGTTTTGTTTGGTTCCAGTTACCATTGACTCGACCACAATCACCGAAACTAAACCGGAGAAAAAGCTGCAGTGATGCGGTTCGAACATCTCAGGAGGACGTGGGCAAACATTGTGCTCGCCATCGCCACAGCATTGGTAGCCACAAGGATTCAACTGGTGCCAACACTGCTAAAGCTAAGGTTCAGATAAGTCCACAGACTGCTAATGGCATCCGCAAAGTCAAAGACCGATCTAAACAGGATCATGTTGCAACAAAAGCAGATCCCGAGAAGATTGCTGGGCCAACAAATGCAGACATATCTGTTCAGTCATGAACTGCTGGTTTTTACTAACTCTTAAGTGGGAAAACATCTTGATTTGCTTTAATCATCATATTGGATGTTTGGAAAGGAGATAGCCTACTTTTCAGCTGAGATGACCTTTTCTTCTTCTTCTTCTTCTCTTACTTTCCCCCCCTTTCCAAACGGTTTGTGTCTGTGAATTGTATATGTTATGTAAGTTATATCAGTACATATCATGTTATCAAAAGAGTTACTGATTCTAATATGGACCGAATCTGTTGTTTTCGTCTGATGTATTATCACCTAAGAGGTTTTCCTGCGTATGTTATTTGGAAACTCAAGGCACTAGTTTTGGTCTGGTTAGTTGGTTGTTTTCTTCATTTTGAAACATGTAACTTGTAGAACCTCTACTTTCGTAACTGCTACATTATATTGTACACGGGGCGAGGTTCTTGATGTTTGAATGAAGTTTCTACCCATAGGCTGTTCTATCTGTAATCTTATATTCTGTCATTGCTGTGCTTTGAAAATTTGATAGCTGGCGGATATCATCCATTTTAAACTTCGGAGGTATAGTCTAGACGTAGAACTGATACAATGTTGGAATCTGCGGCAAGTAATATCCACATTCCCGGAGTTGACTGGTTGCATTACCAATCAATATTCTGACTAGTGTCGAATGTCGATACACACACCTCCAATAAGGTAGACGAGCGACAGTCTTGTCTAAAGGGAGGGACAAAAGGTGGGTTTGGGTGATTACGTAACAGGACTTGCAGAGGATTTGGTTGCAGTCTTTAGCCACAGGGTCTCGTTAGTGCATGCTTTTACAGCTATGTGGTAGGTATCCTTGAACTTCCAAGAGCATCCCTCCAATTCGGTAAAAAAAGCAGGCCATCCTCGCCAGTAAGGGGTAAGAAATTCATCAGAATAATTAACTTCAAACCTCTAATCATTTTAAAAGGATGATTTAATCTCCACCAAATATTAAAATTTAAAACATGGTAGCTTTCTGAAAATTATTAAGGGGTAAACACATGGACATGCTAGGCAACTATCCAAGGCAGTTTTTCCTTGAGTTTAAAATTTTAGGACAAGAGACAGTTGATAAAACTCCTTACTTTAAAATATATAAGTATATGCTTGTGTACTTGATGCCTCTTCTTAAGCTTCTGTGGCCTCTCCATATCTCTCTCCTCTCCCTCCAAAAACTATGGCCACTCTGGTTCACTCAATCCCCTCCATTTCCTTTCTCTCTTCTCTTACTCTCCAACCTCTCAAAATCAAAACCCATAAAAAATCACCCTCAACTTCACGCTCCGAACCCATAAAAACTCTAACTTGCTCCACTTCTAAACCAAACAACAAAAGCCCCACCATGGATGGTCGCAAACCCACATCCAAGAAAACCAGGAAATCATCATATGGTACCTCTAGAAGGTCAGTTCTCAAGAAAACATTCATTCAAGAACAGGTTACTTTCACTTCTCAATTATCAAGCGATCCTCATGTTGGGATTATTGGAGGTGGAATGGCTGGTCTGCTTTGTGCTTTGAGTTTGGAGAAAAGAGGGGTCAAGTCCACTGTTTTTGACACGGTTGGTCAGTTGTTTCCTTTTAGCACTCTTTTCTCAATTTGAGTTTTCTTTTTTTTATCACTCTCTGGATATTTTGTGTTGTGAATGCTTACAAGAAAGGCTGCATACTTGCTTTTTAGAATTTAATTTTGTTTTTCTGTGAAGGAGATTAATGTATTTGTATAAAGGTAAGGCAGTAACATTCCTTTACTTAATTGCATGCTAAATGTATTGAAACAAAGAAAAAAAAAACTTCTATGTTTTTTTTGTTTATAACTTCTAGAATGAATAATTGTTGTAATAATCAAATGATCAATAGTAATTGTTTAAGTTCTGATAGTCGTAGCTGCATGGTTTAATATTTGGATTAATGTTATTGCATTTGCGTTTATGCTTTTGCTTTGCAGAAATGAAAACAACATCATTCTTATTTGACACATATTTCAGTTCAGTAGACATTTGGACTCTATTTTCCTGCAGATAAAAAAAAAAATTTAATGCAATGTTGGGTTTTTCACAAGCTATGCTATTTCAGGGGATTCATGGTTTGGGAGGGAGGATGGGAACTAGAGTAATTGATCCACAACCATTGATATTTGATCATGCGGCGCAGTTCTTTACTGTGAGTGATCCTCGATTTTCTGAGTTGGTTGATGACTGGTTGGAGAAAGGTCTAGTTCGACAGTGGCAAGGTATAATTGGAGAGCTTGAAGTGGGAGGTCGATTTCTTCCATTTCCTTCTTCAACCCCAAGATATATTAGCGTTAACGGAATGCGCTCTCTTGCTGACTCAATATTATCTCAGGTGGTTGATCATTTTGTTGCTTTCTCGTCAATTTGTTAACTACTCGTCGTTTTGTTGCTTTCTCATCAGCTTTCATCTACTCTTATCATGAGAATGTAAAGGTGAAATTTTATTGAACAAATAAAGCAGCAGCCATTAACATAGTTTCTTTGGTACTTATAGTACTGCTCTTTCTCTATCTATGATATCCTTGAAGGTCACTGCTAAGCAGATTCTTGATTCTTGCTGCAGACTTGCATGGTTAATGTGGTGAGACCTTGCTGGATAAGTAAACTTGAACCATTTAATGGGATGTGGCACTTGAGCGAGAATGGAAAACCTTGTGGGCAGTTTGATATCATTGTTATAGCACATAATGGTGAATCAACATCTCTCTCATTTGCTTTTGTACTCTTTCATTTACCTATTCTGGCCATATCTCAGCATTTTATTATTCTTACCGAAAAATAAAAAGCTTCCGCACTTCATTAAATTTCTGACATGGTATCACACAGGTGACAGCCCGATAAGTAGAAGGGGTACCTTTGGAACAAGAGAAAATAAATACATTTTGAACACTTATGAGTGCTGTACTGTGTTTTCTTTATGCTGAAGTAGATGTGTTATTCTACTTTGGCCAACACATGAATTCAATGATTTTTCTAATGCATTTCTGTTGCTTGAGTGTCTTGAAATGAAGATTATTGATATCTTTTCTATTTAGAGATAGGACATTAGGACTAGCCTGAATGTCTCTTTGTCTGGAAAGTGTAGCTTTAACAGATGGAGGTAATTGCATTTTGTTCAGCCCTGGGTTGCTTCAAAGTTAGTGAAGGTGTGATAAAATTAATTTTGGTCGGGTTTTTTTGGCCCCATGTGGTTCATGATCGTGAAGTGCTACTTTGGGTATGCACTGGCTGACAACCTGGCAATACTTTCTACCTTGGTCCATGTCCCAGATTGGCTTTGTAATAGTTGTAAACGTGGCATAGACAGATTAATTTCTTAGGGAAGAAAGTGAGAAAAGTTCTCTATGAGTTTGTGAGTGAAATGATATTTGGAGTTAAAAATCAGTTTAGACTGGGCCCAATGTTTTTTCTGTAAACTGTGACATATTTAATACTGATTGGTTGCATAGTTACACAACAATGCATACTGACCAACTGGATTTTGATATTCTCCTAATGTGGCAAGTATTTTAAAGAGCCAAGCAAGCATCTAATGTTT
This sequence comes from Populus deltoides, assembly GCA_015852605.2. Classification (NCBI taxonomy): domain Eukaryota; kingdom Viridiplantae; phylum Streptophyta; class Magnoliopsida; order Malpighiales; family Salicaceae; genus Populus; species Populus deltoides. The sequence continues at coordinate 4,028,653 of CM027574.2, read as the reverse complement.
TCACTTGTATTTCTTCCGGAGAGTTGAAGAAAAAACTGGACAAAATCACAAGCGAATAGGTGACATGTGGTTTCGTCATTCAAATTCATCTAGTGAAGAATATAGGATGGAATAAGTAGGAACTGAACTGAAACCTTATTGGTTAGAACAGGTGAATCGGGCTTACTGATGAATGTGTTTCACAGTTTGCAATCCCATATACTGATAACAGTGTGCTTGCATCATTTGTTCTGTTATCAATATAAAATCTATTAGTTTGAGTGTAGTTTCCTTTCTGTTTTGTGTAAACATAAGCACACATTGAAGATTTGAAAGCATGCTGTTCTCTACTTTTTCGTTGGTAATACTTGGTTTGTGGATCTTAATGAATCTATAAATCTTATTTCCTGGTGGTTCATGGACTGTCAATCACTGTTTACCATCTTTAATTGCTTGCTATCATTCTGTGCAATACACCCATGGCTTTCGGGAACAATAACTTGTTTATTGAATTGACAGGAAAATGTGCAAATCGGTTGCTTGCATCATCAGGCTTGCCTCTCATTGCAAGACAAATGAAGGTATATTCTAAACTGTCTTGTTTATTCACTGTAAGGTAGCCTATGCTTCATCTTTATTAACTTCTATATTGCCTATAAGTTTTGAAATATTGATTTGACCTTTCTGTTTTTGTAGACGCTAGGATTGAGCTCCATATGGGCCCTGCTGGCAGCATTTGAGGATCCCCTTCCTATTCCAACTGGTGCAACTCCCTTTGAGGGAGCCTTTGTGAAAGGAGTTGATTCTCTCTCATGGATGGGGAACAACTCCGCAAAGCTTTTGGGTTCTAAAACCAATAGTCCTCACTGTTGGACCTTTTTTAGCACTGCAGCTTACGGAAAGAGGAACAAGGTTCCACAGGTTAGGCTCTTCTACTTCTTTTCTTCCATCAGGAAAAGCGCATAAAACATGATGAAGAGAATTCAAGTATTCAACCTGACCCAAGCCTTTGTGTAATGGTTCAATTATGCAAGCCTAAATTTTGGAAATCTAGCCTTCAGCTTTGGGTAGAGACATTCAATAAAGTGGAAAATCAAAGACTGGAAACATTAACATATATGAGTAGTCTCTCTAATTGTCCAAATGAAATTTGAATTAAGCCATATGTATTTCTTATTGGAGTATTAAGGTTTGTATATGATGAGTAAACTTTTTCCTGATAGTGGCAATTGCCACAAATGTGATATTTAGGAAAATATCCCAACTGCAACAGCAGAAAAGGTGAAGACAGGCATGCTTGAGGGTGTTGAAGCTGCACTTGGACTACCAAAAGACTCACTTCAACAGCCCATTTATTCTCGTGTCCAGCTATGGTAATATAACTTTCTTATGGATACCATGCTTAGTAGAAGTTGCGGGGTTTCATTTGCATAACTTCATTGAGACACCATTGTAAAGCTTGTGATATTTGCCATCCGTTTGAAGCAATTTGAGGACCTTACAGCTTTTCTGGAGAAATGAACTTATGCCACTGCCATTTGGGAATAATTTGACCACTTCTCTCCGTGTGCTAAGCAGGAGTTCTCGTCAAATTCAGAATATCATGGAAATGTTGGTCCTTTTAAGCGGGTTGAATTTATCCTCTATCTTCTTTGTGGTGCAGGGGTGCAGCCCTTCCAACGAACACTCCAGGAATCCCATGCATATTCGACCCTCATGGAAGGGCTGGTATATGTGGTGACTGGCTGCTGGGTTCAAATTTGGAGTCTGCAGCCTTGAGTGGGATGGCTCTTGCCAATCACGTAAGCAACAAAAACAGCATGATTATCCCTTTTGCTTATCGTTTGCCAATGCACATAAAATATGAGTTTTGAACTCAAAGTTCATAGCCTTAGTTGCCCTAAGATAATTGTTATTAAAAAGTAAATGCAAGATTGGGGCTTGTGATGCAGATTGCAGATTACTTACGAAGTGGTGGAGCTCGGCCGGAGGAATTCGCCCTTGGTTTAAACAAGGAATTCCAAACTCTTGAAGGCCATGATATCGGACAGTTTTCGGGGCTGGAGTCTTCAACAGGAGCAAGCCCTATTCAGGCATACCAACTAAGCACTTGAATCCAACGATGACGAGGCCATTAATGAATTTTTAGAAGTCGCAGATCAAGATGTCATCTACTGTTTGTTCTAATTTGATCATCTGCAACTGCAAGGATAGGCCAGACTGCAGCTGTCCAAGTAATCAATCAGGTGGCTCATAAAGGCTTTGCTTTAATTCCCTCAGCAACAACACGCAGAAGTTGTACTTGGCATGAAGGAGAGCCACTGCGGAAGACCAGACCCATCTTTTCTAGGAGATATTTTTACCATGCATTTTCTTAATAAAAATAACATTTGCCCTCATGCAGACATGTTCGTTTATAAAGAACAAAAATGAATTCCTTTCATTAAAAATATATTAAAATTACAATTCTTTTAATAAAAAATCAAAACCATTATTATTAAATGACATTCCTTTGCGTATCAGCAATCACTGTTAGCTGCAGCACGCTGACAAACGGAGCGCACATTAGACAAAACGCCATTGAAGAACACCATCAGAAAATGACATTTTTTCGCTATATATAAAGACACTAAAATTACATTGAATAAAAAAACCAAATATTTAATTTAAAGAAGCTTAAAAATAGCCTGAAAAATAACATTTCTGTTACCGCTAACGAACTAGCATCACTACCCTCTCTACAAACCCTAAATGAATATCTTTACTTCTTCGCCTTCTTGGTCACTCCTTTCTTCACCGTCGGCGATTTCACACTCTTCGGCTTCACTGCTACAGCCTTCTTCCCTGGCGATGCAACCCTCTTCATACTGATGATCCGAAGCTGTAAAATTAATCTCTGCAAAATTATGTAGTTTCAGTAGCAGGTAAGAATATGAACAAATCTGTGTGGCCAAAAGCTGGGCAGTACTGAAGCATCTTTAACATATTATATTGGCAACCATTGTAGATTTCTTGTTCCAGACACATCGTACGTACCTCTGTCAAGAAACGAAAGAGTTGCTCTTTTCTGCTGTTGAAGTATAATTGAACTGCAAGCAACCGAACAAGAAATTAATGTCGCAGACTCGCAATCATGCAGGGAAGGAGAGAAAAAGCAATGGTGTTTAGACATTTAAGAATAGAAGGAAACAACACTACATTTGAAAAAAAACAAAAAAACTCTTCTTTCTATATTTTCATGCTAGGGAATTTTGAGTTCCGAACAAAAAAAAAAAAAAAAACCATCTTATATATGATTTTGTGCTAAATAGATTCCAAAACATACACACAGTTCTGTTTTCTGTTTGCTAAATAGTCTCATAACAGTTAAAAATCTTTAATCAAAAGTTTAAAATGGTTTCAAGCCCTCTTTGATTCTTGAAAAGAAAAGAGAAATCATATTTTGGTGTATACTCCGAACACTCTTTTCTTCGTTTTAGTTATATTTCTACAATATCTCTCATATATCGTATCATTCAAAATAATAGCACCTAAAGTCAAAATAAGAACACAATATTAAGAATTGAAACCAAAATAAAAGAATATTTGTTTTTGAGAATTTTATTGTTTAAACTAATTTTAATATATCTTAAACTTAATTAAGTAACTGGCGTCGATACAGGCGGGTGACACCTAAAACAAGGCTGGGCTGAAATATTTCATCGCCCCAAGTCAAGCCCCTTTAATTGTTTACTGGTGGTGACGTAATCAAGTTGAGAGCCAACCCAACTGAGCAAAACGCGTAGTCGCAACGGGACTAGATATACCACATCGTCTGGTTAGAGAACACATGACGTGTTTATAGTGGCGAAGCTGAGACTTAGGAGTTGTCCCTTCGGGGACATCCGATAAAATTGGAACGATACAGAGAAGATTAGCATGGCCCCTGCGCAAGGATGACACGCACAAATCGAGAAATGGTCCAAATTTTTTTTCTAATCTCCGCTCCTTTGCTCTCGCTTGCTTCCTTCAATGGCTACCTTTCTCATCTTTTTTTTTTTTTTCATATAAATGTCAGGTGGGTGTGGAGGCGAAAGTAACAGTGGCGAGAGGGTAGCCAAAGAAGAGAGCTTTCAAGAAGTTCAGTTCAGAGGCGCTGATTTAGATGCTCTCCTTGAAGAAGTTCAGTTCTCATGTTTTTATTTTTGTTGATATTAATTTGTTTAGGGTTTTGGGTTTATTGCAATGATAGGTTTCAGAGAGGTTTGAAGAGGAAGCCAATGGCATTGATCAAGAAATTGCGTAAAGCTGTAAGATAATTTCTTTTCTTCTATATCTCTCTGTATTTGTTTATGAATTCATAAGATAGCAAATCACACTGCAATTTGGTATTGAGTAGTGAATTGACATTGTGGGATGTATTTTCTTTTCTTTATCTCTTCACTTTTTGTCTCTTGTTTGTGTTTATCAAGTTTGATCTGCAATTGCAATCATGGTGCTCGAGATTTGGATTTGCTGCTGTTGGTGATTTTTTTATTTTCTTTTGTATGTTTACGCTTTAGTATCATGTGGCTTGAAAATCGAGGCTAGTACATGACATGGAATGGATATGGCGTTAAGGCTGCAGTTGTGACAAAAAATGAAATAAACATAAATAAATCAGCTGGTAACGTTCTGGACCATCAATCATTGGTTAATTTGCTGGAATCAGTTAGATAGAATTTTGAGGAAATTATGCTTCGCTTTCATGATGGTTTCTCTCAGCTATAAATGTTCGATTACATGAGGAAACAATTTCATCCTAAAGAATGATGCATTGCCGGATAATTAAAAGCTTTTAAGAACTTTGAAAACTTAAAGAAGAAGCTCTTGGGTTTATAACAGAAAGGTTGGTTTATTCAATAGAAGTGAGAAACGATATGTATAGCTACTAATTGAATAGAGTTCTGATGACTGTCTCTGTGGTGCAACTTCTGCAAAAGTTATTTTGGGTGCAAGTTTCAGTGTGCATGTTTCCATGCCCTTTCATGCTTGCAAGCATGCATGTGCAGGTCACCGAATTTTCAATTTACGTTGATAAAGCTGTACAAAATAAGTGATTGATAAAGATTGCTGCATTCGAGACTTGTTTGTGACAAATGCATCAAACTGTTACAATTTAGAAAGAGAAGATTCTAAAGCTGGCTCCCAAATCAAGTTGCCTTAAAAGAAAATTTTAAATTTCCGGTTAAACCTTTATGGTATGGTATATTTTGAGTATAGTCTGTGGTCTACTCTGTTTTTTGGTGGCTTGGAACAGAAAAGGGAGGCCCCCAGATGGTGAGAAGCCAGAGAGCCCTTCAGGACTCATCTTAGAAATATGATCATTGTGCCCGAGATGATTTGCCATTATCTTGCTGGGTTCTCAGTTTCTTGCAAGCCCGTTATGCATGGAAGACCTGGAAACACACTTCCAGATTCATTCCTCTCAAGTGAAATGGGACATTTAATTTGGGTGGCTGTGGATTTTTCTGCACCATTTTTCTTTCTCTATTTAGTTTTTCGATGAATTGTTGTTGTAAACCTGTGATGATTACATTAGGCATATCCAGAGAAGACATGCGATTGCATTTGAGATCTTATTATCATTTCAAGCTGTTGCAAATACAATTGTGTTTGTAGAATATGCGGATTTTAATTTCACTTTGTTCGCTGCTCTTACTACTTCTTGTTTTTTTGTTTGATTTCTTTTTTATAGTGTATTTAATAAGAGCTCAAAAATTAACTTGTCTCGAACTCAAAACCTATTTACATAAAGTTTATGATATTATATTTGGATCATTCAAAAAAATCATTAAGAAAAAAAGGTATGAATATATGAAGTTCAAGAACAAGAAACTTAATTCAATGACAGTTTTCGATCTCAAGGATCAAGAGGGTGGCCAATAAACACCTTTTGACTTTATAGTGTTGGTGTTGGGTTGTTTTTTTTTTTTTAATTTTATTTTTTAATATTGAATTGATTAAGAATTGAGTTTTATAAATTGTTTTGATTTATTTTATATAGGGCTACTATAGTTTAATGACTTGAGTTGCGGATTTGAAAGGTTAACCGAGGTCAATCTAATATGTTGTTGTTTCAATAACTTTTTAAAAAGATATTGTCTTAAATTTGTTTGAGTCAAACTATATTTTTATTAATTGTCTAAATTATTTTTAAAACAGTTGAATTAACTCTCATATGATTTAAACTCATTTTCCACTAAAAAAATATTAAATAATCTTGAATGTTTCCTTTTATTTTAATTTTTTTATCCGACCCGTAATATAACCCAAACCAACAATCTAATAGATAACTTTAAATATCAATTCATCATTTTCTTGGAATAGAAGAAATATAAATAACGAAGACATAAGAAACATATTTCTATATACTTTTTATTTTAAAAACATAAAAAATTCACTTCAAAACTATTATAAAGATGTATTTATTTTATATTTTCATCCGCATCTTTAACTAAATATGTTATTGTTTTTTATTCTGAAACAATTAATAAACACTATCTATGATATTAGCATAACTAGAAAATATAACTAAAATTACAAAAATGTTTCTCATAAATAATCTTCAACTTTGAAGCTAATAAAAATTTTTATTTTTTATTTTGACGTGTTACTTTTTAAAAATAAATTATATATAGAGATAATAACATAATATTGAGAATTGAGACCAAAATAAAAGGATATTTTTTATGAACATCGAATTTTTTTTTTGTTTAAACTGATTTTAATATGTTTTAAACTTAATTAAGTAAATTTTATTTTTTTATTAAACCGGTAGTTACTGTGCCATTTGGCAAAAGGCGTCGACACTGGTGGGTGACACGACACCCAGAACTATTTCATCGCCCCAAGTCAAGGCTCACTAATTGCTTACTGCTGGTGACGTAATCAAGTTGAGGGCCAACCCAACTGAGCGAAACGCGTAGTCGCAACGGGACTAGATATCCCACATCGTCTGGTTAGAGAACACATTACGTGTTTAAGTAGGCGAAGCAGAGGCCTATTACTTGTCCCTTCGGGGACATCCGATAAAATTGGAACGATACAGAGAAGATTAGCATGGCCCCTGCGCAAGGATGACACGCACAAATCGAGAAATGGTCCAAATTTTTTTTCTAATCTCCGCTCCTTTGCTCTCGCTTGCCTCCTTCAATGGCTTCCTTTCTCATCTTTTTTTTTTTTAATATAAATGTCAGTTGGGTGTGGAGACGGGAGTAACAGTGGCGAGAGGGTAGCCAAAGAAGAGAGCTTTCAAGTAGTTCAGTTTTAGAGGCGTTGATTTAGATGCTCTCCTTGACATGTCCACCGATGTACTTGTCAAGCTCTTTCCCGCCGGAGCGGGCTGCAGGTAATACGATTTTGGGATTAGAAAGTTCAGAAATTTTAGATGGGCTGTTAGTTCTCATGCTTTTATTCTCGTTATTTTTAATTTGTTTAGGGTTTTGGGTTTATTGCAACGACGGGTTTCAAAGAGGTGTGAAGAGGAAGCCAATGACATCGATCAAGAAATTGCGTAAAGCTGTAAGGTAATTTCTTTTCTTCTATCTCTCTCTGTATTTGTTTATGACTTCATATGATAGCAATTCACACTGCAATTTGGTATTGAGTAGTGTTATCATGTGTTCATTTCACATTATGGGATGTGTTTTCGTTTCTTTATCTCTTCACTCTTTGTCTCTTGTTTGTGTTGATCAAGATCGATCTGCAGTTGCAATCATGGTGCTCGAGATTGGGATTTGTGACTGATTGGTGATTTGATAAATTTGCTGCTGCTGGTGATTTTCTTCTTCTTCTTCTTCTTCTTCTTGTATATGTTTACGCTTTCGTATCACGTGGCTTGAAAATTGTGGCTAGTGCATGACATTGAATGGACCAAGTGAAGTATGGTGGTAAGGCTGCAGTTGTGACAAAAAATAAACCAAAATAAATAATGTTCGTGGACCATCAATCGTTTGTTAATTTGCTAGAATCAGCTCGACAGGATTCAGAGGAAATCATGCTTTGCTTTCTTGCTGTTTCTCTCAGCTATAAATGTTTGATAACATGTGAAAACAAGCATTTATCCTGGTTTTCTGCTTGAGAAAACAAGCATCGATCTAGATGTGCTCTGAAGCTCCCTTCTAATGGCTTTGTATACCACTCCTTGCCTATTCACAGATGTTTGTCCCTCGAAGGTTGGAGAGAGAACATCTATACTGCAAACACATGGCACATATTCAGTTTTCACAGAAAAATCATGGCTGGTGGTGATAAGCATTGATTCTGCTAAACACAACTTGACTTGAAGAGTGCCATACACAGATCAAAAAACACTGCAGAAGGTTCATACGATCAGCTCCATTTTGGTATATGTCTTTATGTGGATGAACAAATTGCCTCTTAAGTTTCTTCAATGAGGCAATGGTCACATGAATATTGCTCTCAAATATTATTTTTTTTAACAAAATTAATGTACATTAATTATGAACTACCCGCAGTGAAACATGGACAACCATTTAGTTTTTTGCTAAATTGATTCCGAAACATACCAGTTGTTGCTGTTCTTAAACGAAAAAAAAAATAAAAACAATGGGACATAGATTTTATTTTGAAAATATAAAAATTTATTTAAAACCGTTTCAAAATCAAATTTATTTTATGTTTTCGTTCTTAAACCATATATGTTTTTGTTTTTTTTTTTTATCTTTAAATAGTAAATAAACGCTACCGATTTTATTTGTATAGCTAGAAAATGCAACTAAAATTAGGTTAAACATTTTTCATAAACAACCTTCTAATTTCATCCTAATTTTATAAAATAGAAGCAATATTATAGACCTTCCATGACCAAGAATAGATATTTTCAAGAAATAGAAAAGGAAAACTCATGCATCGCCCCATATTATGTTTCCTATCATTCAAAATAGGAACACTGAAAGAAAATATAATAAAATATTGAGAATTATGATCAAAATAAAATAATATTTATTATGAACATGGAAAAATTTTATTATTTAAACAAATTTTAATATATTTATTTTTATCTCTTATTATTTGTATATTTTCTATTGTGAAATAGTAAATAAACACAACCTTTGATGAACGTTTTTCATAAACAACCTTTAACTTTGAAGCTAATATAATCTTTTGTTCTTTTATTTTGATGTGGGTTACTTTTCCAAAAATATTTCTACAAAGTATAAATAATAACACAAAGTCAAAATAATAAAACAATATTGAGAATTGAGACCAAAATAATACATTACTGCTGGTGACGTAATCAAGTTGAGAGCCAACCCAACTGAGCGAAACGTGTAGTCGCAACGGGACTAGATATCCCACATCGTCTGGTTAGAGAACATATGACGTATTTAAGTAAGCGAAGCAGAGAGCTGTTAATCGTCCCTTCGGGGACATCCGATAAAATTGGAACGATACAGAGAAGATTAGCATGGCCCCTGCGCAAGGATGACACGCACAAATCGAGAAATGGTCCAAATTTTTTTTCTAATCTCCGCTCCGTTGCTCTCGCTTGGTTCCTTTCTCAATTTTTTTTTTAAATGTCAGGTGGGTGTGGAGACGGAAGTAACAGTGGCGAGAGGGTAGCCAAGCTCTTTACCGCCAGAGCGTGCTGCAGGTAATAAGATTTTGGGATTAGAAAGTTCAGAAATTTTAGATGGGTTGTTAGGTCTCGAGCTTTTATTTCCGTTTATTTTAATTTGTTTAGGGTTTTGGGTTTATTGCAACGACAGGTTTCAAAGAGGAGTGAAGAGGAAGCCAATGGCATTTATCCTGGTTTTCTGCTTGAGAAAATTCATGGTGTTATTGTCTGTTTGCTGTTGATTATGTTACTTAAGAGACAGCACCAGATAGTCATTCAATCACACATATTCCCTGTATGGGTACAAGAGAAATAGGTTAATATTTGTTTTTCTTACTAATTTTCAATTTCATACTAATGAATGCATTGCCGGATATTTAAAAGCTTTTAAGAACTCTGAAAACTTAACGAAGCTATGAAGTAAGGAGCTCTTGATTTTATAACAGAAGGGTTGGTTTATTCAATAGAAGGTAGAAACGATATGTATAGCTATTAATTGAATAGAGTTCTGATGACTGCCTCTGTGGTGTAACTTCTGCATAACTTATTTTGGGTGCAAGTTTCAGTGTGCATGTTGTGTGTGCATGTTTCCATGCCCTTTCATGCTTGCAAGCATGTATGTGCAGGTCACTGAGTTTTCAATTTACGTTGATAAAGCTTTACAAAATAAGTGATTGATAAAGATTGCTGCATTCGGGACTTGTTTGTGATAAATGCATCAAACTGTGACCATTTAGAAAGGGAGATTCTAAAGCTGGCCCCTAAATCAAGTTGCCTTACAAGAAAATTTTAAATTTCTGGTTAAACCCTCATGGCATGGTATAGTTTGAGTATAGTCTGTGGTCTACTCTGTTTTTCGGTGGCTTGGAACAGAAAAGGGAGGCCCCAGATGGTGAGAAGCCAGAGCCCTTGAGGACTCATCATAGAAATATGATCATTGTGCCCGAGATGATTGGCCATTATCTTTCTGGGTTCTCAGTTTCTTACAAAGCCGTTATGCATGGAAGACCTGGACACACACTTCCAGATTCATTCCTCTCAAGTGAAATGGGACATTTAATTTGGGTGGCTGTGGATTTTTCTGCACCTTTTTTCGTTCTCTAATTAGTTTTTCGATGAATTGTTGTTGTGAACCTGTGATGATTACATGAGGCATATCCAGAGAAGATATGCGATTGCATTTGAGATCTTATTATCAGTGAAAGCTGTTGCATGCAGATTTTAATGTCACTTTGTTCGCTGCTCTTACTACTACTTATTGTTTTTTGTTTGATTTCTTTTTTATAGTGTATTAAATAAGAGCTCAAAAGTTAACTTGTCACAAACTCTAGTTTTATCTTATTTGCATAAAGTTTATGATATTATATTTGGATAATTATGTTTTTGAATGATTTAACAAATACATATAAATGTGTGTGCGAGGTTTAGATATACTTCAGCAGAATAAAATCATTCATGGAAATCATCAAAGATGTAAGATATGGATACAAGAAGTTCAAGAACAAGAAATTTGATGAAATAACAGTTTTGATCTCAAGGATCAAAGATCTTGTAACAAGGGTTTGCCAAAAAAAACTTTTCAACTTTGTAGTTGGCTTGATTTGTTGTTTTTAAATTTTAATTTTTAATATTGAATTGATTGAAAATTAAGTTTGATGTTTGATTTGATTTATTTTAAATGTGATTATTATAGTCTTATGATCCGCAGATTTAAAAGATTAACTGAGATTTATGTAATATGTTGTCATTTTAACATCTTTTTAAAAATTTTTTAGTTAAATTATATTATTATCGGTTATTCATATTGTTTTTGAACCTTTTAAATTGATTAAGTCAAATGTTATATAGTTTAAAACTTATATTATTATTGGTTGTTTATATTGTTTTTGAACCTGTTAAACTGATTAAGTCAGCTTTTATATAGTTTAAAAGACACCCCACGAAATCAAAAAAAAACTTGAAAAATATTAAATAAGCTTGAATGTTTCCTTTTTACTTTAATTGTTTTTTATCATACCCGCTGTGGATTGCTGGACAACAATAATAATGGAAACAACAATAAAGACAAAAAGATTTATTTCTCTGTGCTTTTTAATATAAAAATTTAGTTTAAAATTATTTTAAAAATATATTTATTTTTAATTTTGTAACTAAACATATTAATGTTTTTTTTACAGTAAAACAATGAACGAATACTATTTAAGATATTTGCATAGCTAGGAAATATAATTAAAATTAGGTAAATGTTTTTCATAAACAACCTTCAACTTTGAAGCTAATGAAATTTTATTATTTTTTATTCTGATGTGTTTATTTTTCAAAATAAATCATATATAGAAATAATAAGACCTAAAGTTAAGATAATAACACAATATTAAGAATTGAGACCAAAATTAAAGAAAAAATGTTATGAACATCGAAAAACATTATAGTTTAAACTTATTTTAATATAATTTAAACTCAACTAAGTAAATTTTAATTTTTGTTAAACGGGTAGTGACTGTGCCCTTTAGCAAAAGGCACAGATTCGGGCGGGTGACACCTAAAACAAGGTTGGGCTCAAATATTTCATCGCCCCAAGTCAAGCCCCATTAATTGTTTACTGGTGGTGACGTAATCAAGTTGAGGGCCAACCCAACTGAGCGAAACGCGTAGTCGCAACGGGACTGGATATACCACATCGTCTGGTTAGAGAACACATTACGTGTTTAAGTAGGCGAAGCAGAGACCTATTAGTTGTCCCTTCGGGGACATCCGATAAAATTGGAACGATACAGAGAAGATTAGCATGGCCCCTGCGCAAGGATGACACGCACAAATCGAGAAATGGTCCAAATTTTTTTTCTAATCTTCTGCTCCTTTGCTCTCGCTTGTCTCATTCAATGGCTTCCTTTCTCATGTTTTTTTTAAATATAAATGTAGCGAGAGGGTAGCCAAAGAAGAGAGCTTTCAAGAAGTTCAGTTTTAGAGGCGTTGATTTAGATGCTCTCCTTGACATGTCCACCGATATACTTGCCAAGCTCTATCCCGCCGGAGCGGGCTGCAGGTAATAAGATTTTGGGATTAGAAAGTTCAGAAATTTTAGATGGGCTGTTAGTTCTCATGCTTTTATTCTCGTTATTTTTAATTTGTTTAGGGTTTAGGGTTTATTGCAACGACAGGTTTCAAAGAGGTGTGAAGAGGAAGCCAATGACATCGATCAAGAAATTGCGTAAAGCTGTAAGGTAATTTCTTTTCTTCTATCTCTCTCTGTATTTGTTTATGACTTCATAAGATAGCAATTCCCACTGTGCAATTTGGTATTGAGTAGTGTTATCATGTGTTCATTTCACATTACGGGATGTGTTTTCTTTTCTTTATCTCTTCACTCTTTGTCTCTTGTTTGTGTTTATCAAGTTTGCTCTGCAATTGCAATCATGGTGCTCGAGATTTGGATTTGTTACTGATTGGTGATGTGATAAATTTGCTGCTGCTGGTGATTTTTTCTTCTTCTTGTATATGTCTACGCTTTCGTATCACGTGGCTTGAAAATTGTGGCTAGTGCATGGCACATACAGTGGACCAAGTGAATTATGGTGGTAAGGCTGCAGTTGTGACAAAAAATAAACCAAAATAAATAATGTTCGTGGACCATCAATCGTTTGTTAATTTGCTAGAATCAGTTAGATAGGATTCAGAGGAAATCATGCTTTGCTTTCTTGCTTGTTTCTCTCAGCCATAAATGTTTGATAACATGAGAAAACAAGCATCTATCTTGGGGTTTTCTGCTTGAGAAAATTCATGGTGTTTTTGGCTGTTTGCTGTTGACTATGTTTCTTAAGAGTCAGCACCATGATGGTCATTCAATCACGTATATTCCTGGATGGATACAAGAGAAATAGCATTTCCAGATGATTAAAAGCTTTTAAGAACTTTGAAAACTTGAAAAGTTATCGAAGAAGAAGCTCTTGAGTTTATAACAGATGGGCTGGTTTATTCAATAGAAGTTAGAAACGATATGTATAGCAACTAATTGAATAGAGTTCTGATGACCACCTCTGCGGTGTAACCATTCTGCAAAAATTATTTTGGGTGTTTCTGTGTGCTTGTTTCCATACCCTTTCATGCATGTATCATGTATGTGCAGTGCAGGTCACTGAATTTTCATTTGGGACTTGTTTGTGAAAAATGCATCAAACTGTGACCATTTAGAAAACAGAGATTCTAAAGCTGGTTCCCAAATCAAGTTGCATTACAAGAATATTTTAAATTTCCGGTTAAACCCTCATGGTATATGGTATATTTTGAGTATAGTCTGTGGTCTACTCTGTTTTCTGGTGGCTTGGAACAGAAAAGGGAGGCCCCAGATGGGGAGAAGCCAGAGCCCTTGAGGACTCATCTTAGAAATATGATCATTGTGCCCGAGATGATTGGCCATTATCTTTCTGAGTTCTCAATTTCTTACAGCCCGTTATGGATGGGAGACCTGGTATTGGTGCAACACGCTCTTTCAGGTTCATTCCTCTCTAGTGAAATGGGGCATTTACTTTGGGTGGATGTGGATTTTTCTGCACCTTTTTTCTTTGTCTAATTAGTTTTTTGATGAATTGTTCTTGTGAACTTGTTATGATTAGATAAGCATATCCAGGGAAGCTATGCGATTGCATTAGAAATTATATTATTAGTGAAAGCTGATTCAAATTACTCTTTTCAAACTCATATTTTAATCAAGTGTTCGGAAAACATGGTGATTTTAAAAGACTGGTCAGGACAATGGCTAAACCCAAAATCAGAATTAGATGGATCAACCAAATCACGAGTTAACTTATCAAGTGATACAAATTTATCCAGATTAACTTTTAAAACCGTTGGAAAAAAACCTTGCCGTGGCTGAACTTCGGATGACAGTCACCTTGGGTTGGATTGAGTTTAATAGCTATGGTGTGCACGTTTTGGCTGAAGGACGTCCACCTAAAATTTCCTCTTATTATATCCAGCGAACCTGAGTTTTCATCTCAATAAACTTGGCTTATTGAACTAAAGAAAAGTGTAAATTGAACTAATCAAGAGCGGAAGCAAAGTTAATATTACTCGGAATCAAGTTTAAATTGGCTGTCCATCCCAAGAAATCGTCACTGGGAAACTCGAATTCCAATATTAAATGAAGGCAATAAAATGGTATACGGAGCACAACTGAACAATCTGTTGCTAAGGTGCCACCGGTGAGTTAGAAATGCTATCCTAAGGTTAGGGATTGATGATTACCATCCAGTCAAATCGCAGCACCATGTCCTCTTCAGTGTCTAGCCATGTCTTTTTTAACCCAATATAGGTGTAAAGGATGAAGGTAGAATTGGAGAGTTGGTGATAAGGTAAACATTTGTTGACGGCCAAAATGAGTGTGTGGTAAAGAGCCATACATTTTGTTCCCTAGGGCAAGGAAGTTCGGTTTCCATGATGATAATGGTGGTGACAGTTGTGGTGGATGGTTGGGGTGGTGGTTGTGGTTTATTTGATGATTGAAAAATATTATTTATTTATTACTGTTTGTTTCAAAAATATTTGCTGTAAAACAAACACCTACGAGTTGCAAATAAGCTTTACGCACGGGGCCAAAATTGCCAGGGTTTGGCATGATTTAAAGGAAAAGTTGCTGTCATTGCTCTAGGGCCTAGGCTATGATGGGTTGCTTTCTTTACTTTGGACTCCGTTTGAAAGCTGCCACTTTAGGACTTGCTGTGCAAAACATTCTTTCTGACAAAGATTTAGTGATGCTCCTAGTGACTTGTGTTTCTGGGCTGGTTTCCTTCACAGAAGAGGGAGCTGCTCGTATGAACTTAAGCGAGAAAGAGAGAGCCAACTCAATTATGGTGCCCAAAGTGTGAATATGAAGATTCCACAAGTTATTTTACTTGTATTTCTCCTCCATGAGGAATTTGGCAGAGCAACAGGGATGGTATGCTGACCAGATTATAGGAGATGACATTCCCTAACTACTATGAATTCTTCTGCGTGCATCTGATAGGTTGCTCAACGTCTGTCGTGATGAATAAGCTTAAAGCAGCTCAGAGAGGTCTACACGTTGCTTGAGACCATAAGCTCCCCAAGTAGCCATGAAAATGATGGCAGTCAGGGTTTGGATAAGCAGGCGACCTGTTTGAAGCTGTTCTTGATACCAGGAAATTAAGTAAAAGCTTTTAACATGCCACACTGTTGTTAAACAGGTGAATAGGATCCCTGGTTTTCTCTTTATTTCACTGTAAAGTCAGGAGCAACTCTTCTTTTTATTTCTCTGTAGATGCCAAGGGAATGCTTGTCACAGATAAAACAGCATGTATTAAGTTAATTACTTTATAAAAAGAGCCGAAAAACGCTGACATATGAAGATCACCATGCCAATAATAGAAGCCAAAATTGTACTCGCAAAACATCCTGTCGTGTTTTGCATACAAGAAATAGAAGAAAACCTGGCACAGAAACAAACTTAGATTTGCGAATGCAATGATCAAAAATAAAACTTGGATTTTGAAGGAAGTACAAGTTTACAATTTGTGATCCCTATTCTATATAAGAGCAGTTCAAACCAGGCTAACCCTAAAGCTAAATACTTAAAAACCCTGTCAATGAATGACGATCTGTTCCATCATATCCCATCTCAGGTCTGAACAACATATTATATACAGTAGTAATTCACAACAAAACTCCAAATGGTTCTGGTTGGATTTGAACTATTGGAAGTCGAGTTCTTGAAGTGAGATCAAATGAAGAGATCAACTATGTTTCATGTATGCGCAGACTGCGACGAGATCAACCTAGAATGGTTATGGTCACCTTCATAGGTTACAATCAGCATTGAAGGTTCTTCCAGGCATCTCTCAACGTGCTTTCTCGCTGGGCAGCCTCTCAGACTGCTACATTTATAGTATCCCCTGCATTACAAATATTTTTGAATAAACCAGGAAAACATGCTCATCTAAACAATTCAGACTTTAGCAGCATACACTGACAATTTCTGATTGCTAAACAAGGTAAATGTAAGTGATGCAAAACATTCACACTTTTTTAATAGTATAAACTATATGATACTTATTCTGCAATTAATCAGCTACCTAAAAGACAGCAATCTTAGGAAGTTATTTATCGGCTAGTTTTTCCAGAGCACAGAGTTGTGCCGGATAACGTTGGCAAGTGAAAGTGAAAAAAATCCTCCGACTCGTAGGAACGTAAATTGTTATCACATCAAAACAAAGGAAAACTAAGACAATCTAACATAATGATCAACCGCAGATCATAAAGCTAAACTAATAGGAGGATATTAGAGTGAAGCTTAAATCAGATATACCTAGGATGTGGAGAGCCCTTAATTGGCTTTTGTCCATACTTCCTCCATGAATACTCATCAGGAGGAATGTCTGCCACCTTGTTGCTAATTGCAGGAACTTTAATGGATCTCTTCACCCTCAGTTTTCTAAAGACAAAGAAAGTTGATTACAATCAAAATCAACAAAAAAATCAAACATAGAATATAACATGGGGATTTTGATCTTACCTCCTCTTTGAGCAATGACATTTACCACCACTAGCACATTTCGCATTCCCATCTTCTCCTTTACCAGAACACTTCCTCCTTGTTTGTTGTGAGATGTGATCAGATGAGTGAGGCATGCCAATCAAATGGAATGAATCTCCATCAAAATTAGACACAGCACCATCCATGCTCAGAGATGAAATGAATGATCTTGTGGACGACATGGTTGGTGCGCAAGTAGACCCATCAAACTTAAGGTTTATCCCACTATTACTCCTGGAATACACCCTATCAACCTGATACTTCATTTGTTGCTGCTGTTGCTGAAAGTGCACCCTCTGTATCTGCTGATGTTGTTGGAGAAACTGAAAGTTTGGTGGTGGTTTTGTTTGTGCAATTTGTAGAGGAGTCCTGGTGTTTGAGTTCAATTCAAGTACTGGGTTTTCAAGAAACATTTTCTGGGCAATTTGCACAGGAAGTTTAGACTTAGCATCCATGTCACCAAGTGGGGTTTCGAGAAAATTTGGAGGCACCATCTGGAGAGGTTTTGGTGCTAAAATTGTTTTGCAATTAGGACTATCTAGGAAGATGTTTTGAGGCAAAGATGATCTAAACTTCTTCAACTTCCTTACTCTTCCATGACCTAAACCAGTGCTCAAAAGAGAGATTACTCTCTTGAACTTAAACACAGTCTCTCCAGTTTCCACCATTAAGTTCCTACCCTGAACTTGATCCTTTGACTGACACAAAAGGCCAATAACTCTATTGCAGCTCTCGATAGCTGCCTTGTGTGCCTCCTCAACCTCCTCCATACTAACTCAAACTCAAAGAACCAAGATTTATCTGTCAAAACCTCTTAAACCCAAGTTCATCACTTAGCTAAAACAATCACCACAACACAAAATGGCACATACCCAAACAATGAGGTATTGCCAACAAACAAAAGCTCAATACTTTTGCACCATTAAAAAGTTGCTCAAAACACAAGCAACTTGAAGACCAAAGCATCATCGGAGGTACCCGGATTAAAATTAAAACTAGCCATTCTTATTTTGGCTAATTCTGGGCAGGAACCATGGCTATTCAGAAAAAAAAAAAAACAGGCAACAGCTTCAAAAACAAAAACAAGAAGATCAAACCTTGTCAAATTTGATAAGTGATAGTGTCATTATAGCTTAAAGCCATGTTAATGGTGGTGTGAAAGTGAAGACACTTGAAGTCTCTTTCGTTAAAATGACCCAAAAGAAAACAAAGTCTCTCTTTAACTTGAAAACAACTACTGACTGCTACATAAATAAATCAAAAGAAGGAAAAGGAAAAGAATCTAACAAAGGCAGAGGAGAACAGAAGTGCTCAGCTGCAGAGCTCAACATAGAAACAGAAAAAATGAAACTCGTGTCCCTGTCAAAGATCCTAAGCGGGTTCCACTCCAAAAAAACATAGTCATTCTTTTTTACTAGATTTTAACTTAGTTTCCGAATTTCCAAGAGAATAACAGGTTAGTCCTTTTTCTTCAAGAAATTCCATTTTTAATTCCAACATTTTTAAAAACAATTGTAATCCAGGCCCTCTGTTAGATTGAGGGTTAAGGGATTGGATTGTGATTTTTTAAATTAAGAAGACTTTTTTATCAATTGTTAAACATATAGGGACTAAGATATGATTTCCTCCTCCTTATGTTTTCTTCTTTCAACTTTATTTTATTTCTTTAATAAGAAATTTAACTTCTTTTCTACTTTCGAATTATTATTATTATTATTTTGGTTCTGCAATTCATAGGAATAACCTTTTCTTTTTGTCAAAATGTCTGCCAAAGGTGGGCCCAGAAGTCCACTGTGGACAGTGGATACATGCATCCCAAGATAGCCGTTGGAAGATAGACGTCCAAGATTTTGCCACGTGGGTGTACAGGTGACACTTGTCCCAAGAATTTTGATGGGTGCAGCCCTTTTGCTGTCTGTAAACCGGTGAGGTTGAGAGAAAAAAAAGAAGAAAAAAGGTTTCGGGGTTTGTGGCGGGGCCCATGTCAGGACAAAGTTGACCTCAACAGAGATTCTCCCTGCCCAGCTGAGCCTGAGGCCATGGATGATTGGTGCAAGGAAATGAACTTCTCTCCATTCTCTCCACTATGGATAATGGCTGGTTAATGATTAGTCTTTTTGATGAATCATAATTTATCAAACAAAAAGGACTGTTTTGGATTAAAAAAAAAGATAGATGATGATATTTTCTTTTCTTGGTTTTTAATCAGAAATTCACCAAACATTTTTTTTTTATATATACATAAATCGTAGAATCAATTATTGTTGTAAGATTTTTTAAAGTTGACTCGACTCAGGGTTAGTGGCGTGGGTTGAGCCATGGATTCACATGTTAATCTAAATTATATTTTGTTTTTTTATTGAAATGATGTTTTTTTAATAAAAAATAAAATGATAAGTTTATTTTTTTAATTTAGTTTTTATTCTCTTGATTTTTAATTTTATTTTGGATTTTTTTTGTGAATTTGATTTTTCTTTTTAATTTTTTCGTTCAATTCAAAATTCGATGATATTTCAGGTTTGACCCTCAATGTTTTGATTTTTATTTTTTATTCTTAGCTATCTTATCAAATTATAATTTGTTTTCAATTTCATCCTTATATCCATGATCTTGATTTTTTTCTGTTAAATTTGGTCATCATGCTCCTAATTGTTTTTTACTTTTTTGTTAATTTGATTTTTTTAATTTTGCCATTCAAAATTTTAGGTTATCCTCTCATTTTCTTTTCCTTTAAATGAGGCTTTTATTCTCGTAATTGTTATTTTTTATCTTTAATTTTTTTATTTTATTATTCAATATTTGATTTATCGGGATTAGGTTTATGTGGTTTTTCTTATAGTTTTTAGACCCGACTCGGGAGTTGATCCTAGACAAGTACCGAGTCACGAGTTAAGTGGGTTGACTTGAGTGAACCCAAGTCAGCCAATTTTTTTTTATTTTATAAAAAATAAAAATGATAATATTTTAAAAAAATAAAATAAAATAGTCAACGAGTTTTGACTGCATTTTTCTTGGGTTAAGCGGGACATTGGTAAACTTTTTGACCGTTTTACATTGGATCAAATCTCCCTCAATTTCTTTTGAAACCCGACCTGACTTAAGCCTTGGATCTCGGGTTTGCCCGTCAGGTCAAGCCGAGTTTTAAACTAGTGGCTCTCTAGACAGAGTGTTTCCGGTTTAATCACTATCTAGGGTCATAGGTTTGAGAAATTTACACATGTTAACATAGTTTTTTTTATCCGATTACATTATTCGAAATTGTTCATTTTAAAAAATAAATTATGTTATTTTCTTTGATTTTCTTTTAATCAAATTATTCACATCTCATGATCTAGGTAGAAGGTTTAATCGAGTTATCCAGGGTTTTTTTAGATCACTTTTTTATCTTTTTTTATTTTGACCTTTAAAATTCAATTTTTTTAAAAATTAAACTTCATCTTTTTTCCTATTTAACCTTCTATAGGATTATTCTGTTTGCATGATTCTACTCGTAAATTTTGACGACCTCACCCAAGTTTACTAATACTTTCTTTTTCTAGACTTTTTTGTTTATTGATTTTTTTTCCTGATTTTTTTTTTATTTTTTGATTTTTGAGGCTTGTCAATCATATTTTTTTTAGTTTTTTTTTTTATGATGTTTGAGTCGTGATTATTTTTTTTAAAAAAATACACCTATAACACTACGATACAATAAAAATCAACCCGACCCCACGATGAATCACGAATCACCCTATCTAAGCACCTAGATAGGTAGTGAAGCAAAATACTCTCCATCTTAGAATTTATGAAAATGGTAATAAACTTTTGGTAGAGGCTCTTCTTGTAACTATCAATAGCTAGCAACTATCAATTCAAATAAATCGATTAGCCCCGAAAGTCAAAACTCGAAGAATATCATAATAGTTCATGATAATAATTGTTGAATTATTTAGTTTATTTTATCATGCTTGACCAATAGCATAAATATATACACACACACACATTTTCAACCATGCCCATCCACAACTCCTACCAAAATCATGGTATGTTAAAGGAATAGGCAAGCAGCCAAGATCATGATGAACCCTGCTTTGCTTTTTCCTTGTTAAAAGCTTGTAGCATCCATTCAGGAACTTACAGCTCTTGCAGCCAAAAGATTCAGCATGTTCTTGATGGGATTAATTACGAGGTTTGCGAGTGTGATAGTAATTATAATTTAAAGTGTTTTTTTTAGAAATGAATCAAAATAATATTTATTCGATGGCAGGTGTAAACACCATTGTTCTTGTTGTCATTTATCACTTCAACAGTGTTCAAGGTTCCTTTAAAAATTCGAGGATGGATAGCAAGCAAAAGCATTAGGATTTGGCAGCACTAGCGATGTCTCAATCCCATATCATGACCCCATTAAGCCTCAAGTCTTGATTTGTTGTCAAATGGGTTAATCATTGATCCTATTTTTATCCAATTGTTTGTGATTAATTTGGAAATCTATGCAGCCTTCAATGATTCCTTCCACTAAAACAATGACGAACGATCGAGTTGATGATAAGCATGCTTTGCATTTTATAGACTTTCAGCAATTCCATAAACTGCGTGTTCAGCTTATAATATTATTCAAGCTTCTTATCATGCTTGTCTTTTCTTTTCTTTTTTTTTTTCTAGAATATGTTCAAATTATTAAAAAATAATTAAAAAGATACCGGTTTGATATTTTTCGAATAAAAATCTATTTAAAAAACAATTTAAAAAGCGGGTTGAATCGAAAAAACAATATTCCCAAGTCATTTCGTCATTAAAAATTGTGAATAGTGTGTTCATCTCAAATACTAAATTAGTCATTAATTAATCTGGGGTTTGAGTTCGGTTTAATTAAGTGACATTTGCACTAATAATCAATTACATGACATGTTTGCCTGACGTTTGATGACTAAATGTCCACTAGATTAAGCAAAGATACTATGAACTCTCTTGTCTGTTTTTTTGGTGCTAATCCAATTGTTCATCTTCTAGAAATATAGAATTCATCATTATAAATAAATAAATAAATTTTAATTATTAAATTTAATTCAATAAAGAACCTAATACGCAACTATGACTTTGGTGGATGCAAGCAATATTTAATAAATAAAACATATTTATCAGATAAGATTAATCATATTACTACCAAAAAGTGGGTCCCCCAAGCCAAGATGTTTAAGAAATTAAAGCTTGATAATTTTTTCTTAATTTTTTTGAGAATAATTAATTAACTATGAAGCTTGATTGATTAAATGACACTAATTGTGTGCTACACTGTACTTCATGGTAAGCTAATCTTTGTACAGTCCTTAATTAAGGGAGATATTTCGAAGTTTAATACGTCAATGGCATGGCAGGGAAGAAAATGCAATGACGATATATATATATATATATATATATATATATATATATATATATATATATATATATATATCCACTGGTCACCAATTCAATACTTAGAAAGATGTTTTATTTCTTACAGATTTTTTTTATACAGTGACACATGTTGGGTTGATCTTAAATCAATTATATCTAGTTCTTGGTTAGTTCAATACTAGAGCATGTGTATAATGTGGGCTGACCAAATTTTATCCAAAGTTAAAAAAATATTAAGAGTATATTAGAGAAAAAAATAAAAAATTAGAGATTCGAGTCATTAATTATACTAAACTTAATAAGCTAGGTTAATTTAAATAATTTAAATAAAAAAATACAACTACAATAAATAATTAATAAAAGAAATTGACAATGTAAAAAAGTAAAAAAAAAAACAAACGGAGCTCATCTAGGTTAGTATATTAAATCTATGACCTAGCCGCGATACCAGAGTAACCTCATCGAAAAAAAATTAAATAAAATTATAAAACTTAATTATAAAACATCTCGATGTTCAGGGGAGAAACTGGAAAAAAATAATTTTAAAAAAGTAATAAACAAAAGATCTATGTCAACCCATAATAACTTGCTAATCCAATAGAAAGAAAAAGAAAAAGAAAGAAACACGAAAATTAATTCCTAACCAATCAAATATTGAAAAATAAAATTGAAAAAAAATTAATTTAAAAAAAGGATCTTAAAAAAAAATAAAGTCAACTCGTGTTAACTTTCAAAACCCGTGACCTTAGTCATAAACCTGAAACCAACTCTATAGAAAGCAAACCCTAAAAAAACAACAAAGCAAAATTATAAAACAATAAAAAGCTAGAGATGAAAATGAAAAAACAAAATACAATAAAAAAGTCTAAAGCAAAAGAAATAACAATTACAAAATAATTGAAATAAAATGTCGAGGGGTGAAATTGAAAATAAAATTCAATTAGAAAGGGGTAAAAACAAATAAACAATAATCAAAATAATGATAATCAAATTTGATATACAAATCTAATTAAACCAAATAATGAGAGATGCAATTGATAAAAAACCTATAAAAAATTAAAAAAATAATAATTACAAAATAAGGATCAAATTAGATACACAAAATAAATGAAAAGATACATAAAACCCATGACCCTGGTCATGAGCCCAAAACCAACTCTATAGAAAACAAACCCTAAAAAGCAACATAGCAAATTATAAAACAATAAAAAGCTAGGTATCAAGTTAAAATACAAAATACAATAAAAAAGCCTATAAAACCAAATAAATGACAATTAAAAGAATCAATTAGACCGTTCATTGATTGAACCAAGTTTGTGTCTATGCGCACAATATTTTTTTTATTTTTTTCAATTTTTTTTAATAATTCAATCTAGTTTTTAATTCGTTCAAACCAGATAATTTCATGTAAGTTTTTAGTAAATCGATTACAAAAATAATCTATATTTTTGAACCAGACCAATCCCAGGTTCAATTCATCGGTTCATTGGTTGAACCAAGTTTTAATAACTATACCAAAGAGTCATGAAAAAAAAATTCAATAATTGGTTAAAAAACTTGAAATCATGCATGTAAGAAATCCATGATCAAAGTGTTATAACCAATGGAATCATGTAAATCGAGAAATCCTTCGTTATGAATAAACCAACCATTACACATTAACATTTAATTCAAATTACAATCTACCCCATTGCCTGTAGTTCACAAGTTATGCCAATTTACGGTTTTGACATCTCAAACGACATACCAGTTGGAGCTGTTCAAATGACATGTCGTTTGATTCCTCATAATTCTGATGGCTGCTTGGACGAGGTCTTCTATTACCTCCTGCATAATGCCTACAATTCTCCTTAGACATGTTCCGTTTTTGGAGAAAAAAACTTAAGTGAATTAGTTCAAGAAGACATGGAATTCGATAAAGAAATCTTCTTCTTACAGTGACAAAAAAAAAAAAGTAGCAGAAAAAACAAATTCCCAGGATCATCTTCCTCTAACCTTCATTTAGTCATGACATGACCTATCAAGTTACATGCTTCAAGGTTGAAACAAATTAACATTAAGAACATAGAGAGGCATGATGTTCCTTTCATCTAATCAGAATGCTATCAGACTTGATAATGAGTTGTTGCAGAACTTGATATGTCAAGAGAATTTCCCTTAAGAATCATATCATGCATTGTATGTCAAGTTGCTTTTCCTTCATCATTTTGTTTTCTTGACAAATGTTTCAGCAACATTGATATGAAGCAGAATTCAAGCAAAGAGAAAGTCTAGAAACTAAGATAAGAAAAAAAAAAAAGAAATAGATTCAAAATTTTATGAGATAATACATCTTTAATACACAAGTTAAATGGTAGATTGAGTAAAACATATAGAGTAGCAGGCTGGCATGGAGATCTTGACTCCTTTTCTTGATCCTTTATGTAGAGTACAAGAGCTATGAATTAAACAAGCCTCACCATTATGTAATAATACTAATAAAACACAAGTAGAGGATATCCACCAAATAGGGAACAAAAAATGATCACCCTCTTAAGTGACCAAGAAAACTGGATTTACATGCTTGAGTTCCATGGCCTCCACTGATCCCCATTCGAGGTAGCAGAGCGGTTCCCAAGAACGTTATGTTCATCGCCCTTTTGGATTGACAATCTGAGAGAAGATATCTCCAGAGTCTTCAGATCCTCCACTCACTTCACTAATGCTTCCGAGGCTGAGATTGTTATAATGCATTTCCAAGTTGCGGTTTGTTATACTTTCTTCAGAAGTTTCACTTCCCTCACCTTGTGATCTATCATTTGAACCTTCAGGGTTGTCCTGCAATTGGAGGGCAAATTCAAGATTCCATAGGACATCACCCATGTTAGGGCGTTCGGGTCCTGATTCAGCCAAGCACTTATCAGCTGTCTCTGCGAACTTCTTCAGGCATTCAGGGGTAATTTTTCCCTTGATGTGAGGATCAATGATGTCCTCAATAATTCCTTTCTTTTGACAATGAAGAGCCCAATCAGCGAGACTAACTTGTTCTTTTGGTAGGCTAGGATTGAGAGCAGGCCTTCCACACAGAGCCTCGAATAGGACAACTCCAAATGAGTAGACATCAGATTTCTCAGTCAATTGTTGCCTCCTAAAGTATTCAGGATCCAAGTAACCGAAGCTGCCCTTGACCACAGTACTAACATGGCCCTTGTCCATATCAGGACCGGTTTTCGAGAGCCCAAAATCAGAAACCTTGGCAACCCAGTTCTCATCCAACAGAATGTTTGTGCTCTTGACATCCCTGTGAATGATTGTGTACTTAGCCCCAGTGTGAAGGTAGTGAAGTCCCCTTGCTGCTCCAATACAAACCTCCAACCGTTGCTTCCATGACAGACGAGGTTTCTTGGTATTGTAAAGATGCTCCCTCATAGTTCCAAGTGCCATGTAGTCATAAACCAGGCACATCTCACCATCTTCATCACAGAAACCGATCAATGAGACCAAATGCTTGTGTCTCAACTTCGAAAGCATCTCAATCTCAGTCATGAACTCATTAACTCCTTGTTCTGATTGTGGATTTGATCTTTTAATGGCCACTTTGGTTGCTTGATCAATAACTCCTTTATACACCTTACCGAAGCCTCCAACACCAATGACATTAGACTCATCAAAATTCTTGGTTGCCCTTTGCATCTCTGGAAGCGTGAAATGGCGACAAAGACCTTGAGCCAGTGTTGAAAGGTGACTGCTTTGAGAACTCTTGCCAGAGATTGATGATTTGCTTACAGTATGGGAATTTCCATAGACTGGTAGCCAGGTGGATGTATGTGAATCAAAACCAGGAATTCTCTTAGTCCTTTGGTAAACAGCAACGCAAACTACAGCAAACAACAAAGCGCCAACTCCACCGACAGTTCCCATCACAGCTTTACTGTCTGTCTTAAATGCCTTATGGCTGGCTTTAGCCATGTGATTAGCAAGCATTTCTGATAACACAGGGTTATGACCTGCCAAGTTGTTGTTCCTGTCACTCATCTTGAATATCTCTATTCCATTGAGTGACGCGTCATAAAATTCAGGTTTCGAAGAGGTTGATGGGTGCAAGTCCACCCGAATTTCTTCATCGCCTTCCTTGTCCTTGACAAAAACTGCGTAGTCTTTATATGTTGGCACTCCCTTTTCTCCTGTCCACCCAATAATATCGGCTGCATTAGGATCAACCTGGGCAGTTTGATTGTTGATGTAAATGTTAAAGACTTTCTGATTGACTTTGCTTAATTGGAACTCGCAGAAATGCAGCCTCACAACATATGTGAAATTGGCATCAGCCTGAAACAGCCATGTCAAATTGAATTTCATGTTGAGGTCCTTGTAATATCCCATACTTCTTGCCGTTCTGTAAACATCAGGTGGTGCTACAGACTCTGCCAATTCTCCATATCGGACTTCAAAGCTTTCATTACTCTGCAAATTAACCCCAGTTGCCGCACTAAATAAATATGGCGCATCATTATACCAGGTTCTTGTAAGATTACCGGAGTCTTTGGTTGGTGAAATATACTGCCCTGCTACATTCAATCTATACATTGTCTGCAAATTTCCATCCGTGGCGTCAAAAGTTTGGTCAGAAAACCCCACCATTGTCCCTGATCCAAAGAGATCAGGGATTGGAACCAACTCTATAGCATTGATAAAAGCAAAAGCCTCAGGCTTATCTGCTGGTTTAAAGGTGACATTGAGAATATGAGAATTCATGGGAGCTAGAGAATACTCTTTAATGAGGTAAGCCTGAGTGAGAGCCTGCGCTGTAATCGAAGCACTGAAATTGTTCAGGAGAGTAATCCCTCCTGCGACCACCGAGAAATAGGAGTCTGATATATTGAGGCCAGAATATTCAGAAGGATAAAAGGAGAGCCTGAGCCAATAACGCGTTTTCTCTGTGATAGGGAGGTTATAGGTTGCTTCGGATGTGAAAATCCTGGCATCCATGTATGGAACCTCAGAAACAATTGAAGAATCTTGGTATTGAGCTCTGGCGTGTGGATGATTTCCAGAGATGTATTTGACATCCGATTCCCATTTTCTCCCGTCACCATCCCTGCCACCATTTTCTGATCCACAGTTCAAAGACAAACTCTGTGGCTGAGGCCCAATACCGGACACATAAAGGGCATTGAAAAGAAGAGTGAAACAAGCTAAAGAAAACAAAAAATAAATATTAGCATGCATGGCTGAAGAGAAACGGACAGGGAGGGCATGCATTAGGGCGTACAGGAAAGGAGGAACAGTTTTTTTTTTCCTGTACACCGGGACTATTTGTTTTTCTTTCTGAATGTTTATGGAGGGTTAGCTAGCCTAAGCCGTCTTTAATCTTTGATGGAGACTCATGCCTGGATCAGAGGGGATCAAACCAGGCAAGAAGAGGTGATGAAACTTTCTAAAAGTTCTTTTCTTCTCTCTTCTTTTGGGGTGCTAAACATCCATTGTAGGGAACTGGCAGGTTGTTGGAAATTGATGAAGGGGAGAAAGAATCGTAGATTCTATTGCTTTGATTGGTTCTAAAAGCATTGGTTCTAAGAAAATGCCATATTTAGCATCTGTAAGTTGAGTTCTCTAGGGCTTGATGCCCTTGGGACAGTAGTTTTAGGTTGTCGAAAGAGCCACTGAGCTACATTGCATAAAAATCAGAACCAACCAACCATATTTTGCTTATAATTCAGACAACTGTCTTGAGTAGCTGACAAGTCCTCAGATTTTCACGCCGCATAAGAATCTGCTGGATTGCCAAAAATGTGTCTCTGTAAATATATCAGAAAAATGGCTAGCCTTCTAGCGGGTCTCGACTCTCGAGGTTTAACAACATTGCACAGCAAGAACATAAACCTAAAATGTTATTTAGAAAGATGCATGCATGGATGTGACTCTTCACTCATAATTTTTGTAATCATAGGGTTGATAACTTATCTAAGCTAGCTAGAAATTATACTTTATTATAAGGTAATTATAAGGTTTGATCGCGGTAATACTTTCCCTTTTATATTTAAAAAAACCATACTTTATATACTATGTCAAATCAATTTTGAAATTTCATGAAAAAACTAAAATATCCCTATCTTACTCTTCTTTTTCTTCCTTTCTTTTTCTGTCTCTTCTCTTCTCTTCCTTCCTCCTCTCTCCAAGCATGGAGATTTGTCATTGACGGAGTTCGTACACTCTGAATTACTATATTTTTTTCCTTGGTGTTGATTTGCCAACGGAATTATTAAGAACTTGATTAAAAA
Organism: Populus deltoides; assembly: GCA_015852605.2. NCBI lineage: Eukaryota > Viridiplantae > Streptophyta > Magnoliopsida > Malpighiales > Salicaceae > Populus > Populus deltoides. The sequence goes on along the minus strand of CM027574.2, from coordinate 3,999,888 downwards.
ATCTAAATTTTATAATGTTCCGATCCAATTTAATTAGAAACCTGGGTCTGGATAAATTTAAGTCTTGAGTTTTTTAATTTAATAAATTGAAAATATATATTTTATATCAATATATATAGTTGGATTTACAAAATTAACCCAAAAAACCTCTTTAATTCATAAATAACAAATACTCAAAAGATTAAGAAAATATCAAATAACAATATTAAAAAAAGCTAAAAAAAAAAATCATCATGCATACACAAAATTTATTGTGGATTTTCACAATAAAATTATAATTTTACCTTCTATAATAAAAACCATATAACTTGCTTTTAAGGGCAAATCATCTTTTTCATGAGATCTATTTATCATTAATATATTGAATGGGGTATAAAGAACTTTTATCTGCACGGTGTAATATCTAAAATGCCCTTAAAAGTTAAATTTGTATACCTATTTAGGTAGAGGTATTTTTGGTTTTCTATCTTTGTTAACACAATGAAATTACTAAGGTACACTTGTAATATATATATATATATTTTAGGTCAATGCTTTTTGATTTTTTGATAAATTAAATAAAAAAAAGTTGTTGGTGTGTGTAGTGCGCACACCAGCATGTAGGAGGCACCTGCACTTTTTGGACAACACGTGTGATGCCTTTCAAAAGCCAACCGTTGTCTTGACTAACAGATCACGTGGAGGCACATCCAAAAAAGTGACACATGTAAGGCATTTTGCGGTGTTTAAATGCTGAATTTTTTCTCCCTTTTCTTTAGCTAGAATTATAGGTTGTCCCCCATTTTCTTCTTATTTTAATTTTGACATTTATTCTTTTGATTGCTCTTTATTTGTTTTGAATTCTATTTTTGATTAATTTTGGTTTTCAATTTCATCCTTTAACATTTTGTTTTACTTGATATTTATATCAAATTTGATCCTCATTCTTTTATTATTATTTTTTAATTTAATCTCGTATTATTTGATTTAATTTAATTTTTATGTTAAGTTTTGCTTTTATTCTTGTAATTTTTTAATTTTTGTTATGGTTTCTTTTTTGAAATTGGTTCTCTCTCTCTCTTTTTTTTTTAAAAAAATTCATCCTTTAATATTTGATTTGTTTAAAATTGAGTTTTATTAATTATTTCGGTGTAATGATCCTAGTCTCATAACTTGAGTCACGAGTATGAGATTTTAACTTGGATTAATATCGGTTTTTTATGTCTTTTTTTTGCAGCAATTTTATTTTTTGACTTCATAATTTAACATCAGTTTTATTGAAAATTAAGTTTCTTTATTTTTTTTGGTTTTCTTTTTATGATAACAACTTGGTCTCATAGTCAAGGTCACACATTTATCATATTAGCTTGAATTGGCTTAGAGCTTTTACATCTTTATTATTATTATTATTATGTAAAATTTGTTCCTAATTAATTTTTTTAAATTTATTTATTTTTGATTTTAAGCCTTAGACATTGGATGGTTGAAGATTGAGCTTTGTTATTTTTTTTGATGCGGTCATCCTTGTCTTATGACCTGGATCACAGGTATAAGATGTTAGCTTAAGTTGACATCAGTTTTTATTTTTAATTTCTTTTACATTTATTTTCTCTCTTAATTTTAACATTCGACTTTGAATTTATTTATTTCTTTTTTTATATGTTTTTTATGAGAATATCTTGGCTTCATCATAAATTTTTCATTTAATTCAGATTGGGTCAGAGCTCCTTTTTTTTTCTTTTCAATTTCTTTTCATCTTCATCTTTTAGTAGTATAGTCCGAGGCATGCATATATATATATATATATATATATATATATATATATATATATATATATATATATATAGACACACACTTTAAAATAAACTAACAACATTTTACCATTGTTTTTTGAAGTTATATAAAAAAAATAATCTGGGTACAAGCCAAAACGGATGCCATCGATCTATCTAGTTGATAACAAAAATGAATTGGATGTAATTAATTAGTAACAAAAATATATTTTCTGTTGGTGACATTATATATAGAGGAATGTATAAAGCGACAATCATAAGACAGAGAGAGAGAGAGAGAGCAGCTACATGCTAAGAATATTATGTGAATATATAGGATCGTAACTCATCGAATTCTCCGAAATAGACAACACGAAACCAAAAATGGCTAACGCAGCCTCCAAATTTAACAAAAATGTCCTGTAATTGACAGTTACAAATAAATGGCTAACAAATCCTCCCAACGGATAGGCGTGACAGTCGCCCCCCCCATTTTCCTGTCCTCTCTCCTCTCACCCATTAAAGCCTTCTCAATCAAATCCAGCTTGACCTGGTGAGGTTGGTGTCTTATTGAAAATACTTGGAGGAGAAGAGCTTTTCCATAACTTTTCAGAGGCGCCCCCTGCCCCTGTCCCGCACTGCTCCCATTTGGTGGTAGAGCGACAGTTTTCTTCTGTCGCTGCTGCCTCAATATCGTTTTGCCCACTTGCCGTGCCTGGACTCCCTCGCCTGACATTTATAGAATGAAGAACTGTCATGAGCCTAAGGCTCAGAAGGTGAATATTTTATCGTCGTCGTCGTCTTCATTGCCATCATTGAACTCCTCAGATTCTGAAGATCTGGAGCGCATGCCATTGGCACCACTTTTATTGAAAAACAAGAAACGATTGTCCAAGCAACTCTCAATGTGCGAGACTCGACGTGACAGAGCGTGGGAGAGACGCCGCCGCCAAATACTAATGCAAGAGAGGAGAAGGAGCGGGCTGCTAGAATCTGATGACTTGACAGATGAAGACTTGCATGAGCTCAAAGGGTGTATAGAGCTTGGATTTGGATTTAAAGAGGAAGAGGGACATCAATTGACCAATACATTGCCAGCATTGGATCTCTATTTTGCAGTTAACCGGCAACTCTCGCCAAGTCCGGTGTCCACGCCGCAAAGTGGCGACTTATCTTCTTCATCATCTTCAGCAATGGGCACGCGTTCATCTTCATTCGGGAGCCCCATGAGTGATCCAGACTGGAAAATATGCAGCCCAGGTGAAGTTTCCATATCCTGATCAGCATGACTGGTTGCATTTCGTCACTTTTGATTATCATTATTAGAAAAAATCAAACTTACGAATTAACCAGCCATTTCAAATTTAATTTCATATACTTCGGAAAAAAGAAGAAGAAAGATTTTCTGTATTCAAGTACAGAATTATACGAAGCTGGACATTTATGATTATCTGCATGCAGGTGATGATCCAAAGCAGGTTAAGACCAAGTTAAGGCACTGGGCACAAGCTGTAGCTTGTTCAGTCATGCAGTCTTATTGATCAAAGTGCGGGATAGATTGTACAGAGCTAGAGAGAAAAAAAAGTTCAGAAAGAGAAAGGAGAGGGAGGGTATTGGCTTAAATTTTCACTAGGTATTGATAGAATTTACTACCAATATAGAGGCCAACAAACATGGGGTGGCATTAATTATGGGGTCTTTTACAAGGCCAATGGAGTAGTTGTTCATTGGTTCTTGATAACTTGGTTAGAGATTGACGCTTTTCTGTTTTATTTCTTCTTCTTTTTTATCAAAGTTTCCATGAGGCATGCAAATTTCTTTATTTGCTGTTGGAAACAGAGCCTGTAGAAACTGTAATTTGGCCTCTTTTTTTATATGGAAATTCAAATTGAAGGCATGCGTCTCTTGTTACATTCCCATTGATGATTACACAGTTAGTCCTAGCTATACATAATTCTTTATCTTCTTAGATTGTGCATGCATGGATGATATGCATGTGTTCATCATGGCTTGCCATGCATATGAGTTTGAAGCTAAGGATAATTAATTGTATTTCTTTGAAGAAAATATGGATATTTACGAGAGGTTTTATACTGTTAGAAGCATTCATAAAGAAATATATTTGAATATTTTATTTTTGTGTAATTTTTTTAGTTTGAAAATACATTAAAATAATATATATTTTTTATTTTTTTAAATTTAATTTTGATACTAGTATATTATCAAAATGATTTAAAAATATCAAAAATAATTAATTTAAAGTTAATTTTTATATATATAAAAAATCAATAATATGACTGAACTGCAATGCCAAACAGTGCCTTAATTGTAACCTAGAAACCTTAAACATGGTCTCTGTAAAAAAATGTGTGTTTGATATTGTGGTATATAGTGTTTTTTTGTTTAAAAATACATCAAAATAATTTTTTTTATATTTAATTTTTATATCAATACGTCAAAATCATTGAAAAACACTAAAAATACACAATTTGATACTTTTTAAATGAAACACACTTTTAAAACATAACCAGAAACAGAAATTATTACACTTCCAAACATTCACCCAAACACCCTTGAACCTAACCTTAACATCCTCGACTCAACTTTGTTACCACCTAATCATTTACTCGAGTCTTGAGTTGGGCTGAATTTTATAACTACAACTAAAACACCATCAAAAAAACCTATTTTAGTTAAGGAGATTTCATTAAAAAAATATAGAAACAATGAAAATATTTTGAAAAAATTACTCCTAACATCTTATAATTTGGTTAAAATTGCATCAGTCTATTAAATTTTTAAAAAATACATTTTACATTTTTTATCACTAAAAATTTTCAAATCTAACAAAATAATTAAATTACCCTTAATATATTAAATTGAAAAATCAACCATGCAACACATCTAATTTTCTCTCTACAAGTGATGATTTTTATCTCTTTCACATATAATTTTTTATCTTTTTCTAAACACAAATCACCAAATCAAATAGAATATCTTTTAAGATGTGAAATTATTGGGTCAATATTTAATCTTTGCAAGCTACATAAACCTTTTTTTTTTTCAAAAACAAAAATGATGCGCTGCATACTGTATCATTCTATTCAAATCTTGAATAGGAGATGCTTGACCTAATAATTTCATGGGATTTGATAAAGAAAACTCTCTTTTTTTGTGTTTTTATTTTGTTTAAATGGATTGTGAAGATTTTTTTGACATTATTGCATATAATCCTGAGGTTGGAACATGGGTATGTTTCAATTTGAAAAAGAAACCATGACATGCTCAAATAGGTCTTGAAGATTTCTTCAACTCAATGTCTGGAATCATGGTTTTAGCATATGGGTATGCTTTCCGTTAGTTGCTTTAGTTATGATTATGAAACCTTCAAAACCATCAAACTCAGTCAAGTCCAGTGAGTCAACATGGTAATCTGTTGACCTAATCACCGGACATGGTCGAGTTTCAAAGCAAATCTTATGGGAGCTGACGAAGTGTGGCTCAGCTAACTTGGTGGGTGAACTCGGGAATTTATACCGTGAAGATATCGAAATCTTAATCTTAATATTCACTTTTACAATTTCAAAGTCCTGCTAATTTAAGAACCAAGGATTTAGCTGTGTTTTCACCTCTTGGATTGCTGTATTCAAATGAGTAGCTCTTACTTTGAGTAATAAAAAACAGCTTCGTTAAATCTTAACCTGAAGCGTACTATCAAACAAAAATCCATGGAAGAATAGCCGCTCATTATACAAATTTATTTATAAAAAAACAGGAGCTTCATCAATTCCATCCATGACAACACAGAAGAAAAGGATGGCACAGGTATAACATCGAATCTTGTAGATGTCTTTAAAATTACTTTTGCGTTAGCTACAAAGGTTGGCATGCACACTCCGGTTTCTGGATTTTGTTGTTCCTTCCATATCCTCCCCGTAACTCTGAGCTTCAGTTCCTTCCTATCCATGCCAGAGCAGAAAAGTGCCACCGAATGGCATGGCAGAGATATCAAAGGCATTGCAGAAAATTTGCAACATCCTTTAATGACCAATCATCAAAGGCCCTTTTCTCACTACAACTTGCCATATCATTTGAATTACATCACCTTCCCTTGATGGATATTGGAACTCAGAGAAATTTTCTACCTCTTTCAACCTCTTCCACATTCTAGTCCATTCATCATTCTTAATACTCGTGATGAGATTTAAGAGGAACTTTTCTCTAACAACATTGGATGTGCGAACAGATATACAGAATTGAGAGTAATCAATGACATCCTCATAAGGGAACTCAATGTCATCACTGATGATGACCGGAACACAGTGGCTAGCAATGGCATCAATGAGGCGATTTGATGAGGGCGTGTCACTTGCTATGTCAAGGCAAAATTTAGAGTGCATTCCTCGAGAAGTTTTGCTCGCTCAATCCTTTTGTACACTCCGAAACTGAAAACGAGCTTCTTTTTCATCTTTTAGAAGACAAAATAATTCTTGCCTGAATATCAGAAACCCAAAATTGAAGAATCAAGGTTTAGATAATGTAAAGCCAACAAAAAAAGAGTAATAGAATAACAGTTGAATTAATAATTATGAAGTTTTTAGTGTAAAACATTCAGCAAGTCATGTATGTCACATGACATTATGAAGACCAATTAAGAGATTATGTCGGAAAAAAATCATGAGATGGTAAGGTGGTTTTTGAGTTTATGAACACAACGCACCTTAACAACAGGCCACAATACTTGCCAAAATTGAAATTCCGTACATGAGCATATGGCTAGTCCATTGCACCTGTGAATATAGACATCAATTCCATGCAAGTCACAAAGCCAAAAGTTAAAGTTTTGAATAATATAAGAAAAATCATAGAAGACAATCATAGTTCAAGCTTAGAGTGAACAAATAGTACCGTCACTCTTTTTATAAATTATTCAATCAATCCAAAAATTAATTTAATTGCCATCTATACTTGCCCCAGTTTCACCTTTTGATTCCATCGATAGCTGTTCTCTTGATCCCATAATCAAACAAATGATAGAAATAATTGTTTGGTCTCGGCAGGGGGAGTTCGGTGAAAAGATGAGTGAAAGTCCTGTTCATAAAATCTTAATGGCTCTCATTTGGAAGCTTCTCAACTGTCCAGAAGTTGACATTTGAAGAGAGCTTACTTATCAGCTCCACTTGACCATCAACTGGAAGTTCTTTGAACCAATCAGAAGCCTTTTTATAGTGCTATTGTTCATTGTCAGCATTTGAAGCCACATGATACGCAGTAATATATGTTTTCTGGTGCATCTCAGGAGGACATAATATACACTGCATCAAGAAAGTGTTTATTAGGCCTAAACAATATACATAATTAACGCGATCACAATCTTTGCAACAATATCTGCATCCTTATATAGGAATTCAGACATTCTGATATTTTTCTGTGGATTGAGTGAGAAACACTGCTTGAGTCCTGAAAACACTCCCAATCCACAGAATTTAAGACTGCCAAAGAAGCATCAGTGCTCACTACACAAGGATCTCCTCCATTAAAGCATGTCCAGCTCATCCAAAGCAATCTTGTCCCAAATAACATAAAAAGGATGTTGTTTGGAGGAAATCTCTCTCTATCCTTTGCAAGACGTGGACTGACCTGCAATGTAACAAAGTGATTGGTCCATTGATTATTCTGGTGGCAACGTGATTCATTTTTCTTCAGGCGTAGCCAGTTACACAACATATTGGGTAAAACTTGAGCATATAACCCTGAAAAATAAAAAATAATAATCATAACATGCAATAAATGACCAAAGCTTGGTCAACCTTTTTCATGACTTGAAAAAAAAAAAAACAAAAACTTGGGTAGAAATCTTATACAGGTAAACCAAAAGAAGCACCTAAAATCAAACACATCACACCAAACAGAAAATGGAACAGAGGAGCAAGTTAAAGAGCCAACCAAATTACCTCCCAAATCACAAACAAAGGCACTAACCAATAGCAACACCGTGGAAAGCCAACACAAAACCAAAAACATAGAAGCAGTGCATGGGAAAAAAGAAAGAGAACCTTCTGTCAGGCCTTCTGACAAACACCTAAATCAACACAATACTCAAGAAACCTTGGATGTACAACAAAACAAAGAACCATCTTCGGACGTAAAAAGCAAAAAAGAAGAAGCAATAACAGAAAGAAAATCAGCAGAGGGCAACCAGACACAGGAGAACCACACAAAGCACCTAAAAGAAAGAGAACCTGTAAGAAAAACTAACACCAGCTAGAAGCAGCAGAGGCAAAAAAACAGGTTCAAGCAGAATAACCATAGCAAATGAGAGAACCAGGGGAAAAAAGCAATCATAACAGAAGAGAGATGATGCAATGCAAAATATCGGAGATAATCCAAAAAAAAAAAATCTTTTATACCCCAAACTCTCTCGGCACTCAGATACACCACTGACAATAAAAAAAAAAGGAAAAAAAAGCCAACCACACAAAACCCATAGAAGTGAAAGTTCCAAAGCCCCACAAAATAGAAAACCAACCAGAAGGGTTCTAGTTACTTATCTAGCTGCATCCAGACGAAATCGCAACAGCACCCAAGGCCAAAGAAGCAACAACAACCGGAGAGACCTGCAAGAGCAACAAACAATGTCAGAATCCACTAACCCAACCACAACTCCCAAATGCACAAGAGATAACAACTAAAAAAAGGATAAAAAAAAATAGAATTAAACTGACAACGCAGGAGACCCATAAAGTACCAGAAACATGAGAAGAAATAGAATCAAACCTCTCACGAGATCAAGGGAAATTCTGCGCGAGAAACACTGCATGAGTCCAGTAAAATCACTCACAGTGCACGGTGAATCTTTCATTTTTTTTTTAAAAAAATTAACTTAATATGTTTAGGTGTTATTAATATATTTTTAGTAGAAAAAAAAATTAAAGATGTAATATTTAATATAAAAACATTTTAGTTATCAAATAAGAAGTAATAGTAAGATTATAAATAATTAAATAATTAAATAATTTTTATTGATTTTTTTATTTATAATACTAAATATTAGTGTGTATATAAAATTTATAATATAAAATATAATTTTTTAAAGCATGATAGACAAGTGTAATTTTGATTTAAGGTAATTTTCCCAAATATTTTATAGTTTAAGTATTTGTTTTTTATACGAATAAAAACGGAGAGGTAAACTGTGGACCCTGCTTGGAGTCTTTCACTTCTCCTTTCTTTTCCCTCTGCAAGCAAAGCATAAACTCCAGAATCATCTGCTTGTTGTCCTTGCGGTGCACAACAGTACACTTTTAAGGTTATTAAAACAAGTTATCTGAGAAATTTACTATGGCTTCTGATGCTTCTGATGCACTTGCAGGTCACGTATCCCTCCCCCCCACTCTTTTATTTTATTTTTTTATTTTTTTTGTAGTGTAAACACAAGTAGCTATAGAGACGCAAACTTTTATGCAAAGTTGTTTGATTTCGGAGAGTTTAGCGATATCTTTTATAAGGATTCTCTTTTTGTCTCGATGCAAGTTCGTGAATGTGTTTATCTTCGATTGTGAGTGCCTGCAGTGAGGCAGAAAGTTCAGCAATTTCTTACTGCTGCTTGTATTGGAAATCTTGATCTTCTTAAGAGTAAGTTCTTTTCTTTTCTTTCCATTCTTTGGGCTTAAATTGACTTTTGGTGGAGAAGGTTCCTATGCATTTGTATTTTTGTTATTAGGGATCTTTTTTGTGTGTAAATGTTTAATTTTGATGGCTGGTGTTTGGTTAAACAGATATAGCAGCACAGCTTGATGAAGGGAAGGGAATGTCAAAAACTGTGGCAGAAATCAAGGATGCTAATAAACGAGGGGCACTTCATTTTGCGGCAAGAGAAGCACAGACTGAGGTTTGCAAGTATTTGATTGAGGAATTGAAGCTTGATGTTGATACCAAAGATGAAGATGGTATATATTTTTTTTTATCCAAATTGTTCCTCCTCACGGTGTTGAGAATACTCCTTCCTTATTGTTCGTGAGAATCCCTTAATCTTATTTAATTGAGCAACCAGGGCACTGTTTTGCTTGAGCTAAATGAAGCTGGACTGGTAGGCATTAGGGAGACCAGCTTTTGATTTGACTGGCCATGTAATTGAGTAATATGAGGATTCATATGTTTTTTTTTAGATATCAACTTTGCAGGGACAAGTTTTTGAATATCCTGTTGCTAGGAGAAAATTTATAAAAATTCTTACCAATCCTGATCCTAGTCTATTAGTTTCGTATGGGTATCACTGTTGGTGGATGTTCGTTTGGATAGTGGAACATAGTGAGCTGGCAGCTTGGCTGTTTGACTGGGTGCTTAGTGAATTTAATTCTCTTGGTTGTATTGTTTATTGTTTATGTATATTCAGAAGTATTACATGAACTCATTTTCAAAGCTCTACAAGTTTTACCATTTTCATCATTGGACACAGTAAAGCTATGAAAGGAATTAGGTCTTGAAAAGTGCTGTTAGATTAACTTCTCTGTGATTGGACACCTAAAAGAAACTGAAGAGAAGAAGAGCACCATATGTATCAGGGACACTGAAAAAATGTATGACAATAAATTGGGGCATGGACAAAAAGTTGAAATCTTTCTCCTTTCATCTGCTCATTTGAAAACTAAAGTGAAACCATGTTCTTATGATTTACATTTATGCTTGCATCTCTTTACAGGTTTTTTTTTCAAAAATTTAGATGGCATGCATTTGTCAGTTGCAGTTACCAGTATCTTGCTGTTATAGATCATCTCAAGGAACTTGTTACCATATGCAGGTGAGACTCCTCTTGTTCATGCTGCCCGGCAAGGACATACTGCCACAGCTAAATACCTTCTCGACCAGGGTGCCAATCCTGCAATACCAAGTGATTTAGGGGCCACAGCATTGCACCATTCTGCAGGAATAGGTATGTTTGGGGTTTAATGGGGCAAGTCTTCTGCTTTTGCGTGGTTATGTTGCCTGCATGATCTTTCTAATGATATGCACTTTCATGCTTAATGCAGAAATATCAATTTTATTCCTATATACACTCCATCTGCCGCTTCTATTGAGATTTTTGCTTCAGTGTTTTGCATGCTTGTTTGCAGGAAATACTGAGTTGATGGAGTATTTGCTTTCTAAGGGTGCTGAGGTTGAATCACAAAGTGATGCTGGCACTCCTTTACTCTGGGCTGCTGGGCATGGTCAGCTGGATGCTTTGAAAGTGTTGCTGGAGCACCATGCAAATGTAAACCCTCCCCTCCCTCCCTATTAATTTTATTTACTATCATATTAATGAATGACAAATTTTAAGAGCAAATCAGAGAGAGCGAGTTACAGCCATGAATTTTGTGTAGTGAATGAAGCCATTTGAAATTTGGCAGATGTGACAATCCAAATTGAACATACATAATCATGTCTGCCTAAATTGACACTAGACAATCTATATTGAACATGTATAATTGTGTCAAAAAGTGAGCCCACTACTAGTATCGAAGTTTTTGGGTCACAATTATCACATCCTTTTTCTTTGGGTAGTTATTCATGTAAAGATTATTCCAACAGGTTATTTGCTATGTTCCAGCACTTCTACAAATTTATTTGAATATTTTTTTTTATTCAGGACAAGCTTTTATGTTTCTCTTGATTGTTTTTCTATGGTGTTATTTATATTTTTTGACATTCTTTTGCAGCCTAATGCTGCAACTGAAGATGATGTAACTCCATTGCTATCAGCTGTAGCAGCTGGTTCATTAGCATGCCTAGAGTTGTTGGTTCAGGTATCTCCGTCCTCTAATTATGTTTTGTAAATTTTTCATCTTCTCTGGGGTGCCTTTATATGCAACATATTAGACCACTTGTTTTCCCCAGCATTTGAAAAAACCTAACCTCAAAAAAAAAAAAAAAAAACACTAGTTTTGTCTTAAGTAAACAATTTTGCACTTTAACAGCAAAGATTTTTAAAATGAGTTAATTTCATATGTAGACATCTTTAATACCTTTTGATGGTGGTGATTATTTTTCCTTCATGAATGAAATCATGAAAAAAAAATTTGTACGTTTAAAATCCATATTTTTTTTTAACTATAATGGAAAACAACAATGGTGCAAACAACAAGAAGTGGTGTGGCTTGCAGAGGTGTTTCATTCAAATGAATCATAATTACAGGGGGCAAAGTGAATATGGCTCCAGCCAAGTAGTGTTTCTATTTCCGTTAAATCACTTACTACTTTGCATATGGTTGTTAAATTTCTTGAATTTAGTGACTGTTTCACTGGTTTTACTAGCAATTTACACAGTGAACCGGATATTTCCATAAACCAAAGCTTGGGAATTTCGTTCTGGAGATCATGTCTTTTGGTGCTGAAGCATCTTTAATCTTATTTTTTATGCTTGTGCATATCACTTTGTGCCATTTTATAGCTCTGACTTCTGTGTTATCTTGTGTGCAGGCTGGTGCTGATGTGAATGTTACTGCTGGTGGAGCAACACCACTGCACATTGCTGCTGATTTAGGAAGCCCAGAAATTTTGAACCGTTTATTAGAAGCTGGAGCTGATTCTAATGTCACTGATGAGGTGAGGCTGTTGCTGCATTCAGTTATTTGAGGGAGTACTGCTTTCTTTACAGTGTTATCTCTTGTTTGTCTCTATGATTTTACAAGTTGGGGTTCTCTCTTTGATGTATATTATTATTTATTTTGATTTTCAATACTTTCTTATGGTTGAGTTTGGGGCAGAAATGGAGCAGTGCCAGATTGCCTCCATAAATTCAGCGTTTCTCCTATTCCCTTGGATTTCTATCATATCAATCAATGACTAAATTTTTTTTCCATAGAAATTTCCTAAGATCTTAATATTGCTATTTCATGGTAAATGTTATTCATATGAAAAAAAAAATGTATATGGTGGTCACTTTCATGTAATTATTGTTCACCTTTATTTTTACTGTGAATGGTCATGAATTTTCTTTGCTTCCCAGGATGGTCAGAAACCAATACAGGTTGCTGCTGCTAGAGGCAACCGTGAAGCTGTTGAGATCCTCTTCCCCTTAACAACAAAAGTTCAGAGCGTTCGTGAGTGGACTGTTGATGGAATTCTTGCACACATGCTGTCTGAAGCTAATAAAGAGGTATTAAGATCCTTGAAGATTTGTTATGAACTTTATGAGACTTAAGGTCTCCGACTTTTGCTAAACCACAAATACATGTGCTCCATCTGCTGTCACTATCTAACAACTACTAATTTACATTTTTCTGTGTCACAATGAGGGGGTCAAAGTTTTTGAGTACATCCATACTCACATGAGGATTCGTGGTACTATTTATGAATGAACTCTTGATCTGTTGTACATCCGTACACATTTTCTATTGCCAGCAAAACGAGATTATAAAAGGGAGATTTTTTGCTAAAAATGGAGAAATAACAAGTGGATAACAGGCTAACTTGACCGGATATTGTTATTCTACTCGCAGCTAATTTCATTTTACCCTTGGTAGTTTCTGTTATTAATTCCCATTTTTGGATTGGAAATTCTTCGCAGGAAGAAACTAGGATAGTGAAGGAAATTGATGCTTCTGAGAACATGGATATGCCTAAAAGAGATCTCCCTGAGGTACTACTTATGCTATAATTTAATTTTCTTGCCGGTTATGTGCTGCTTTTGTTCTGATTTTCATGTCAGGATGCTTTATTGAGTTAATCCTTGACAATGGATCTTTTTTCCTTGCTCTAGTACCACTGACAAGCTTACAATTACCAGTTACATGTAACTCCCTCTCATTTGGTCCAATCATGTTAGAATTCAGTGTTGTTTCACCTGTATAATTTGCAGTCATCCATAAAAGATATTTCTAATGATGAACAGTCGGTTAATTTGTGTGAAATTGTTTTTATTTTTTGCTCGCTGGTTGAAACACTTCAGTTGTGCTCATGGCTTTGACTGTTCTACTGTAACGAGAGCTCTTCTTCTCATTCCAATCAAGAAATCATGCTAATTGCAAATCTTTTTGCAGCTTGCTTGCTGTGCTATTTAAGATTTATGTACTTGTTATGTATGTGTCTAAAACCAAGTGAGTTGGATCAGAACTGAGTTGACCTTATTAACTCCAAAGGTCCAACCCAATATTGACCCTGAATTTCAGATTGATATGGCTCTCTGTTCTCCTTATTCTCTAATATTTAGCATTTTCATAAACCATCTGCGCAAAGGGATTTATATCTTGCAACCTCCCAGTCTGTTCATTGCATTTATCCTGCATCAATTAGCAAAGGGAGAATACATTCAAATTATAGATACATATAATTTGTATACGTCAAATTCCAACCTGATCATTTCACTGAGTCTGTCAATAAGTTATAGGGTTGGGTTTGCCAGGCAACTTGAAGCCTTATCCCAAGAACCAAACTCAACTAAAATCAAATTCAGAATCATACTGGTATAACATGAATCAGTTCAATCTATCCCAAAGTTGGTTGGTTTCCTTACCTGAATTGAACAGCTTTATGCTAGCATTAATTATGTTTTTTAGGGGCTTATTGCAGTTCACTTGGACGTTTACCTTGCTGCATGGCTTGTCTTTTGTGTCAGTCAAAGTAATTCCACAAGTCAAGCAATTTGGCTGAAAATATGTTTCAGTATATTTTTCACAATAATAAATGTTCCAACTTGTTCAGGTTTCACCTGAAGCAAAGGAGAGAGCTACTGAAGCAAAATTAAGAGGAGATGATGCTTTCAGAAGAAAGGAATATCTTACTGCAGTGAATGATTATACACAAGTATGCCTTTGAGATTTAGAGTTTTTATTTTGTCACTTTTCTTGTTCTCTTACTAGAACATTTGGTCCTTATGCGTGATTTGCCTTTTCAAGTAACATGTAGCATTTGAAAACTAGCTTTCTAATGACTTCTTTTCTGTCACTAGATATTTTGAATTTTTCCCAAAACTCATTTCATACAGTGGATCTTTTGACACCTATACGAGTGTCTTAATTTGTATTCAATAGGTGTTCAAATCTTAATTTGCATTTCCCTGTAATATGGAAAGTAGTTACAATTGTTTGTAGGAATGAGATATGTGTGAAGATGGGAGGTTTAATGGAGCAAATTCATATTTGAAGCAGTTAAGCTTAGATTGAAGTGTTAGAAGATCCGGAAATACACAAGAACATGTTTCTTTCTAGGTGTTTGCTGTTACTTTTTGATACCTTATTAACTAGGTGTTAACTAACCATCATTATTGGATAGCTTGCTGGATATTAATTGAATAAGAGGTTGATGTGCATTTGCAGGCAATTGATTTGGATCCCACTAATGCTACCGTGCTTTCGAATAGAAGCCTGAGCTGGATGCGCTTGGGGCAACCTGACCAAGCATTAGCTGATGCAAGGGCCTGTAAAGAGCTAAAACCGGATTGGTCAAAAGCTTGGTATCGGGAAGGCTCGGCTCTCCGCTTGTTGCAGGCATGCCTTCTTTTTCCTTTTGTTCCATGGGTGTTACGGTGATTTACGTTGTCTAGCATTTCTTGATTGTCTTTTACTTGCAGAGGTTTGAAGAAGCCGCAAATTCCTTTTACGAGGGTGTGAGGCTTGACCCTGAAAATAAGGAGCTTGTGAAATCCTTTAGGTATGTGATAAAGAGCTTCATTACAAATCATTGCTTCTCTGACTCTTTAAACTCTGTATTCTTTCCATTCAAGTCAAGATATTAGTGTATCAACTTATGGAATCTGAATCCTTAACTGAGAAAATTAACTCGGGAACTTACAGAGATGCAAATTACTTGGCAAAAACTGCATTAGGACGGGGAAAAAAACTGTTTGAAAACCAATTAAAATTTCAGCTCCTTCGTGTGATCAGTGAGGGATGGAGGGATGAATTTGTATGATGAACATAGAATACAAGCACTTCTGGTTGTGAATCAAATGGTGTCTCTACAGTATATTTTTTTACTATTTGGGATTTGATAATTGTTTGTACTTATCTGGTTAAATTTATTCGTAACCATGCAACTTGCCTCTTCATTCAGGGAAGCAGTTGATGCTGGGAGAAAGTTTCATGGTACAGACCAGGGAAAATCATAATGTGTGCCCATAGCAAATACATTAGTACTGTGAAGGACTGGAAAAGTAGTTGATGAAAGCTTTGCTGGAATTTCTCTTGCCTGAATATTCTGCAAGAAGCTGCAAAATCAAATTAGTTGTATTACTGTGGGGGAGGAAGCAAAACGAAAAGTAAAGAAAGAGTAGAAATGGTATCCCCAGACAAACTGATACTTGGGGCATAAATTTCTTATGTTGAATTCTTTCCGGTTTTGTTATGAATCCATGCGATTTTGGTGGGGTTTTTCTATGTAGTTGTACGAGTTTTTTCTAGCTGAAATTCAACACTATCAGAATTTTCTTTTACCCTTTCTTTTGCAGACAATTTTCTTCTCCTTGATTTTCTCCAGAAAAAAAAAATTCTCTCTTTCCCGATATTATGTAGCTGACGACAAAGAATAAAAAAGTGCCACCTTGATGCTTGGTTTTTTCCGGTGCTCCGGAGTAACTACTTTTTAAAGTGATTTTATGAGTCTTGGATTTGATTTTTTTTTTTTTAAGTGAGTTTGGAGAGTAATTATTCATGTTTACTCAATTGAACTGTAAGTTTCCAAAACTTAAAGTACGAAACTGAAAACTAAGTAGTAAAAGAAGAAGCAACTTGTCAATTTCCACAAAATTTGGAGTCCATGCTCGATGGTGGATTAAGCTCAAATCCTGGACCTTCCACGAAACTAATTATTGGGTCACAACTGTAATTAAATAAAACCCATCGTTTTGAACATGATATTCTTAATTTCTTTTTCCCTGTAAGAAAGGAAATTCATTCTCTCTCCACTTTCTCAATTGTCTTCCCAGAAATTTAGAATTCTACAGAGGCCCTAACCCTAAAAAATATGCTGTTTTACCATAAAGTTGTCACCTTTCTATCTCTAAATTAAAACCCATCTTTAATTTCTCTCATAAAGTTTCAAACTTTCTTTCGGTCCTCAAGATCCAAACAAAAACCCTCCACCAAAAGGATGTCACGAAAAGCACAAGCAGGTTATGGCACCATCCCCACCACCATCAGCGCAACCACAACCACCACCACAAAATCCCCACAATCACCAACCACCCTGACATTCATCTCACGCGTCAGCACTTCAACTCAAACCCTCATAGCCACGCGCCGTCCATGGCAAGAACTTATGAAGTTATCATCTTTCATTCGCCCTAACAATTATCATGAAGCCATTTCACGCATCAAAATCAACGTCAATTACTTTCGTGTGAATTATGCAATGATATTTCTTGCAATCTTGTTTTTAAGTCTTTTGTGGCATCCAATTTCAATGATTGTGTTTATTGTGATATTTGTGGCATGGTTGTTTCTTTATTTCGGACGTGGTGGTCCGGTGGTGATGTTTAATAAAAGTCTTGATGACAGAGTTGTTTTGTGTGTGCTTGGATTGGTTACTATATTGGCGTTGGTGTTTACTCATGTGGGTTTGAATGTTTTGATTGCTTTGATTATTGGGGTGGTGATTGTTGGAGTTCATGCCGCGTTTAGGGGCACCGAGGATTTGTTTCTTGATGAGGAAAGTGCTATTGAAGGTGGATTGCTTTCGGTTGTTGGTAGTCAGCCTTTGCGACCCACAATGGGTTATACTCGGATTTGAGTGTTGGTTTTGGTAAGTTTTGGTCTGATTTGAAGCATATATTGTATTGGTGGCTCTTGATCTGAATCGAGGTTTTTTTGTACAAGACGTGGAGGATGTAACAGTGGAATTGGGGATCAGAGACTCGGTTTTTGTAGTTTGAGATTTTTGATTTGTTGTAACTTCAATATTGTGTGGCATTGTTGGTTGTTAAAGATCAAATTGGGAACGTGTTGGTTGTTTCCGTTTACAGGGAGGTGGTTTTTGTGTGTTTCTGGTAGAATTTTTATACTTTGGTAATTAACTTTGTTGTAGTCATTCAAGTGTGATTACTGATTTGTATGTTTCAATTACTGTTAATGGAAACTTCTATTTCTTCCTCTAGCACATTGTGAATCATCGAGATGATTAACCAGCTTAAAAATTCTTGTCTCTTGTTCTTATATTGGAGTATTTGCTTAGACTTGTTATATCTGATTGTGGCCAGTTGCAATGCTGTGATAGTTTCTTGATTTCTTTGTATGTTGGTCATTCTGCAAGATTGTCATGGCTTCTGCTCAAAAACATTATAAGAGCAAGATCTCTTTGAGTAGCATAACCAGGTCTTTACTACATCTTTAACCTCTTCATATTAGTAGTCCCTGTATCTTCTTTTAGAATTTGATACGTTTTTACAACCTTTTGAATTATTTAATTGAACCTTTTTGTAATTTATGGTAGGAGTTATATTGTTAGGGTCATGCATTGGTACTTGCATTTCCACGGTATGTGATGCAACAGTGCAGCACTCATAATACTGGGTTTTAATGCTTTTATTGAGCTAGAGGGAAAGCCAGTTTACTTCCCTATATTATTTTTCACGGTTCTAATTTCCAGGGGATTCTTGTTCTTGCAACTTGATCCACAGGGACCAGAACCTGTGGTTTGAGGGCCCATTTGTCAACGTGGCCAACCACATTTTAAACTGCTGCAGTTGGCAATATAAAAAGCATCGATTCTTTTTGCTTTTTGCGCAGGCAACACGGCTCAGAAGTTCTGTTCTTTGGCTGAGGTCTAGGCGCATTAGCCCATGCCACTTGCAACAGACTTTACAATCCAGATGAGCAGAAAGTGGTCCCCGCCGGATCAAGTTTTCCCTCTGAAAGGTTCAAATTTATAAAAGTTAGTAAATTCCTTCCCCGCCCAAAGTGGTCGGCATGTCTGTATCCGCCGTAATAATTCCATGTTGTGGTACAGGTTGGCTTCGAGTTGACCTCTTCTGAGATGGTCTAGGTTGAGACGTGGGGGCATGATTATTCTCCGGCTATTTCTAGCTCACAACGTGAGAGGGGCCACTTAAATAGCCCAATTAGCTTCATCCTATTCCATTTCTATCTCCACCCTTTGATAACTTAAAGAACAAAGCATATCATCCCAAGCAAGTTTTCTATGTTGAGTTGCTAATTGCTATCCTTACGAGGTTATTTGCTAAGGATAGGCAAATTCAGAGGGGGTAAATATGTGGATCCTTATTGCATTTTCTGCCACTTGGAGCTAAATTGAGGGGTCAGCTTTCTTTAGTTGTTCTGTGTTAAGACTAACCTGGAACTTAAATAGAGAAAAAAAATTTAAAGGGGGGAAGGATGCCTTGGCTTCCTGTAATATATACGGAGATATGATGGTTGGCATCAAGAACTTAAAAAGATAACTTTTCTCTTTGCTATCTTACACGTGCTCTTATGTTCATTGTTATTAAATTCAGTTTGACAGGTTGATACTGAAGCTGGTGGAAAAAAAATCAATTCAGAATTGATTGATTAACTTAAGATTTGATAAAAATCTAGTTTGATTTTCTTTGATTGACTTGGATCAATTTGAACGAGCCGAACCCATAACCTAAATTTTATGTCAAGTCGATTCATGAGTTAAGTTTAATATCTATGTTTATGTCAACCATGTTTGGGTTGAGGAAAACAAAAGGGCATGGGGAGAAAAGAACAGTCCTTTTTAAGTTTTTATCTGCTCTGAGGTTGATTTGAAGGTAATATAGTATTTACCCAACAATTTCATCATGTTCAACTTTTGTAACATAAAATATGACAATGGGATTCTCTTTTATCAAAGTAATCTTGAAGTCTGCAACAGTTTGATTGGTGCTTCAGCTGTGAATGATATTTGATACAGGTTGGGGTGTGGGTGCAGATATTCCTCCAGCTATTTCTTAGCTCACAGTGATGATTGTTTGCTGGGAGGGAATGTGGGCCCAATTAGCTCGATCCTGTCCCATCTCCTACCTCGAAAAACTTGAAGAACGAAGTTGTCACTCGGGCGTTGGAGCCATTGCTAACCACTAATGTCTTAGGATTAGTAGCTCGAGCTTCTGAGGCAAATAGGGTGTCCTTGTTAATTAGTAATTACTATAAATATTTTTTTATTATTATGAATGTAGTTATTCAAATTAATTTATGTGTATTTTAATTAATTTTATAAATTTTAAAATTAATAATAATTAAATTAATTTATGTGTATTTTAATTAATTTTATAAATTTTAAAATTAATAATAATTTAAAACTTTTAATGGAATTAAAAAAATTCAAATTTATAATTATTAAAAATTAAATTTAAAGCCTAACAGTTAAGTTAACCCTAATAATTAAATTCTGCTTGTGCAAGGATGGCTCTCTGATAAATTCTGCTTGTGCAGGGAGTTGTAGTAGTAAGTTGTCTGAATTGGGACAAGGATGGCTCTCTCTGGATAGAAAGACCAATCACTTGGTAGCAAATCTTAAACGCCACGTGGTTGGCTCAGGTACTTCCACATGTAATATACTTGTATGGTTCCAAGCAAACAAGCTCTTATAACCAATCGTGACTCTATGGCTCTATTTTTCCTTCTTTTTGCGACCGCTTTCTCTTTCTCTACACAAATGAACAAAAATGGCTAATTTGCGCCTTTGCTATTTGCAGATTTCAAACAGTCTATGTACTGAACCTTGGTATGCCGGTAAAGGGTCCAGGTTTTATCATGGAAGTTGGAAAACTGTAAGCAACAGAAAGAAAGTCAGCCAACCGATCGAAAGACCTGTGGGCTGGAGTGGTCGTTGTATTGTGCAATGCTGTAGTACATCTTCAACTACATCAGCTGCGGAAGCAACTGAGCAAGTGTTTCTTGAAGATAGGAGTAGTATTGAAGAGAAGGAGGAGCAGTTTGAGTATTTGACGAGTGAGTTTGAATGGAAAGTAAGGAGGTTAGCTGAGAATCGAGATGAGATGAAGGAAGTAGCTCAAATCCAAGCTGAAGCATTTCACACACCAGTGGCTCTCTTTGATGACCTTTTCTTCGAGTTCTTCAAGGTTTTTCCTGTCCTTTTAATTATCATTAGAAGTACGAGAAAAGGAGAGAGAGATTGTTATTTTCCTTTTAATAACTGCTGTGTTCATTGCTGTACCGCGCAGGCTGAAGTGCTCTCTGGGCTTCTTTACAAGCTTAAGAACTCGCCTCCAGACAGGTAAAACCACTGAATCAAGAAATGATAATTACATAGAACAATATGTATAAGTTTGTAATGATGAAACATTGCTAAGAAAGGATTTTAAGCCCTGAGAATGTGATATCCATTTTTAGCATGTGAACCACTCAAGCCTTGCAGGTGGTTAAAGAATTAAAACCTTTCTTTAATTTTTCTTTTATAGGTCAGATTGGTGCTTTGGCTGATTGATCGCCAGAAAACATGATGATTATCTTAACATTAACAGATATGCATGTTTGGTCGCTGAGCCTGCAGCTGAAAGGAAACTGGTGGGCATTGTGGATGTCGCAGCTTTAAGAGATGAAGATGTCCTACAGCACCTTGAGGGAGCAGATGAATACCTTTATATATCAGGGATAGCTGTTTCCAAAAGTTTCAGGTTCTAACATTCAATCCCGTCAGGGATCTTATCATCTAATAACTGCTTTTTCATGTTATGGCAGCCGCTAACAATTTCTTATAATAACAGGCGGCGGAAAATAGGAAGTGTATTGCTAAAAGCCTGTGATGTACTCTCCCATCTATGGGGTTTCGAATGTCTTGCCCTCAGGGCATATGAAGATGATATGGGTGCTCGAAAGCTATACACAAATGCAGGTTACAAAGTGGTATCAACCGATCCCCAATGGGTGACTTGGATAGGAAGAAAACGCCGTGTTCTTATGATCAAACGGTCCAATATGCTTGATTAGCATTTTCTAATATTTTCTGTTGCGGATGTAATCTAAGCATGGGCATACATCAAGCAATGTAAAGGAAGATTCTGCAAGTCTCCTACGGATTGCCTAGCAAGTCCCTAGTCAATAGTTTGTTGCTAGAAGGATTCTTGAACTTC
The DNA here is from genome assembly GCA_015852605.2 of Populus deltoides. Taxonomy (NCBI): domain Eukaryota; kingdom Viridiplantae; phylum Streptophyta; class Magnoliopsida; order Malpighiales; family Salicaceae; genus Populus; species Populus deltoides. The sequence continues at coordinate 3,978,108 of CM027574.2, read as the reverse complement.
AAATTTGTTGGACTTGTACTACGCTTGAGCAGCCCAACGACTAGCAAAATACGAACCAACTTAACATAAAGGAGACATAAATATCAAAATTTGAAGAGAATGGATCACTTCATAACAGATGCATCCGAGTAAGAAAAATACAGCATCTATATTCAAGAAGCTTACACAGCAATCTGAAATATCCAACAAAACCACGAACAAGAGACTTCTTCCATGGATAACATAGTAAATCAGTACGAAAGCTGCTGAGGAAGAAAAAGGAAAGAAAATAAAAACCTACCTCATTAATCCTCCTCCAAGTTGATGGATTCCCCAAACTTTCCATACAAAATCTTCTTTAACTCAGTCATTTGTGCAAGCACAGAATTTTTCTCTTCCTCAAGTTTTTCCAAGTTCTTCCCAGTCACCTCTTTCATCTGCTCTATCCTGGTCTCAACCTCATCCTTTGGAACATGAGCAAAGACTTCTCCAATTTGGAACCGAACCACCTCCTCATCAGTAAGAATCAACTCATTGCTTGCATCCTCCAGATTATCATTGGTTTCCTGAAGAAAAGGAGCTATTGTATTAGTAAATAAACTCAGAATGGAAGAGACTAGGATACAAAAACGAAATTATACATCCACAAATGCGTTTATAGAACAGGTGCGATGTGGGGCAACTTAGGTCCACAAGGTGGGTTACACAACAAGACACATCATTTCCTCCCTTCAATCCCTCCCATCCCAGATTACATGGGTTTCAATTCCAGGTATTTCGAGACTATGGCAAGTAAATTTACCAACTAGGCTAACTGGAACCCACAAGGCCAACATGGATAGCTTTTCTCCCAGTTGCTAATGATGGCCTCACTCTCTATTATCCGTGCTGTTGCACTACTAATGGCAACTTGACTGCAAGGAAAAACAATGCTAGCACTTGTGTTTTGTTTATTTACAATAAATTTCAACAGCTACATGTATAATTAAGTCAAGGAGATGGGTAAAGGATAAAAAAATCTGCGAGGGGAAATGATATAATCTTTTTTTGCACAAAGCATATTAGATTGGATGGACCTTGGTGGTAAAGTATTTGAACAGCCAATATTTGAGGAAGAGTTTCTGGAGTTCAGCGTTTCTTAAATCTTATGACAGCGTGTTATGTTTAATTTCAGAAACAGGGAGCAAATGAAAGAGGCATGTTGGGGAAAGAGTCAAGAAATTTTAATATTTTCTCGGCTTGTTTATGAAGAGAAATCTGTTACAAAGGTGCAAATCAGAACATAGAGAATGAACCTTAAATTCCAATGTTGAGTTTACCTTTCCTTAAAAAATTTCCACAAAATCTAATGCATGTTGGATGGAAAATTTTTGCACAGCCAGAAAATTATAACAAGAAAATAATTATTCCAACTTTTCTTCCTTTCCCTCCTCGATTTTAAAATAAATTATGGAACAAAGAGGAAGATTGGAATTTAACTTTACTGTTTCACTAACTTTGGTTTTGGCCTGGAAGAACAAGAGTCCGCTTGCTCCAACTTAATTTTCTAAGAACACAGTCCATTGGCATGCTCAACAAATCAAAGAAAACTGAACCAAAAGAGATTCAACAACTTGCCTGTAATACATATTTCGATGCTATGACAAACCAAACCACTCAAGCTCAGATATGATAAATAAGAACAAATAATTCCTTAAGAATCTTCACAAGCTTAGTCTTAACTTCAATTCCCATTAAAAGCACGCGCGAGCGCACAAAGAGAGAGAGGAAAAAAACCCGAACCCACAACCTTCATGCATCCATCAGTGTAGAATTTACCAACCTTAACAATCTTTAGTCAAAATAACACATTCAAGTCCATTCATTGCAAGATAAACGAGGCAACCCCAACACTCATTAACATTCAGCACAAGCTCAAGTAGCTCACTTTAGGTTGCAAGCACAAGATTTTTTTGACCTGACATTTGCATAATCCCTTCTACTGTAACAAGCAAACACCACTCTAAAACATGAAAACACCAAGACAGAAAATCGGGCTTACAATTCATATTCAAATCAATCATATTTACCCTTTTAAACACAAACTCCATTTGCTGGCCACTATAATTAGCCAAAATCAACAATCTTTCTTTTCTCTTTTTATCTACCAATAATATTCAGTAAAAATATTAACCTTTTATTCAAAACAAAAAACAACTAACCCAAAAACAATGATAAAACAAACCCATCAATTGAAAACACAAAACCAAAGCTGCCCTTGATAATAATTCTGAAAACCCATCTCCATATAAATGAAAAAAGTTAATCAGAGTAAAATTAGAGGCATATAAATATACAAAAAAGATGGTACCTTGGCAATCTTAATTTCGTCTTCAAGCTCGTGGAATCTGTTGTTTAATCTGCCAAATTTGTTGATATTCTGTTGATCCTCCCAAGTCACCTCCTTGCCAGATCCACCACCCTTTAACCATTCAACTCATTCTTATTTACTTATTTATTAAACCAAAAAAAAAATTAAAAAAAGGGGGCTGTGTAGGGTTTTGTAGGGGGTTTTCGATTGATTACCTGTTGCATGTTTTGATTTTGAGGAAAGGTTCCAACTTGCAAGCAGACAGACAAAGGTTTGATGAAGTCACTTGTTGCCCTTCAATCTCTCAACAGCTGCAGTCTGCAGACAACACACTGAGTTTGAACTTTGAAGATTATTGGTCGCTTTTTTTTATACATTTTTTAACTTAGTACTTATAATTTCGCAAATGATGAATTAATCCCTTTACCAGAATTGATTGCTAACTTTTATTTTTTTTATTTTTTTTTACAATCCTCAAATATACATGCAAAAATATTGTGGGTAGTCTAGTAAAATTATTTTTTACATTAATTGGACTATTTTTATTTTTCAATAAAAACTCCGTCAAAATCATTTGATAAAAAATATTAAGGTTTTTACCAAATAATATTGTTTTTTTATATATAAAAAAAGGGCACAGTTTGAATGGAAATATGAATGAGAATTCTTCAAAATAAATAAAATTCCTTAATTGATATTTTTGAGAATTTAAGAGTAAAATCAATATAAAAAAGGTCATTAATAATAAATTTGAGACTACCTATATAGATGGATGGTATCTTTAAGATACGTTCTTTATTACGTTTGAATTTCCCTTGTTTTATTGTATTTTATTTCGGTAGTTGATGATATAAGGTAAAGAAAAAATTAATTAGAGATAAGTAAGATTTAAGAATAAAAAAAATATTAAATAAAGGACTAAGTTGCAAAAAAAAATATAAAAACATAGGAATTCAATATTGGTTTTTTTTTTTTTAATGAAAGGACTAACTAATGTTTCTTATTAAAAATACTAGATTAAATAACAGTTTGATGTTATGAAAGCTTAAACTACCGAATTAATAAGCTGGAGCAGCAAAGCAGTGTCACTAGCAGCATAAGCTAGCAAGCAGTAGCAGTTCGAGGTGGTTAGCTGCTGGAATGAATTGTACAAAACATTACAAAGAATAACATGTTCATTAGGCAATAAGATTGAACAATTTTTCTGTACAAATTGTTAACTCTATCCCTCTCAATTTCTTCACCTCTCTTCCACAAATCTTCTTAAAACCCACTATTTATTAAGGCTTAACAATTAGTATCGGAGCCAACAATCCCCGGCCAATCTTTAAGAATCTATGTTTATCAAAGAAATAGCATGGTGGAAAATTTACAACATGAAGGCTATGGAAGAACACAACAAGATATTTGAAGAACTAATGCGAGACATGTGTCATGAGCTTCGAGAAATCAATGTTGTTATTAAGAAAGTAGAAGCCGATCATCAAGACTAACGAAGTCCAACTTCCTTCAAGGAAGGTTGCTCGGAAATGATTGAACTTTTCAAAGTTATCCATGCTCGCAATGTAGGGCATAAGATTTCTGAAAAATGATATACTTCAGTTATTCTGTCCCTTCAGAGTTATAAAGAAACTTGTTATGTTTCGTGCTGAAAATTAGACTCTTCTCCAAATGCAAGATATTCTCCAGCTATCAATGCTCTCGAATATCATTCAAACGTTCATCCAACTATAAGAAAAATGAATGTTAATGTTTAGTTCTCATTATATCAAGAACTTACTATAATGGATCAAAATACTTTCAAGGAGGTAAATTGTTTCTTTTTAAATGAGTTTTGGAGAGAGACAAGAAGGGGGTTTTGAAAAAAACAAGGTAAAGCTTGATTCTTTGAATGAAAAAGAATATTGCTTATTATTAATTGGTTTATGGATCTTCTAAAAATGGAGAGTTTGATGAAAAGATTGAGAATTCTGGCGTGATGGTGCAATAAGTTGACAATTATATGGATAATAGATCAAAGAAAGAAGAGGAGGGTGATGCTGAGGAAGTTGAGAGGTAAAGGTGATTGGATCCAAGAAGAAGAAGAAGATCAAGGAGGATTCTCACCGGTGACAATTCCGTAACAAATATAAGTTTCTCTGGTTGTGCATGCACGAGAAGATCACCAAGAAAGAGTATATTTATAGTTTTAGATAGATTTTATAGGACAATAATCTCTTAAGAAAAGGGGTATTGTTACGAAAGCTCAAACTACTGGAATAAAAAACAAAGGTAAGGGAACAAGCCCGAGCCATTTTGTGTCTCCCTCAAATCTTCTTAAAACTTACTGTTAGTTAAGGAAGATATTTAATGGGGTCTGAGCTCATTTTGTGTTTGTTTTTAGTGAGGAGAATTCTCGTGTTGGTTTTTGTATATCGAAATTGTGCCTTGTTTGGCTGGAATTTTAGATGATATATCCACTCCTCCACTGGTGTATCTGCTAAAGATTTCTTTAACATTCCCTTGATGATCAAACCCACTTAATTATCCAACATCTCTAAACTAGACTTACTTTTGAGATGGTTGAATATATGTTGGATTAATTCTTACACATTTACACATGAATAAATTCTTGACAGGAGAAAGAATTTAGAATGTTTCATCCAAATAAATAAAACATCGAACGCTAATAATGTGTTGGTTTTTGTAAATTGAAGTGTTTGATATTGATTTTCAACTTGTTTTTTTTTTTTTTAAATTTGATTATTTTTTTTTGCTTTGAATTTTTTTTAATATACTGAGATTAAAATTGATTTTTTAAATATATATATATATTATTTTGATGTATTTCTAAATAAAAAAAATATTTTAAAAAATAATTACTACCAAACTCCATTTAATTATGCTGGAATAGGACTTTAAACACCTTGGAGGAGGGAAAAATACCTAACCATTACCCAATTTGACAATTAAATTTGGTCAAAAATCTTACTGTACTTACTATTACAATGATGTAGAAAGCTTGAGATTTTAGTTCAGGTTCTTCAATTCATAGGTCTCAAATAGTCCGAGGTTCAATGATCATTTAACTCGAGCAAATGTAGCTAGATTAAGCTTTGGAGGTACACTAGCCATGCTGACGTTTGAATTGCCACATCTACACTTTATAGAAAGTTTTGGCTGGGTTTAAATTTGAAGAGTGAAATAAGAACTCTGTCATCTCGGGTCTGTTCAGGAAATTACGCCGCCATAAGCAAGTCTGTATTTAGCAGAGTCCTAAGGAGTGTATAAATGCTACTGGACTGTTCGGTAAGAGGAACATCAGCCTGCTTTAAAGGGTGAAAGACAAGTCTGCTGCATGAATAAATGACAATCCATTTGATGTAAGAGGACGTTTTGAAGTCTCCTAAAAGGTTCAACATATTGCCACTCTCACAAGCTTATATCCATCTTCATACGTGCAATTTTCAACCGATCTTGGCAAATATCAAAGGGAGGTATGGTTAAAGATCATTAGAAACTTCAATTCAGGATCATTGGGAGACATTTAGAGAGAATACAGACCGTAAGTGATGTGGCTCTCTAATAGAATAAATGAAATCAAATATATTCATACGTGTAATCATATGCATGATTCAAAGCAGTAAGCAAGTGATGGATTTGGAGATCACAGTAAGGTTGTTGATGTTGAAAATCCAACAAGATATATTTTATTACTGAAGACGTAAGTAGTCAAGAAGGGAGAGAGATTAGATGTATATTTCAAGACTCTTGGACTTTTCGACAATATGACAATACCATCACGAAGTCCTTTGCCGAGGAACCCACGGATGCTGATACTTTTTTTGACGTTGAGCCAGTACAAAACCACAAGTTTACTAAGTTCTGCAATCGCAAAGTTGGGCTGACGGGCTGACCCCGGCACATTATTTCCACCTACAAAATTAGAGCCACAGAGAGAGAGACAGAGAAAGCAGTATTCATCAATTATAAGCACACAAAACACAAGATGTGATATCATGTCCAAAAACAATGACTTTTATTAAATATCGACGAACAGTTTTATCAAATATGCACCAACAATTTTAGGAAGCAATGAACTGTCATGAAAAAAGTGGTAGGCTTCCTAGAAAGTCCATTGCGTAGTTCAGATTACCCCCTCCTCCCCCAAGAACATCAAGCAACGAAGCCAGTAGTTATTACAAGTTGAGTAGATTAGATTTTTATTCAGCAAGCAGAGGAAGAGCTTTCACAGTGTCATGAGAAAATAGGAGTTGAGGTATAAGAGTATGAAATATGACTGTGTCGACTAAGTTGATATAGAATTATCTCAAAACTAGGATTGTTTTGCTTCTGGCCAAAAACATCATTGATCAAAAAAAAATATTAGGCTACATGACATGCACACCTCTGGATACTTGTTACCGTCACTTATCATTCATCAGTATATGTATCTCCCATTGTTCCAGTAAAATTACATATTACTTGAAAGATAGGGTTTAATGTCCGTTGATTAAAGATAGAGTATATTTAAATTTTCCTAGCAGATCTTGGTATGGGAAATATTCACCTTATTGACACTTGACAAAGACGCAAGATTCATTTTGATTCTTAAAGTTTCAGGAACCATTCAAATCATTCCAACCGGACTTCCTAGGATTTAAAAAATTGTAGCAGATGGATGTTCCTATGAAAAATTAGGAACCATTCCAATCATTTTGAGTTGGCATCCTTGGGCATATAGAAGGATAATTCTATACGAATTTAATTTCAAGTGGCTCAGTACAGTAGTTACAAGCTCAAATCTGTTCTTGATCTTTTATGCTTTCAGGGCCATAATAAAGGGCCGGGGTGAAAAAGTAGAGCTGACAAACTTGAAGAGAGATGAACTCACCTCAGTTTCACTACCAAGATCGAGTTTCTTTACGAGATACTTCTGGATGAAAGACACCGGCATTTTACCATCCCTGTGATGAGAAAGTCAAGAAAAATTGAACATTTGGTAATTGAGGATAAGTTCTAAGTCAATCGATGGCTTCATCATATTTGACCTAGAATTGATCAAACTCACAAGTATAACAATCAAGTGAACACGGCAAAACAAAGCCAATCAATGATGAGAAACAGTTTGATTTTCAAATACTAAAAGCAAAGCTAGACCAAACAGGTTTTAGAATACAAAACAAAAAAATCCGTACACTTACTGAAATAACCAACATATGAAAAGCCTAATATTTATCAATTGTGGCAGATGGATAAAATATGTAAAAATTTCATCCACATTCTGGGAAAACAAATGCTTGGACCATAAAATCATATCATCTCATGTAAAAACCTTGATGCCATTTCTGTTTGACATCTTCATGCAAAAAACAAAGACCCACTTTCTTAACCTGTCAAAAGAGATTATGAGATAACATGGTGGCCAAACTTCAAATTTACCGCTTAAAAAACTGAAATAGTTTTCAAATACACAAATGAAGAAAAAAATGATATATATAATGCAGAATAAAGCAAAATGAAACAAAGTTAAGAGGGTAAGAAGAGTAAAGAAACTCACTGAATCCTCAAGTAGCATGCGGATATCTGTGGCAAGGAAGCATCTCTTTTCCTGGAGACATTTACCATGAAATTAGTGACAAACATTGAAGCAGTCAGCAAACCAAACTTAACAAACGTAGATAAAGTAATATAAATTAGAGACAGCCTGAGAAGCAACTTACTGGTCTTCAGAGGCAACCAATGAGAACCATATTGGACCGTTTCTTCTATTGCTCTTAGCTGCTGCAGCATCTACCATTGCTTGAGCTGAGGCACCCAGCCCCTCAGACATAGCTGCCCTTTTTTGTGCTGCTGTTAACCTTCTCCGCTTCACTGATACAGGAAGCGAATTTGTTCCATTCTTGTCATCTAGGACTCTCATTCCCTGTCCATGCTCATTTTTTGTTTTAGCCATATATATGTCACTGTGTTGACCATTGGGTGATTCTGCTCTGGATTCATACAGATGAGGTTTGCTATCAGGGCCATCAAGCAGGCCAAATTTGGCTAGAGACAGTCGTTGTGAATGCGACTTGGAGGACTTGGTTCTGTTAGCAGCTTCAACAAGACAATTCAAGGGCGTCCATAGATCAGCCTTCCCTTCAATCATCTGAACATCATCATCCTCGCCATCATCATTAGGTCTTTGCTCAGTAGAAGGTTCAGCCACAGAGGAATCCTGCATTAATTTAACAAGGAAAATATTATTAATATAGTGAAAATATTTTGCCTGCAAGAACTAGCTTGCACAACTTCATGGTGGAATTTCAAGTCATCCAAGCACAAAGAAAGAAAAAAATTGTCTCCTTTACCAGCCTTCTCTTCTGAATACTTTTGACAGGGGACCCTGGTGAGCTCAAATTATCTTTGGCAGAATCTTCATTCTTGGATTCCTCAACAGTAAAACTGCATCCTCGTAATGCAGCAGCCTTTCTGGCACCAGCTTTAGATCTCCTTCCTGTCAAGCCAGTTTGAATTGGCACTTTGGAAGTGCTGACCACCAATGACGATAATGATCTCTCCTTTCTTTTTGCTGGCAATGCAATTGAAGGAATAATTTCAGGGGCCTTAACTTTTCTTTTCTTAAAAGGAAATATTTTAGCCATTATATCTTGCAAATTATGGTCTGCCCTGCATACAAACATGAAAATTCCAGTGCAAAAAATCAGTTTTCTATAAACACGAGAAAACTTCATGACATGCATTCTGAGCTAAATGTTTTCCAGGAAGTTAGTCAAAATGCATGTCGTGGGCAGGAAGAGTTGTTTAACTAAAATACCATCTCGAATTGAGCAGATTTCTTGAGTTAAGAAGTTTTGCTCCATCTTTAAGGTAGATTTACCAAAACAAATCAATTTACAGTTGGTTAAGGTAAGTAGAATTACAGTTAGTGAAGGTAAAATCATGTGAAAGGATTTGCAGAGAGATAGTCTATGTTGCCAAAAATAATATGTAAACCATATCAAATTCAATCAAAAAGAAATTCACCATAATAGAAGTCTAGCGATTTGTGGCACTTCATAATTTATAAAGATCAAAAGGAAAAAAAAGTGCCTGTAACTATGCAAGCATGTGTCAGTTCATCTTTATGGGTGTGTGACTTGGTTATAATTTATAGAAAGACTAACCTGAGTTTGTCTACTGGAAGACAACCCAGATTCATATTGCATACAGGACAACAATCTACCTCTTCATCTGAGAGCTTTTCATATATGCATTTCCTGCAGACTGGTTTGGGATTCAAAACCAACTCTTCAGAAACAGATCACTGAACAACTAAAGATTTCTAGACTGAAAAGGAATTAGAGGGTATAGCTTGTTCAAGACCAGAAGATTGTATCTAACATCTTAGATAAAATAATCAACACGAAAAAGTATCAGAAGGATGCACCAGTACTAAAAGTTAGCAACAATAACAGTTCAAGATAACATGCATCCCAAATGATTAAACAGAGAAAATTATCATAGTTAAGCACAGTTCCATTGAATTTTTGCCACTCCATTGTAATTAGCATGCATAATCTTAATATTCTCAATTAATGATAAGAGTAAATTTATTGATGTAGTCAACAAACAATGACCAGATTTTCCCTTCAACACTGGTATGAAATATATTGAATCCTACTCATATCAGCATTAATCAACAAAACACCCATGGTGAACTCAGTCAATTGGGGAGTACATGCCCGCCAGTGGACTTTGACAGATTTTAAGATTTTGTTTTCTTTATAGAACATAGAATAGTCATGAACTTGAAGTTTATGTTTATTTAAGTCATTGACAGAGGACAGAATGCGGCAATATGAAGTTATTATTAATCATTGCCCGCAAAGGTACAACAAAAATTCAAATTAGTTCACAAATGCAAGTTATAGTTTAATTTTCTATCGGAAACTGAGATCAACAAGAAAGAAACCAAAGCTTTCTATGTGGTGCAGAGCATGCATCACAGAACTTTACCATCTCAAGCCTAAAAGAACAGACTAACAGAGAGTATTTGGATGTTCCTTCCACCCGATGCAAGATAACAAATTCAAGCATGCATATCGTTGTCATAATATTATACATGCAATGTACAAAGTTGAAACCGAAATCATCAAGAAAACACTATTCAACACTACGTGACAAAAGGTCATAAAAAAAACTCAAAGCCATACATGCATGAACCGAAAGCAAGAATACACAAGTTTTCAGAGAATTGGAAAACTACAACAATCCACACCATATAAAGAATATAAACGCAATTAGGATTGCATTCCATATCCATTGATAAAAATCAAAACAAACCCCTTCTCGACATTGAATTACCAAATCGCAACATCCATACAAGCCATGATAAGCAAAGCAAACATGAAATTGGAAAACAAGAAAAACCCAGATCAAGAAACAACAACTCAAATCATACCAGCCAATTCCACAACAATCCCAGCAACCCCAGATCAACACAAAATTTCTCACAAGAGAGGGTAAAAGAAAAGAAAAGAAAAACTTACACGTATGGAGACACGAAAAAATCGTGGTAGCTTCTTTTAAGAGCTTATTGCAAAGAGGGCATGTCATGCATGCCTCTAATATCTCTCTCTTAACTTTCACAATCTGTCCTGACATATCCGTTCTCTGTGTCTACGCTAATACATTCAGGGCTGGAAAAGACATAATAAACAATAACACTAATAATTAAGAAAGATCTAAAGAGAGAAAAGTGAAGAAGTAGTAGTAGTCGTCGACGTGTGGGGTTTTTGTTGGAATTTTAGGACACGAAAAGGGCAATGAGTTTGAGTGTTCTCCTTTTTGCTTCGACGAAATCACATGAAAGGTTAGGCAGAAGCGACGAGCGTGTGTGAGTGTGTTTTCTTCTTGTGTTTTGTTTTGTGTCTAGCCTTAGCTTGTTTCAAGTTGATCCACAAAAAAAATATTGACCTCGACTAGACTTGAGTTGATTAACTTTGATTAACTTGGTGGTTTAAATCTGTTTGAGTTAACTTTAAATAATTTTTTAAAAAAATTAAATGCGACATTATTTTAATAAAAATAATTAATCCAGATTGATTTATAAATCGAGTTGACTCAATAATCTAGTAATTTATGGGTAGTATTTTTAAACCCGGTTCGGTAATTGATCCGGCCTAATACTAGGGTCACAGGTTTTGATCGGGTCAACCTCAATTTTTTTATAAATCAAAACAATATTGTTTTGATAAAAAAAATAAAAAAAATTAATCAATGGATTGCAACTAGGTTTTGGCCTATCAATCAGGTTTTTAACTACCTTTATATTTTTACAAACTCGGCCCGGTTCCAACTCCGAGTCGGCTAGATCTCAAATTAACTCATCAAGTTGTGTCGGGTTTTAAAATTATACTTGTGGGTTGATCCAATAAGATAAGATAATGTGTGTTGATACATGATAATTTTTTAAACTTAATTCTAAATTTTTATTTTTTATATTATCGTATCAAAATTATAAAAAATACTAAAATATATTAATTTAATATTTTATTAATAAAACACACTTTTAGAATACTTTCAAAATAAAGAACTACAAGACTCTCATATCCTCAGAGGACGATCACGTCCTCCTCCTTAGGGGATGTCAGTAGTGGCTTCCATATTTTTCACATCTCTTCCATGGGGCACCAATGGAGAGAACACTTCCATTAATCTCTTAGAGTTTTCATTGCCTTTCACTGTAGCACTAGCACCTCTTCACTAAGGGCGCTAAGCAACTTTATCCACACCTTCTTCCCAAAAGTGTCTTCGCCTCTTATTACCAGGCGGCGCACCTTCTCAACCCGGGTGCTTGTGCAATAACTCTTCTCTTCCACCCTTGCCTGCATTGGAAAGGCAACTCATTGTCTTCCTTTTTAGAAATTGTTCTTCATTGTCATCTGATTTAATCTTACCCTCAATCTCCTGCCACGAGAAGCCTGTCCACAGCGTCCCACCGGTCAACAAAAGGCAGTCCAACCATATTGTCTAAGCCAATGGCTTATTGGCATCCCATGTAGAACGATAAGCACTTACAGCGTTCAAGTCCCATGCATTTTGCTCAGGGTTGTAGAAATGGCATGTAGCTCTAACAATGGAAGCACTCTCACCACTTCCAGTACCGCCAGGCCTACAATTGCTTTGACAGTTTTTGGAAGGTGAACAGTGATCATCACTCGTGCCACAAAAACCCCATTGGCTACAACAAAGATTATTAGCACAGGTCCGACCTCCAGCTTGCCGGCCACAATTCTGGGCAGTAGCAGCAGCTGCTAGGCACAGAAGGAATATACCATGAATAAGCTTAACCTCAACGTGTTGTTTTGTGTATGTAGTGGCTGCCTTTACATGTAGTGGGACGCATGGATTTATAACGAGGAGTGCATTATTATAAACACATAAATATAATTACCCTTGTTTTTTTCCTGGAAAAGTATGGCATGACTCAAGTATATAATATTCCACTTTGACTGTTATTAATCAGCATCCTCAATTGCTTCCTTGACTCAATGAATTCTACATATACATACATATATATATATATATATATGCTATCTGTGAAATAATGAAAATCTTTGTGAATGGAATTCTTGTGATTGCTTTTGACAAATTCTAGATAAGACACTAACCATGAGAAAGAGAAGGCCATAGGTGGGGATTCATGGAGGGAGGGAGGAAAAGAAAAACTGGCATTGGAATGGAGAGTTAAGATTGGCGACTTCGGTGGCAATTACAATTCTCCAAACGGTAATTTTTTAAAATATTTTTAGAAATATATTAAAAAAATTTTAAAAAATTATTTTTAATATCTTATTAAAATAATTAAAAATCATAAAAAAATTACTTAAAAGTAAAAATTTTTAAAATATTTTTCTAAATACAAAATTCAATTGCTATATCTTATAAGTCAAGTCCAGCACTTCTGCCGTAAGATGCGGAACTCAAGTCAAATCCAAAACTTTACCATGATAAGAAAAATGCCTATATTTAATATTTTGCTATATGAAAAATATTTTTTTTTAAAATATATTAAAATAATTTTTTTTTGTCCTCCCCTATTACTAATATATTATTTGCCCTTAGCTTCTTGTTATGAAGATATCATAGTAATAATTATTTTTTAAAATAATTTTTATTTAAAAATATATTAAAATATGTTTTTTGACAAATTTATTTTTGATATAAATATATTAAAATAATTTAAAAATATAAAAAAATAAAATAAAAAATTATTTTATTCAAAAATATTTTTAAAACACATGTAATGAATGTTTAATCCGTTTTCAAATTAGTGTTGTTTTTCAAATCATACGAATTTTGGTTAAAAAGTCGGCTCACTTAAACGATAAGAATTAAAATTCATATCATAAGAGGTTGTAAAATTAGTGTACTAATAATGTAATTATCCCAATAAAAGAATTTGAGGGAAAAAAAACAAAAACAAAGGAGATTTCTCTAGAATAGGTAGCTTAGAAAGGTTTGAGATGCCCTGGAATAAATAATTGTTCCAATGCAACCTTTTCGTTTTCCATTGATATACTATCCAAACGATGACAAATACTGAGATAGACAATTAGGAAAATGGTATCGAACATAGGTTGTAAGGATGACAAATAGAGTATCGATGAAGTGTCTGCTAATAAAAGGGTTTTAAGCATATCAAGTGAAGGTTTTATTGTAGACACAGATAATTCATTCATTTGATAATAGAAGGCTGGAGTCAATATGTCCTGCAGAGAATCTGTTGATTTGGCTTCAAGTTGATGTGGAGAATCTTGAAGCTTCTTCCATGCAGAGGCTAATGCAGCTTCTAATTGATCTGGATTGAACATTTGCTTTCTCCAGATAGGAATTAGTTATAGCTCAAAATATTTCTGAATGACTTGGAAAATCTGTAGGCTTGGAATCACGAGTAGATCAATGCAGATACGAGAGATTAAGCACGGCAAACTCCAAAATGGAAGTGAGATTGTCTTTGGAGTGTTTTGCCAATTCCTCAGTGATGAATCTCAAAAGTTGTGAGATATGGAATTGATTGTGGAGGTTGAGTTGAGAAGAGGGTAACATGTTAGCTAAAGATTCAAACTCAACTTCAGCAGGACCCCTTGATCAAAGGCAATTGAATTAGTTAAATAATGCAAAATGGAGAATGAGAGAAATATGTATTTATTAATGCATTTGAACCTGCAATTGGAGAATTAGAAGCAACAGGAGTAATGGCCATTGTATTGAATGCTTCGGAGTTGGAAGAAGATTCATTCTTGTGTGGTTCTGTGGTGGTGGGGATATCTGAAACTTCATCAGGGAGTGCAAGAGAGCCTTTTCCAGATTGAGAAACTACTTGCGGCACTAGTCCAAGGTCTCGAATAGATTCTTCTGATTCAGGAATCACTTTGGAATCTTGTAATTCTTCCTGAAAATGAAAATTAGAAACATTTTTCAGATCCAAGTTTTAAGTAAAATTCATTAAAAGTCCTCTTGATTGAGGCAGACAAAAAAAACCCGACAGTTAGATGAAGAAAATTAACGTATACAGGAAAGGATGGATCAAGACTTGCCCCCAAAGAGATGGAATAAGCAGTAAACATCTGGGACCCCAAGGACTCTCCATCATCTTGTCCACATCCTTGGGGAACTAGGTCATCTGCCCTAGAAGTTTGGAGGTCCCGTGCCCGCTCTCTCTGCTCTCCTTTCTTTTTTTTGGGCAACGCAACTGAAGGCATAACTTCAAAAGCCTTAACTTCTCTTCTTTTAAAAGGAAATATTTTGGCCCTCATATCTTGCAGATAATTGTCTGGTCTGCATGCAAACATGCACATCCCAAAACAAACATTTTATTTTTTGTCTTTTTTAAATAGACAATAAAATCTCATTATTGTACTGATCTAAATGTTTTCCTGGAAGTGGAAGAAAATTCCAAGCTCTAAGAAGTTCAGCTCTTGTCTACAGCAACCAAATAAATCTATCTACTATTGGTTAGTGCATCAAGCAATATAATCAGTGAAAACAAAATCATGTCAATAGGGCCACGAGTCTATGTTGCCAAAAGCAAAAATCCACATACCATATCAATTTCAAATCAGCCAACCATCAGATCAGAGTATCTAGATTTAACAAATAACAGTTACTATATATTACTAATCAATAACCAACCTCAATCACAATCTTAAAGTTCAGGGAGCCAATACTGACAGATACTTAGAGATCATATAACCTTTTCAATTGTGCTTTAGAAGAAGTTACTTTTATGCCATTTTGGAACCTAAAAGATAAAAGTAGTGCCCCTACACCCACAAGTGTATATAGCAAAAGCTAACCTGAGTTTCTCAGTCGGTAGACGACCTAGATGCATATTGCATATGGGACAGCAATCTACCTTTTCGTGAGTGAGCTTTTTGTAAATGCATTTCCTGCAGACTGGCATGCATTTCATAAACTCATCAGAAACAGATCACTGGAAGAGAAAAGATCACTCGATAGAATAGGAAGATTCAAGATTAGAAGATTGGATATAACACCATATATCCAAATAATCAAGAAAAGATGATCAAAAGGATTATATCAATTGTAATTGAATATAGAATGAATACAAACCGAATGAAGTGACAAAATTTCCATGTGAGGTGCGTAAA
Organism: Populus deltoides; assembly: GCA_015852605.2. Lineage (NCBI taxonomy): Eukaryota > Viridiplantae > Streptophyta > Magnoliopsida > Malpighiales > Salicaceae > Populus > Populus deltoides. Next base: position 3,962,139 of record CM027574.2, on the reverse strand, counting down.
GTGCTTAACTCCATAGAAATTGTCACCACTGCTCTTATAAATGGCACACATAGCCTTAATATGCTCAAATAGAACATAAAAGGTAAATAAAATTATTGGCATAGTCATGAAGCTTTGGAATTGATGGTTATGTCATGGTGTAATGCGTGCGAGTAGGAAGTTATTCTTAAACAGTGACCCAAGCCGCCCACAATTATAAAGATTAGTAAGTATGATTACGTATCTCTGCAGTACTTGTTACTAATATAGCATATGACCTAACAAACAAAGTTTTCTATTTGGTATAGAGAATGCATTGCACCAATTGTGCCACCACAAGCCTAAAGGAAAGGACTAACATAGTATTTGGAAATTCTTCCTTGATGTTTTTATAACAGATTCATGTGTGCATAAACAAACAAGTCAAGAAAACGCAAAGCAAGGAAAACCAGATCAATAAACTGCAAAGCAACTAAAGAAATAACCCAGATTATTATATTTATTTCCACTGCAACCTTGACAGCTTCAGATTGAGAAAAAAAATCAATCACACAAGAACAAAATATAGAGCAAAAGAGTAAACCTTACAGGTATGAAGACACAGAGAGATTGTGGTAGCTTCATTTAACAGGTGATTACAAAGAGGGCATGTCATGCATGCCTCTAGTTTCTTCCTCTTCACTCTCACTACTTGTTCCACCATCTCTTTCTCTTGACTATAGAGACACAAGTGCACAACATTATTTTCATGCTAAAATAATGCTGACAATCACCTAACGTTTTAAGAGAAAAAGAAACTAACATTTTTCTTCAACTGAAAACTACTATTAACAACAGTCAAAGAAACAAAAATCATAATACCAAGTCATATTTGACTGCCAATACGAAACAATCAAAACAATTCGCAGTGATGACAGAAAAGAGGAGAATACAGGGATCACATTGTACCCATTAAAGCTTAAAGCTTTAACAGCTCCATATTTCCAAAGAAACAAACTTTTGAACTACTAAAAAAGACAAACCATCATAGCTAACCAACAAAACTGGTCCAAAAACAGGAAAAATTCAAGACCCTTTAAAGAAGGAAAGGAGTGGAAAAGCAAAACACAAGCGGGTATTTCTGTGAAACTGAATAGAGTTTTAAGGGGAAAAAAAGTAGAAAACTTTTCCTTTTTCCCATATTTTCTCAGGAACCAAACAAAAAGAAACAAACCTTCTCTCATCCATGTCTTCAAACAGCACAATGTGAAATAAAAAACAATAGGATTCCGGTAATTCAATCTTCAAACTTGTGTCAAGAGTGCCATTTTCAATTTCTCTGCTCAGAGGGAAAGTGAGGGGGAGAGCAGTGTACTGATTTGGGATGTTGGAATACAGAGAGTACTGGCTCCGTTGCCCGCGCTCGGCTGTGGGCATGTACTCGAGGTGTCAGCAACGATCTTGTGAGTATATTTTTAAAATAACAACAGGTGTAAACTTGTAATGTACGACCAGTTCGAAATCAATATGATTAAAAAATATATAAGACGATAATGTTTCAACTTTGTTTTTTTAAAAAAAAATAATTCTTAAAACTATGTTTTTTTAACGTTAAAAAAATTGTTAAAAAAATTATTTCAGTAAATAACTCAATCGTATTATTAAATAAGTCTTGAACTTTTAATCTATCTAATTTTATAATTAAATCACGTGTTAGTTATCATGATATAATAAAATTAATTTTATGAATTTTAATTAATAAAATTTGATTAATAATAATATCTAATTAATAAAAATATAGTTTAATGAATTTTAATTTGATTAAAAATAATATCTAATTAATAAAATGATAATTTAATTTAAAAAAAAATTAAATTGATAATTCTTTTAATATTAAAATAATAACAAATTTGATTGACCTTAATCAACCTGAGTTACCACTTTAAAAATTTACTATATAAGTAAAGGATAAAACCACAATAAATTAATCTAACTAATACATTTGTGTTTTTTTTATCTTTCAGGTTGGGTCTCTATTGGTTTGAGTGAGATAAATTTAGAACTAAATTAAAAATTTATTAGAAAATCATATACTAAATTAAAAATAAAAAATTATTTGACACATATAATTCATGCGTCAACATATGTGGAAGGGCACCGCATTAGAAAGACATGTTTGGCTTTCTTTGAGCTTTGATGGCAACCTTAATGTCATTAAAATCATCTCGGTGATGAGATCTTTTAAAATAACGCGTGGTGTAAATACAGCTTCGGTGTGTTTTATGAGGGCTAATTCTTCTTCTCTTTCTTCTTTTTATTTTTTTTTTCTCCTCAATTTTTACCCCTGTAATTTTTTCTTCCTTCCCACTATAGATGAAAAGAGGTAGATTTTTTTTCCAATTTTTAATTATAGTCCCCTTAATTTTAATAGTTTGGAAAAAAAATGAACAAGTCACTTTTTACCTGTGAAATCAAAAATAAGATCATATTAAGGTCAATCTCAAATAAAATCAATGCCAAATAATAAAATTTTAAAGAAATACATGATAAAAAAATTACACTGTGCACAGTGCAATTGTCTGTGTGTGGAATGGCAGTTGATGAAACAATAAAAGTCGCAAGGCTTTTTTTAGTTTTGTTAATAAATGAGTTTGGGTGGAGTCCATTGAGTCGGTCATTGGCCACATTGCCTTTTTCTTTTATTTTTTAAAAAAATATTTACAATTTATAAACCAGAAAATGGCAAGAAGCTGTCATCTGAGTTTCTAAAGTGTCTTGAGTTTTTCCGAAAGGAAAATCGATGCCGAATAATTTATAGATTTATATATATATATATATATTAGGGTTTGATCATGAAAGAAATACCAAAACTTGTCCCTTTCTGGTTCTCCACAAAAAAAAATATAAACCCACACCTTTTCATCAGTCTCTCTTCTTTTGTTTCACCTCCTCACGGAACAGCATTAAAAACTTCCTCATTTAAAAAAAAAAACGGTAACGGTGAACGCAGGTTAATTATTAGTATTGTCGTGTCATCAAACTGCAAAGGAAAAACCCCCCCCCTTTTTTTTTAGATTTTATTGTAAAAATTGGGTTTACAATATCACCTGCTTCTTATTCAAGAAAAGATTAAAAACTTATTAGTACATGGAAATCAACAAGCTTATTGAGTTTTCATGATCATAACATTGGAAGAGGATGGTGCCTTTTGATCAGCAATTCACGAACTGGTAGTTTACAATAAGGTGGCCTTGAGCATTGCCTCTTCCGTCATTATCTAGTTGCCGGAATACTCCAGCATCCAAGTCGAGACCTCCATTGCTGCATTGGTCAACAATCCTCACTGTTGCTTGTGCTCCAGTCCCAGTGTTTGTCACCTGCAATACATTTATGTGGGAAAACTATATTTAGTTATTTGAATTTGATCTTGATGCTCAGCGAATTCTAATAATTAAAAAAGAAATTGTTCTGCATTATCATCTAATTAACTTATCTTACCCTCAAGCACCTGCCACAAGAAGCCTGGCCACGGGATCCAACTGGTCCACAAAAGGCAGTCCAACCATATTGTCTACGCCAAGCCAATGGCTTATTGGCATCCCATGTAGAACAATAAGCACGTACAGCGTTCAAGTCCCATCCATTTTGCTCAGGGTTGTAGAAATGGTATGTAGCTCTAACATTGGAAGCACTCTCACCACCTCCACTGCCACCACCGCCACCGCTGCCACCACTGGGTCTACAGTTGCTTTGACAATTCTTGGAAGGTGAACAATGATCATCACTTGTTCCACAAAAGCCCCACTCGCTACAGCAAAGATTGTTAGCACAAGCCCGGCCTCCAGCTTGCAGGCCACAATTCTGGGCAATGGCAGTAGCTGCTAGGCACAAAAGGAATACGATCAACAAGCTTAACCTCTCCATTCCTGTTGGTTGCATGAAGTAAGTATAACAAGGTGCTGGATTTATAGAGACTAAGGAGGATGTCATGTCACTGCCGTGCAAGCTCAACCATCCCTTGTGTGTTCCGAACAGCTTGGCATGGCATTGTACGCAGCATATACATTTGACTCTCCATCTCATATCTTTGACTTTGGAGAATGACGATAATTAATGTTGCTAGAAGCCCATGCAGCAGGCACCCTAGACCAGAGAAATTTATCGGAGATTCAAGATAGGCAACTATTTTGTGTCCCATCTAGAACTCGTCATAGGATGTGACTTGTCTCTGAGCAATTAGTGAGTTTAATTAATAAAATAAAACTCAAGTCAATTCATAAATACATATACTCTAAATTAAATATGGACGATTTATGAAGCATCCAATCAAAAAAACATCATGTTAGCATGTAAAATTAAAAGGAAATTTCAATATTTTTAAGAATAATAATAAGAAAAGTATTTATTTAATTATAATTATCAAATTTGTTAATTAAAAAATCTAGATTATGCTGGATTTATAATTCAATCATTCGGATCATTGATCTACTCAAACCACATCCAAGATAAATTTAAATTGATTATTTAATTTCACTTTTTGAATTTTTTTTAAGTATATATAAAAAGAGAGAAATCCAACTTGTGATTCAAGGTTATGTAAGGCATTTAATTTAGTTGACTCATATGGGGTTTCATATGAGCTGAATCTTTACAATCCGGTGGCTGAAATTATCCTTCCGCCGTATGCATGCCATCCTAGAATCACCTCCGAACTACCGATTCACAAGAAAAGAGAGAAATAATTCATCACAACTTTGGCCAAATGAAACTCTGACCTTGATTAGATCACTCGAGGCTTATCAGATCAATGGTCACATATATAGATAGCCACAGGATCTTCATCAAACAGAGACATATAATGTATTGATCATCATCGACGATAGAGAGCGGATGTTTAGCCCTTTTGATGGAACCACCACGATTAACGAGCTCATTGTTCACTATGAGGTGACCTTTGGCGTATCCATCTCCATCAGTGTCCAAAAGGATCACGATGGAGGATATAAAATAAAAAATGATAATTAAAATAATTAGGGTGAAAATTAAAATAAAAAATAAATTAGAGAATAATTAATTTTTTTTATTGGAGGATTAAATTAAAAAAATTAAAGAATGAGAAAAAAATAACACAAAATAAACTTGGTTTGAAAAATAAAATTAACCACTAGAACTTTTATAAAAGAGTTAAAGAAAAACAATCCAAAGAATAAGGATCAAATAAAAAAAATTGAAATTGAAGTACTAAATCAAAAGGAAATAATACCAACAAAAAAGGAAAAAAATAAGGGCCAACTTGAAAGCAATAACACAAAATAAACTTGGATTGAAATGTGAAATTGAAAAAAAAATTATATAAAAGAGTAAAGTAAAAAAATTAAAAATCAAAAGAATAAGAACCAAATTAAAAGGCATAATTTATTACAAATTGAAATTGAAATATTAAATTGAAGGGAAACAAAAATCTTGTTAAAGAAAAAATAAAAAAAATCACAAATACAAAAAAAACAAAAAAGACCAATCAATAATGTTTTCATGGGAGAGAGATAATATATAAAAAAAAGAGTTTGCTAGCTACAAACCACACACCTGTTATTAACACGTGCCATACCAGCTGAAAAAAGACGTGACAATGCATTTAACTATATAACAGATAATTAGGTTTAACCATAAGAAAAATCACGTGCATCCCAAAATGCATAGGTACGCTTCAATATCTTTTAAAAATATAATATTATTTTATTATAATAAAATATAATAATATTTTTAATGAAATAAAATAAAAATAACAAACTCGAAAAGACATAAATATTTCTTTACCAAAAGCTTTGATCGATAATACCCTTGATCGAAGACATAATTGTTTTAGTCTCCAAAGGTAGCTTAGTATTTTCATTAATCATATAAAACAAAAGGACCCTAGTATCCTTCTAAACAAGTCCATTTATTATTTGAACAAGAAACAAATTAGTAATTTCACTGTTGTAGTTGACAATGAAATGGTTGCGTGGCTACAATAAAAAAAAATATTAAAACCCTCCTTCGTTATTGCTAATTGATCCATAATGAAGTAAACTTGTCCTAATCAAATTAATTAGGACAATTTTACTTCATTATTTACTTCTTCCTTGATCATGCAATAAACAGTAGCAGCTAACTGTAAGAGTTAAAAAGAAAAAAAGAAAAAAAAAAGCATGTTCATATATATATCTTACCCTCAAGCACTTGCCACAAGAAGCCTGTCCACGAGGTCCAACCGGGCCACAATAAGCAGCCCAACAATGTTTGCTCCGCCACGAACAAGGCTTCCTAGCATCCCGTGTAGAACAAGAAGACCAACCATCAAACCCCCCATCGGAGCATGGTCTGCGGCACGCACATTTGAAGCAATCTCACCACCACCTCCCGCCGCCGCCTTTGTAATTGATTTGGCAATTCATGGATGGTGAACAGACAGTGCCCCACCGCCCATGTGCCAAAATAGGTTGTTAGGGCAGCTCCACCGGCTTTGTTCCAATGCCTCCCTTGACAAATTGTGTTCTAATTTCCAACCCCCTAGTTTTCTTAAATCATAGCCATTTGTTGTGAGAAGGTAACATGGGAGAATTATTAGGTTTTAATTTCTTTTAAAATTAATGATGAATTTCCTTCAATAATTTGACTCATCAATAATATCAATATATTTTTTTTTATTCCATCACTATTTATTCCTGGAATCACTAATAAAAATTTACCGTTGTAATTTTCATCGGTAAATTACAATAAAATATTTTCCTTTTATGTTTTTGTTGGTTTTTTCTTTTAATTTTCTAGTAATAACTTCTTAGATTAATATCTTTTACTGATTTAAATTGAAACTAAACTAAATTAGATTTTGAGTAATGAGATTTTCGGTTGAAAATGTTAAATTTAATAAAGTTTAATAACTATATTAGTAAGCAAGGCTTATCAAGGAATCTAATACAAACAAGATACCATGGACAAAAACTTTTTTCAAACGTTGTATTTTATAAAAATAAAATAAAATAAGAATATCAAATACTTATACTATATATATCCTTTAATGCTTGATTGAATTTGGAAGCATAGTGAAGAAAATGAGGATGTGATGTTAAACCGATCTACTTAGCTGGAAGTACAGTACTGTTTATCACCGTTTGTCTATGTTAGCCCATATGGGCTGTAGTGTGGCCCAGGTTCTAATAGGTTCCCGGATATCCATATTTTTTAGCCAGACTTGTAATAGTAGGTTTGTCCTGATACGGAAAAAGAAGAACAGAAAGCGAAGGAGAAAGGAAAAAATATGCTTGGCTGATGAGATACAAATATAAATATAAATTAAATTATTCTTGTAAAAACTCTCGATTCTAAAATTATTCAACTAAAGCATATAAATATAAAAATAATTATTATAATAGTTTTAAAACTCAACTTCAAAATTGATCCGGGACAAAACCCAGGTAACTGATCGAGGCACGAGTCACGAGTCGGTTTCACCTAAGATAATATAAAAATAAAAATGATTATTATTATAGTTTAAAAACCTGATGCGAAAGTCAATATTAGACAAGGTTCAGGTCATAAGTGGGGTTAACCGTTAACTTGAGTCAATGTAAGGATAAATGTAATTATTATCATTATTTTAAAACCTAACCTGGGGGTGGACCTAGAATATGACTCGACTCACGTGTCAGGAAGGTCAATATAAAATAAAAATTGTTATTATCATAATTTTAAAATTCAACTTGGAGGTCGACCAGAGCAAGGCTCGGGTCACGAGCCGGGAGAATCAACCTGGGTTGATCTAGGTCAACATAAAATAAAAATTGTTATTATTCTAGTTTTAAAACTCGACTTGGGGGTCAATCAAGGCAAGGCCTGGGTCATGGGTCGGGAGGGTCAACACAGGCTGACCTGATTCAATGTATTAATAAAAATAACTGTTATCATAGTTTTAAAATCCGACTCGGGAGTCAACCTGAGCTAAGATTTATGTCACGGGTCGACCCGGCTTACTCATTTAAAAAAAAATCAAAACAATTTAGTTTTGACTATTTTTTAAAAAGTCAACGGGTTTTCTATCCCAGGTTGACTTGTGTTTTTGACCGGGTCAAGTCGAGCTAATCTTTCCTCTAATTTTTTTTAATTGAGATCAGTCCAGATCTCAGATCAACCTATAAAGTCAGTCTCAGTTTTATAACTAAGGTTATTATAATGTTATTAATTTCAACACCCAATATAAACTAAAGTAAAAATAATAATATCTAATTATTTTTTTAAAAAATATATATTAAGGGTAAATAAAAAATATTCATATTTTATTTTATTTTGCCCACCACAATCAAACACAATACAAAAACAGTAATTTTATTTTGTATATCATTATCAAATACAATTTTATTTTCATTTTTTTTTTGTGTGCTATCTATTCTTTCTACATTATCTTTATCTTTTTTCTTATTTTTTTGGACACTGCATTTGTATTCTTGGTACGAATAAAATTGAATATCAGACACTAATTATAACAAGGTTGAATATATATACACATAATAATATTCCTACTACCTCTTCTGAGATGTTGTTCTAAGATCTTCCACTGATTATATATATATATATATATATAGCCGAAGCACTCACTCAATGTGTATTTCTCCTGTGAGTAAGTATTATCTCTTAATGTACCCAACATGATAATGAAGTTGTTATCATCTTCTAAACTCAGATAATCTCCCATTAATCATCACCTTCCTGACCTTTCTTCCATATCTATCCTCTTTTTCTCTTGCTTTTTCTTCATTTGATAATTAAGGCATATAAATAAATCAAGAACCACATCATGACACCCTTTTGGGATTATCTTGCGCGTGATCATGTGGTCGAAAATTTATTGTGGCTAAAGTGGAGATGCTCATCATGATCATGAATCCTGGTAAATGCAATCAAATGGATTTGGATTGACTCGATCGTAGCTAATTAATCATGATCAGACAGCCAAGCACCCTTTTTTAATGAAATCCTCTAATGATTTTATTTCTTATTATAATAAAAAATAATATAAATCATAAATTTAAATATTATATAATAGTTTAAGTTTGATACAAGAACAGATACCTGTAAAACGACTCCATCACCTTCAGCAAAAAAGGAAGAAGTAGATAAGTTTCAAAGCTCAACATAGTTTACTAACAAGATTACAAGAACATAAGCACATGAACTAACATGCAGATTAGCAAGTGGTTGCTTTTTTTCTTCTTTTTTTGGAAGGGACAAGTAGCTAGTTGCATTGTTTGTTTACTTAACTGACTACTTGTAGCAGCTAGAATGTATTTATATGATAATTTTCTCTATTAAAAACACAAAACAAAAGCAAGTGTAAACATCTTCGAAGGATTAGTGTGATTTTGTCTGATCCGAGACAGTGAAGTTGTGCTTAAACAAATAGACGCTTACTAAAGATGGGAAGATTTTTCAATATATATTCCTCAAGTTATTGGTTTCAAGAATCTTTGAAAGGAGATGAGAAATCCTACAAATCCCCGCTTTAAGGTTGGAGAGATCAAAAGGAAGATATTCATGATCGATGCTCTCAAAATAAAAGGGTGCTTGGGACGACCTTTGGCCCCTCTTGTAACAAAAAACAAAGGAATAAGGTAGAAGAGAACATGATTACCTCATGGAGTTAATTATGGGTTTAAGAATTTTTAAAGAGGAGAAGACAAGTTCACAAATCCCTAGTTCTTCGTTGGAAATCTTAATTACACACATGAATCCAACCAATTTCATCATCTCCAAGTTCTAAGAAAAGGCAAAGTTTCAATTTTTTCTTCTAACAATTTTTTTTTTTTTGGCTCGTTGAATTATATTAGCATGATTAAACGTTGGCAAAACATATAATTTTTTTTTTTATTTTACAAAAAGCAATGTCAAAGATCTTGTTTATCGAATTATCGATCGGATGTATGCCACTGTAAATTATACTAAATATTCCACATGGAATGGAAGCCAAAATGAAAATATTTGTCTCATAAACAAGTCCTTTTAAAATTAAGATAATAAATAGTTAATTAATACAAAACTATTTGAATTTCTGATTGTTTGATAATTAAGAACTATAATGTTATGTTAAATAAATAATTAATCCAAAAACTCATAATATAGCTTTAGTGTGTTTAATATTGTAGTATAAAGTGTTTTTAAAAAATACCTTTTGCTTTAAATTAAATACATTAAAATATTTTTTATTTTTAACATGAATATATATAAAAACTATAATAAGTCAAACTAAACACATTTTTAAATTTGTGGAAGTACATTAACGAAAAGAAAAGGCAAAAAAAAAGTTCTTTTTTGTTTAAAATAAAGTTGTTTAACATTATGTAACAAAATATACTAAGTTATTTCTTCCCATGTTTTCGTCTAACCGGCGACTTTCGGCGGTTCAAAGTGGGAGCAGTATGCCAACAAAAAATAAAGGATGGCATCAATTCCCCAACAACAAGCACATGCCCTTGCTCCTCATCCTTATCACTTTGTTCATGGATCCTATTCATCTCCTCCTCAGCCAATCACATAAAAACTCTTCCTCATGATGATCCAAAGATTTCGTTGTGTGTGTGTGTATATATATATACCATGCAGAGAATCTCATCATGCATGCCACCATTACAGAAATGGAGGGAGAGGGACAGAACACGCTCTCGACAACCTAGCCAGCTAGAAACAATAATTATGGTCATTATTAAGCAAGACAATAAACATTACACATGATCATACAGAATAAAAAGAAGTTTTACGGGCACATCTTCTTCTTCTTCTATTGTTACTTCATGCCCCTAGCTAGCTATAATTAACAAATCACTTCAAATATATTTCCTCTTATACTTGGACTTACTACTACATATATGTAAAAAGAAAAAAGAAAAATCATGGTGCAGAGACTTCCAGGCTTCAAAGCTCAATGAGCCTGCATGTTTCCTTTTCTTTCTGGACAGTTGGGATCAGCTGACCATCATATATTGACTTGGGAAAAAAGCACTTCAACTTCTGTTCTTGCACTTCTCCACAGCTCTTGGGGCTGCAATTAAAGCAAGATCAAGAAAAGCTCATGTTAATCTGACTATATACCAGTCTCAAGGTATATATATAGTTCATGCATGGTAATTATATTGGCAAGTCAGTACTAACCAAGTCCAATGGCCTCAGACCCTTTCATGATCCTCAAGCGCTTGCATGAATCGACAAACATTCTGCAAAATTAGTGAAGAATTGGTTATTTATAATTAGTTTCAGTGATCAAATAGTGTTGTCTTGATGCAGCAATGAGAGGTTAAAGATCATATGAAAGAAATAATTCAGAACTTACCCCCATGGAACATCTCCTACAAGCATCCAATCTCCATCCTTGTCTTCATAAGTTGGCACATACTCAGAACTATTCAAAAGATCTATCAATTTGCTTTCATTCATGAAATCTTTCGTTCCTTGTGAGCCACAGTTACCTTTAAAGAACAAAAGGAAGAAGAAAGAGGAGGGTAAATGTGCAGGATATAAAATTATTTATATCCATGTGTTATAAATTTTTTGATAATCTAGCTAATTGGAATTATAAATACATTTAACATCTTAATTATTACCGATGGTGAAGGAGCTGAACATTTTGCCTAGAGCATCGGAGAGTTCTCGGTAGCTCTTGTATAATTTCAAGTCCACTTTTCGCAAGTATGGGGCACCATCCATGCTAACCTTAACGAAAGCTGCACCAGTAGTGCCACTGCTACTGGCCTTTTCACCCTCATCGTTGCTGTTCTTCTGGACGGCCATGACATTCTTACGGAATGATCTAATGGGTGGCCAACCCACAACTTGTGCCCTGAAAATTGATTTGAAATGCAGATTTAAGATAAGATTCTAATAATCAACCCTCTTAATTAGAACTATTAATTAATCTCACACGAAAATAATCAATATCGTCTCTATTTTTAATATCCTCTCTCTCTTACAATTTTACCAAATTAAATATTAACAATAGCACCCATCATATATTTTGACTGACCCGAAAATACTGGCCACCTTTAAACTCAAACCCAAGCTTGGATCATGTAAAGTGCCGCAGCTACTGCTTTTTTTTTTTTTTTTAAAAAAAAAGGAATTCTTACAAACAGAAAAGTACACAATACACAAATTTTATAATATTTCTTATGATTCCGTTTAGACATGAAAGGGGGGGAAATTATATAAATTATGGTAGACAATGGATTTCCGTACAGCAGAGGATTTTCATTCACAAGACAGCGTTTGGTAGCTTAGCAACAGACCGTCCTTTTTTCTTTTCTCTATCCTTGGTTTTTTTTTGGCTGTCGAGAAGAGTAAAGATTCCATATGTTTTGTTCTTTTCCTTTGTTACAGACAACAAGCCAAGGCCCTGAAAAATCCAGCTAAGGAGGAGGAAACAGTGGAGCACATCTTCTTACAACTCTTCTATAAAACAATATTAAATATTACATTAATTATTTATAATAAATACACGAAAAAAAGAAGAAGATGATGGTAAGGGAAATTAAGAGAAGGCATTTTTATGTGAAAAAAACATCTTTAATTCATCAATATATTCTCTGTATGATTCGTTAAATCCAAGTTTTTTGCTCATCTGAATTAAATATTACGACTAGCTAAGTTCAAATAATTAATTAAATCAACCTCTTGCTTACCTGAGATGCTATTATACGTACGTAAATATACAAAGTGGGTGGGCATTTTTAACGCTTATCTTCTTCTTTTCTTCTTAATACTTTCTTGCATGAACACAATAAATTTATGAAACGTTTTTTTTTTTATGGAGCATGCATTTGATACAAAACAAAATTAGTTTTTCTTCACAAAAAAAAAATAAAAAAAAAACACACAAAAAAAGGGAAAAATAACATATTTAATTAGCAAAATATAAATCACAATATTATCTAACTATATATCCATGAGTAACATGAGAGATTGAGAAGAAAAAAATGAAAAGAGAAGGAAAAGAAAAACTTACTTGGACGGTGGCTTTGCAGGATCATTAGGGCGAGAAGCAACAGTTTTCTCCTTCATTACTACTTTCTCCTGATCTGATCCATCCTTTCCAGTTTCTTTAGTTGAAAGGTTAAGCTTCAAGTCAACCGTCTCTGAAAACCCTCTCTTCCCATTACCCTTTGCAGCCTCAGCATCATTTCCATTACTAACACCTCCAGGTAACCCGAGGCGTAATTCAGTCTCTTCATAATTAATCATGCTGTAGGTGTCAGCTGTTTCTGCTCCCATTATGCTGGTCATCGATCCTTTACAAAACCTCCAGTCCTTAAAAATAAGCACCAAACCCTCTTCTTATCTCCTCTCTCTCTCTCTCTCTCTCTATGCCCCTTTTCTTCGTGTTGACGATGCTAATAATTTCTTGCTGCTAATTATCTTGATGTAGAGAGGTTTATGGCATGCACATGTAATAAAGGTGGAGCAATAGTAGAAGCTTGTAGTGCTAGAAGGGCCAAATTAGCAATAGGGAGCAGTAATATATGGTTTTTGGGACGTTGTGATGAGGGGGTTTTGGAGGGTGCAGATGATGGCACGTGTACGGTCAAGTTCGCCGGACAGGCCCATGGCTTGTCGGGGAAGTGAGGTCATGAATGATATAGAAGATAGAATGATTATGGTAATGCGAGTGGACAGGCCATGTTGGCTTTGGTATGCCTTTTTACTTTGTTTCCTGAGGCTCCACCATTTTAGGCAAATATAAAAGCTGGCACTGCAACTTGTATAAAAAAGGCCATATCATATTCTCTGTATGATTAACTAAGATTTTTTACCGAGTCATCCGGTTTTTTTCTTTCCCTGCTTTTAATCAAACTCATCAACTCGATTCTAGCCTAGATCGGCAGGGTATTAGGTCAATTCACTATGCCGTACCGAATTTTTAAAACTATTTGCCGAATATAGGTGCAGCCCGCGCGCATGCAATTTGTGAGATTAGATGATTTCCAATTCGGAAAAAAAAGGAGGTATCCCTGTCATTCCAAGGTTACTTCAAGATCTTTTCAATCTTCACGTAGGTTATGCAGTCTCCACTTCCAGTGGTAAGCATTCAAAGCACCTACATATAATGGCAACGATGTGTGCCACTAAACCATCACAAAAATAGTACAAGAGAAAGGGAATGTTGGATAGAGATAGAGGAAGAACAGGCATGCTTCAAACAAAATAATAAAAAATAAAAAAATCTGTGTACATTTCCTACACGCATCATAATGTATTGGTTCAAAAATTATTTATGATCTTCCACTTAATAACCAGTAATAAATTGCCTTGGAATAACTCAACTGGGTTACGAAACTTTTTTTTGTCATGAATTTGTGTATGATCTTGACAAAATTGGAATCAAATCCACCTCACATCATTAATAGGAGATATTAGGAGAAGGGATAGATGTTAATTTTATCTGTAGAATGAATGAATATTTATAAGACATTTCAAAATTTTAATTTGATCTCCTGATCATAAAGGCATTCATCTACTTTCTATTTTGTAATAGCTTAATCATATATAGTTATTATATTTGTTCCGAAGAATTATCTTGAAAAACTCGTTACATATTCAAAATATAAAGCTAGAAATTATTTTAATTTGAATTAATTTTAATATTGATCTAGCCATATCCAAATTGATTAGCAACTTAGTTAACCCAACCAAACTCTATCAGATCAAAACTAAGTTTTTTAATTTTTTAAATATATTGATGTTAAAAATAAATTTTAAAAAAATTAATATATTTTTAAATAAAAAATATTTTTTAAAATAATTACTACATAATATTAAACACTACCTAAATAAACTTAATTCTTGCTGGGTAAAACCTCATCGCCATCCAAATATTGACCCTTAAAGAATCCGAGCAAATCCATAGACACAAGAAAAAAAAGTGGTGTTAACCATAACAAAAAATTTGTCAAACTCCTAGAGTGTGCAAAACTTATTATGAGATTCGAGATGTATAGGATGTATCCGGTGGTTGTTTTGAAAATATTATTTTTTTGTTATGAAATAATTAAAATAATTTCTTTTTAGTTTTTTTTATTAATATTAACATATTGAAATAATTTAAAAACACTAAAAAATAATTTAAAATAAAACAATTAATTTTTTAAAAAGTTTTTAAGTGTGTTTAAAAGTTTTTAAGTGTGTTTAAGATAATATTCTTGGCAATTTAATTTGCACCATGTGTTTTGTTAGTTTTTGACTAATTGACGTTGTTTGCTTCTTCATCGTAATTCAACTTCCATCTTCAGGCCGATTGATCGTGCATGGAGCCTTAGAAAACAAGCAAGATTTGTCAATATGTCTGGACGGAGAAAAGAAAAGGGAAATTAATTTAATTTCCATTAAAAAATAATTCATGATGCTAGTTTGCATGGATATTCCGAGGCCAATCATTAATTCTGTCAACTCAGCAATGAAATTAGTCTCGATATATATAAGACATTGTTTACAGAGATAGCGAGTTTGAAAATATAAAAATTCAGAGATAAATTTAATAAACTAATGTCTTTAGTTGAACTTAATTATTTAATTTTCTCATATCAAGATTTCTCGAACGGAAAGCTCAAGATGCATGGTAAGCGGTTCTTTGAGCAATATTGATTAACAGCGCAATATATGAACAATTATAGAATATTCACCGTGGAATAATATTGCCGAGAATGTACCAGAAAATCAAGATTTATGTCTTCTCCGACAACGATGGACTCGAGTTTTGATTAATATATCGACTCAAGCTATTTTTCAAAGTATCATCGACTTGAACAGAAGAGAATTATTAAAGGGCTCCATTGAATTATTAATTATCAGAAATCCATCGACCAATCTAAAGTTTTAAAGCAAAAGAAAAGTAAGCCGATCGAGTAGCTTGTGAATTTGGTGTGATGGTGCTCGATGGCCAATCATGGCAGAGCCCACAAGCAGATAGATGCGAATTATATTGCCCCCGAAAGTTGACAAAACACAGAAAGCTAGGGAAGAAAGGGACTTGCCCTCTACTCCACAGTCCAAACAAATAAAATAAGAGAGAAGAGTGATCAAACCCCATGCCAACCAGTCCCAACACTCAGGTGTCCCCTCGTGTGGGCTGGGTCCGCCGTACCCGCCACCACCACCACCACGCACCAAACAAAAGTCCACTGTCACCTTCACTGGACCTGAACACGTGTGAGCTATCACTGGTTGGTACACCGTAGGTAGGAAACACTGTCCATATCCATGAGAGACATCACGCGTGTGGACGATATTAGGTCAGTTTAGTTCCCCTTCCTCTATCCAACCCCAAGGCCCAAGCAGTTATATTACAATTTACAAACAAGGATTCAATCAGAAACCCTTATCCTTACAAAAATAAATAAATAAAAATACCATATTTAAGTTCATAGTATGTTTTTTTTTAAAGTACTGTTATAATTATTTTTTAAAATATATTTTATTCAGAAACGTATTAAAACAATATATTTTTTATTTTTTAAAAATTATTTTTGATATCAACACGTTGAAACAATCCAAAAATACCAAAAATTATTAATTTTAAATAAAAATAAATTTAAATTTTTTAAAAAACCGCGTTCTCAACTAGTCCCTTGAAAAAGTTCCCCTCTCTCGGATAATAATTGTGAGAACGGCTTTGGAATTGATTAAAAAAAATGTAGTTTAATATTGGGTTATCATGTTGATTATCAAGTTAAATAAATTATTTTAATTAAAATAGTGTTGTTTTTTTTATTTTAAAGTTGCTTTGGTTGAATTATATCATTAAAAACTTAGTTAGATGAATTAAGTTTTACAAGTTCAATAACTTTTCTTGTTGAATTTAATCAAAAACCCTTCACGAGTCATGAATTTATATTATCAACTTAAACTGAGCTGGATTTAGTGACTATGGTTATCATATTGAGGAATATACCCACCATGTTTCTATCTGCTAAACTGTTTTATTAACTTATACCATATACGGCCCCAGATCCACACTTCGTATACATTTAATTGCCAATATATATATATATATATATATATATATATATATATATATATATATTGGTTTGATCCAAACCCTTCTTCTTCCGTCCATTTTGCCAAATGACCAAGAGCTGCATCACTCTCAGCATGATTTCTAGCCTAAACTATAACACTTGTATATTGATGATACTTGCTGGTAATATTGCAAGCAAATTTCAGGGTTTCGAACGGCTTCATGGACATGTCCATGGCGTCCAGATCATGATCGATGATGACTAAATTGCTTGGTAATTATTCTAGAAAAATCACTTAATAAATCTCGGTGAATGATCTGGTGCCATCAGACAGAAGCATCGGAATTTGATTCTTCTGGATTGCATGGGACAAATCCATGCGGCAACGTATCTCGATTTCAAGCTTTCCAGATAAACCCTTTCGCCAATCTTAATCAAGAACAGTTGAATTGTCTGTTTTTATATTTTAAAAATATTAAGCGCAGGTTATTGGATTATGCATAACGAGCATGATAATTATATATTATATCAATCTAATTGCTAGCTTTATGCCGGTTTGTTATATTATTTTAAAAATATTTTTAAAACAATATTAATTTTTTTCTTTACTTTATATTAGTTTTTTTACATATATTTTTTTATTATTTTGATGGTGTTAAAAATAATTTTTAAAAAATAATAAAATATTATTTTAATATATTATTAAATAAAAATATTTAGTATTACATTCCGAAACACCGCTGTAATATAATGACAAGTACTATGATCGTTGAGATATGATACAGATCATTTTCTCAAAACATTTCTTATCAAAATCCCAACGTACATCTAAATCTTGAACGTGGCCGAGTTAAGTTCACGAGTGGACTGTCTCCCTCGTACTCTGACAAGATTTTATTGACAGGCAGTGATGGTGTGTGTGTGTGTGTGTATATCAGAACAGATACGCATGATCACCGATCAGTAGCAGGTGCATGAATCTTGAATTCAATCTTAGACTCGTAATGGATAGGGTTTTTACAATGAATTTTATGCGCCAAGAAACGAAACTGTTCAGTGTATTTCCCTTGAATTGCGTACAAAACATCTTAATTTATGTATTGTGATGAATCCATGTTATATAGCCCATGCTTGCGCACATTGGACAATCTTTATTTAAATCTGAGATTCATGTGGGTCATTATATATATTCATGCAGAAATCTGCAGAAATGGCCGGTTTCTTTCAAAACAGCGGCCAAGAGTTTAGGCTGTTGACTGTTATACACAAATACACCAGGAATAGATGAAGTAGCGTGGGATTTGGAAGAACAAGCTATACTTGATTGCGAGATCTTTAGAACAAGAAATTTAGCTAGGTTTACATGATCTTCAATCACTTGGTTTTTTAATAGACTTAATTTAAAAGGTATCCCAGATGAAAAGAAAAGAAAACTTCATTAATTAATTAATTAATTGATTAATTACTTGGTTGATTTACATGATTTACGGGTCATTCCCTAAATACACGTTAGAATGAAATTAAAAACTGAGATTCTGTCAAGATGTTGGGTAGCAAATTAAAGCATAAGAAAAACGAAGGGCTTTTGGAGAATAAAAAATGATGGGAATTAAAGAAGAATCATTATTAGCTGGAGGTGGCTTTCAAGGGACCCATCTGGTCGATGCTAATTGAAAAGGGTTCCCAGAACTGGGCCCGGAGGGGGGCTCCAGGCTGGCAGGCCATAATTGGAGGAGAGACCCTAACCAGACACCGGAGAAAATGCTCATAATGCAGTGTCATCAATCAACAAGAGCAGTGGACCCTCCGTGTCTCATGCTGTTCCAAAATAACAATGTGTTTGGTTATGCGGTTTGAGAAAGTGTTTTACAAACCGAAGATAAAGTATTTTTTATTTAAAAATATATTAAAATAATATTTTTATATTTTTTTAATATTAACACACTAAAATAATCTCAAAACATTAAAAAAATTTAATTTAAAATAAAAAAAATTCAAATCTCGTTCATTGATCTATAGTTTACTAAATTGTATAGAGTTATTAAATTTTGTCCAATTTATATCCCGTTGAATAAGTTAACTTGAATTAATTTATATTAAAATTTTATTAAAAAACAATTAAAATAATATATATTTTAAACAAAAAATTAAATTAGTTTTTAATTAAATTTTGTCCATAATTTAATCGAGTCAAACTCCATGTAAAGTTTTTTAAAACTTAAAATAGAATAAAAAAACTAAATCAGTTATGTTATATATATATATATATATGACGGGAATCTTGATGATCAAATTCGTTTGAAAAGTTATTAAAAAAATAAAATAAAATAGCGGCTGTGTTTTTATCCATATCTCATTATTTATCAGAACTAAAGTCTTTTCCAGACTGATTTGAAGCTTATCCACGAGGGAGGGACTGTTTGTTTCGGCATTTTAAAAATATTTTTAAAAAAATTTAATTTTTTTATTTTTTATTAACTTTAAATTAATATATTTTTAATATTTTCAATCAGTGTTTATATCAAAAATAATTTTTAAAAAATAAAAAAAATATTATTAACATGTATTTTGACACAAAAAATTATTTAAAAAATAACCACAACCGAGCTCTTACTCATTTTAAAAGGAAAAAAACTTGTAAATGTCTATAAACATTAATTAATTAATTTATCCATAAGGTGTTATCACAATGACTTCGCAAAGCAACCAAGACTCTCTGTTGCTTTTCATTGATAGTGAATGTTTCATGGGAGCGAGGCTTAAATCTTATCCAAATCCCAATTACTTGTGATTAGCTTGGCTAATTGACACCAGCAAGCTACCCTACCCTACATGCATATATTAATTCAAATGTCGTTTCAGGCAGTATTAATGGTTTCGGCAAGATGATCAGAGGTATCCGAGACCACAGATGCACAGTTTTGATCATTCTACACTACTTATCTTGTTGAGACAACTACAGCAGTATAATTTACCACTCTATGCTTCTTGTAATGACATCTCTTGAAAAAATGTTTTTCTGGTGCAGGTTAAGTTTTCTGCCTGAGATGTATTAAAAAATAAAAATAAAAAAACAATTTTTTCATTGAATTTATACACAATTGGACTGTATCAAATCTTAACCTCAACCACTACTACAAGAACAAATATATTTTTAAAGGAATAGTGTGATTTCTAGTGGTTTGCTTTTTGTTAAGGTCTTAGCTCTGATTTGAAATGAAAAAAAAAAATCTTAATTAAATAGTTGACTTGAAAGACTTGCTACACTTGACTTGAAGCAAGTTTCAATGTGAACCGGAAAAGACAATGACCCAATTAAAAAGGATTTACTTTTGATTATATTTTTCAGTCCGAACTCGATTTGATCGGGTTAATCTTAATTTCTTTTCAAAAAAATAAAATGACATTGATTTAATAAAAAAATATCAATCCAAGTTAATTTCTTGGCTTATAAATTGACCCGATAACCTAAATTATTTTCTAGGTTAGATAATGAACAGTGATGTATAATTAACCAACTTCTTGGTCACCCGAAATGAGATTCAGAAGAAAGAGACGGTCTGGTTTTTGTTCTTCTTTTAAATTTTAAATTGAGAAGTGGATTATCGACCCATATGGTTTTCAAATTTTGCATTAATATGAAGAAGCATTCCTCAATGCAAGCAATGGGTTCACATGTAAATATGCAAAATAGCTTCAACTCCCCCAAATCTAACGACCAGATTTAAAGAGCCCTAGGGTCTCACCCACACGCACCATGCCTTGCTCATCGACGACAACCCATGTGGGCCCAACACACATGGGCTGCACCAGCCTCCACTCTTGATCAATCCAATGCTCCTCATTCCTTCCCGCGGAATCCTTCCATGCATCCTGACCGCTCATTTGAGAGACACGGTATTCAATGTGGGCGGCTCCGCTTTGTCCCCAACTTGTCCCCTAAATGTCATGACATCTTTATCTATTTTGCTGTTCATGTGACTAACACAGTTAGCTGCCCATGTTCAAATTTGAGATTCCTTTCTCCAATGCTCATAATCCACTCTCTCTTTAAGGTGTTTGTAGTCCACTTTCCCCACCAAAACTCGTTTTTTTTAAAAATAAAATAAAATAAAACAAAACCCTAATGCAAGTCTTTTAATATTAGAAACATCATAATTTTGTTGAAAACTAAAATAAAAAAAAGATAAGTATTCTTTGCTTTTTAGAACATGAATCATCGCACTTAAAAAGATTAAAATTCTAATATTTAGATAAAATAATTATCAAATTTCTACATGTATTTTACTAGTGAAATATTCATCGCAACAACTAAAGTATTATTTTATGGTAGTGTTTGATACTGTGGTAGCGGTTACTTTTCAAGATACTTTTCATTTGAAAATGCATCAAAATAATATTTATTTATTTTTTAAAATTTATTTTTGACATTAGCACATCAAAACGATCTAAAAATAATTTGAAGTAAAACAAATTCAATTTTTTAAAAAAACACAACGTGATAGCATAAACAAACACAACCTACATGTTTTATACTTATAATAATGTTTTTTTTTTTATCTTGCCATTGATATGTATTAATTCCTCAATAATCCAATTTATTCACCTATCAGGAAGCTTTATGAATCAAAATAATTAAACCTTACAAGTTATATTACTTAGTTTAATGTTCAAATTATAAGTTAATTAGTCAGGTCAACTTAGATCAATTAAAATAATATCATTTTAAAATTTTAAAAAAATTTATTTAATTTTTTTAAAAAATCAAACCTATTTTGATTAACTTTATTTTTAAGGTTGGAGATTGAAATGCCATGTTAGACCATATTTAATGTCACGAATTATGTAACAATTACTAAAATAAAAAGAATGCATCAGAAAATAGAAACATGATTGATTAATAATAATATGCTATCCACGCGCCACGAGGGATGGAGATAATATTGTTTTTCTTTCCCCCAAACAGTACTGTCCTTTGTCTTCAATTTCGTTGGTCAACTTGCATCTATAAAATACATATGCATTTCCTTCAACCCTCTCAAGTGCAATTACAACTACACAGGAAATTCAGAAGGTTTAATTTAGTTTACATCCAAAGATCGTTGAACAAAGAAAAGAGAAGTATGGAATTTGAGAGAGATCTTAACCTTGAGGCGACAGAGCTCAGATTAGGCCTACCGGGCACTGCCACAGAACAGTTGGAGAAGCAAACACCTAACTCAAATGCTACCAAGAGCAACAAAAGATCATTGCCTGACATGAATGAAGACTCTGCAGGAAGAAGGGAAAGTTCTAGCGTGTCTTCAAATGACAAAAAAAGCCATGAACAGGAAACTTCTCCACCCACCAAGTAAGTTGCCACCTTCTGTACTTCAATATGAGAAAACACCACAGGTCTAGATGAAATGTATCAAAACATGTCAGCTAGCTATATATGCTCTTGTTTATCCCTTGTAGTCTGGATTTTTAGGGGTTTAATTTGGTGATGGTAAGATGTTTTAGGGTTGTGCATGCATGGTTTTGAATAATGGACTAATTATAGGGTGGATCTGTGTGATTTTATAGGACGCAAGTGGTAGGGTGGCCACCAATCAGATCTTACAGGAAAAACTGTCTCCAAGCAAGGAAACTAGAGGCTGAAGCTGCTGGACTATACGTGAAAGTTAGCATGGATGGTGCTCCTTATCTTAGAAAGATTGATTTGAAGGTCTACAAAGGATATCCAGAGCTCCTCGAGGTCGTAGAAGAAATGTTCAAATTCAAAGTTGGTGAGCACCCTTTTCCCCCGCCCTTAAAATTAACTAACAAAACATTGTGAAGAAATTAGTTTAATTAATGAGAACTATAAGCGTGTGAAATTAAATTAAATTAAATACATTTTTTTTTTCAGGTCAGTATTCTGAAAGGGAAGGCTATAATGGATCAGAATATGTACCAACATATGAAGATAAAGATGGCGATTGGATGTTGGTTGGAGATGTTCCATGGGAGTAAGTTCCTCTTCTGTCGCTCTTAAATTAATTGCACCAGTGATTAATTAGTTAATTAATTATTCCAATATCTCGTTTACTTAAACTTACAAATATTTTTTTTCTCTAAATACAGAATGTTCATCAATTCATGCAAGAGGCTAAGAATCATGAAAGAGTCGGAGGCTAGAGGCCTGGGTTGCGCTGTGTAAAGCCTCATATGCAAGTACTCTTAACACAAGATGGAGATCGAAGAGATGACCTGAAAAGAATCATCTCCTTGATTATGAAGACTAGATCGAGGTGCACTACTCTGAGCTAGCTTGGACTCTCCGGCCAGGAAGAAGTATCAACCATGGACCTGCTGCATGAAGAAAGAAAATGCATGGATCTGTATTTTTCCTTTATGGGATAGCATGTAATAGAAGATTTTAAGAGGGTTTGTTAACTAGGAGATTACAGATCTTCTTGTAGAGGTAGCATATCTGCTTTTGGAATGCAATTGTACAGAGAAATACATATGGTCACAAGTTTTTTCCATGTACCGATGAAAGGTTTAATTAAGTTTTCATGCTATAAGATACATTCTCCATAGCAAATGAAGGTGCTAATCTGATGTAAGAATTCTAATAAATGCAAAACAGTTTCTTAACCGTGGGGAACAATTTCCATGGGAACGAGTCTAATAACGACCATGCATTTCAGAGATCTGTACCCTGTGATATTGTATTTCTCATTATTATATATTTTTTTAAATAAAATGAGTTCTTAATAAATTATTATATATTGTATTTCAAACTTTCATTTTTATAATTTAACCCTTAATTCTTTAATATTTTTTTAATTTTGATCCCTAAATTCTTTAGTATCACAATTTAACAAAAGAGTTGGCTTCTCTTAATGTATGGATAAAAACCTCCCTGACTAAAATATCATTGATGTCCATAACAACTGCTCCAAGACGATGAAACTGAGTATGATCATCATACACTAGGCGTAATTCTTCCAAGAAATCTGAATTACAAAAAGAAATTTTGTAACCTTGATTCCATGCAACCAGCAAAACCATGTTTAAGGGACAGTAGTTCTGGAAGAAGGTTTCTACTGTAACCTGCAAAAACTGAGAAACACACTAGCATCTACCATCTCCATTAATTCCTGATGAGACCAATAAAATCAGTAGTTTCCCGGGCTGCGTGGAAATCAGCTGCTAGGTAGCTAATCTGGCGCAAAAGCCAGACATCCCCGCTGTAGTTATAATATCTCGCTGCCTCCATATAAACCACAATCCTGCAGGGAAAGTAACAGATACGCCACTTGTTGCAAGATTTGTGATCCATGTGATGATGTCTGCTCCCCAGAAGCCATGACAGTTCGTGATTCCCAAAGAAGCCCAGACTTGTCTAGCAAAAACACGGTCTCTTAAACAATGTATATTCTTCTCTATCTCCTATACATGAACATCTACTGCAAAGAGGGTCTGAGATGATGTTGCGCTTGAACAGTAGCTTGTTTGTGGGAAGACAATTGTGAAAGATTAGCCAGATTAAAACTTTGATCTCATCTGGGGCATGTAATCTCCACATCCAGTTCCATATAGGGTCTCGATTAAGTTATTTTGATCTAAAAATCAACCACAAATAGGCTGATTTAGTGGTATAGATTCCAGAATTAGAAGCAGCCCAAGTAATACAATCATCAAAATAAGAGAATGGGGGAATTGGGACAGTCAAAATAAGGTGCCTGATCCAAACTTGAATATCAGTCACAATTGTGCTAAAATCCCATGCTCCGTTGTGCCAAAGATCTTAACCTGCAGGTGCGAATTAGAGATATAAACAAAATCAATTAGAGCTGCAATCGAACCTTGCTCCAGCCATGGGTCGTGCCACAAAGACACCTCGCCCTTACCCAGCTTATACACGAAGCCATCTCGCAGATAGGAGAAGGCTTTAGTAATAGAACGTCACGTGATAGAGCTAGATGGAGGAGCTGTAGCCTTAAACAAATCCTGGGATTTAAGATACTTGTGCCTGTAAACTTTCTCCCACACATTATTTATGCCCGTTATTGAACAGGTTCCAAGTCTACTTCTCTACCAAAGCAATGATAGCAGATCTAGAGTCCCTTATGCCCAAGCCACCGAACCTCCGAGGACTGGAGATGGTATCCCAATTAACTCGGTGGATCCCTTTATCATCATTAGACCTGCCCAGGATAAAGTTCTTGACAATCCCGTCAATGCCACTACAAACCTATTTGGGGAGCCAAAAAGTTCGCATCACATAAGTAGGGATTGAAGTCAGCATTGCTCTAGCTAAAGTCACCCGACCTGCTTTATTTAGTAACCTCATCTTCCAGTCTGTAAGCTTAGACTCAATTCTGTCTAACACGAGATTGAAATCTGATGAAGCCAAGATAATTACCCAAGCTACTAGCAAACTTTAAAGAACAAAGATAAGAGATATTGTGCCTCTCACGTCGGCTCGTGTTCTTAGAGCACAGAACTCTAGATTTGTCGAGATTGACCTTGAGACCGGATCATGCATTGCAAAAATCAGAAACCACCTTGATCATTAGCCACATATGAGAAGTACTGGCTTTAGCAAATAACAGAACATCATCTGCAAAAAAAAACAGATGCGAGATCAGAGGCCCTTCTCTCGATAAATAAATTGGTTGCCAAGCCATATCAGAAGCCTTCTTAGATATAAGACAAGACAAATTTTCCATGCAGAGCAAAAAGAGGTAAGGAGACGAAGGATCTCCTTGCCTAAGTCCTCAGGTGGGAGAAAGGGAGGAAGCTTAGACCTGTTCCAGAGGAGAGTAAGAGAGGGAGCACGGACACAAAACATAATCAACTTAACTGTCTCTTAAGGAAATCTGAATTCTTCAAGAGTAGACTGGAGGAAATCCCAGTTGACCCTGTCATAAGCCTTCTCAATGCCGATTTTAGCAGCGAAACACCATTTCTTGCTTCTCGATCGGTGTATAAAATTCATTACCTCTTGAGCTACTAAAGAGTTATCTATGGTGTTGCCCCTGGGAATGAAACTGCTTTGCAGGGGACCAATGAGATCATCTAAGAAAAGGTTAAAGCCTGTTAACAAGAACCTTAGTGATTACCTTATAGATCACAATGCAGAGACTAATAAGGCGAAACTGCTTAAAAGTAGTTGGCCTCTCCTCTTTTGGAATTTAGACAATCAAGGTCTCAGCTAGATCTGAATCAAAGGAACCATGTACAAATGCTGATCGAACTAGATCCCAGACATCATCTCCCACAACAGACCAATATTGCTTAAAAAATAAAGGTTGGAAGCCATCTTTTCCTGGAGCTTTATAGGACCCCATGCTCGCTAGGGCCGAATAAACCTCCTCATTGGAAACAGGTTTCTGAAGGTTACTAATACCATGGGAAGATAGAATTGACAGCGGTCCCCACTCCATATTATCCGGACTCATTGGTTCAGCTGAACAGAAGAGATAATTGTAAAAAAGGAGAGTCTCGTCTTGCAACTTCGAATTATCTGAACACCAAACCCCATCTGCTATGAAAAGCTCATCAATACGATTTCACCTTCTTCGGATAGTGGTATGAGCATGAAAGAATTTAGTATTCCTGTCACCATAGCTAACCCATTTTTCTCTAGATTTCTGAAACCAGAGGAGCTCTTCTTATTGAAGGACTAAATTATAGTATTTACGAAGCCGACGCTCTAAGGATAGAAGAGCCTCATCCACATAGCTCTCTAGTCAACGCTGAATACCATTTAACCTTGCTTCAAGCCTTCTTTTCCGCTGGAAAATGTTACCGAAAATGTTTTTATTGAAGTCAATAGAGTCCTGACGAACTTCTTGAAGACCTTGAAGAACGTTATGGTCACTTCTCCCCCAAGCATTACTGACAAGTTCTTGGTAACTGGGATGGGTAGTCCAAGCCTCTTCAAATTTGAAAGGTCCACCACCAGCCCTGGCCTGCTTTCTACCGAATCGCAGAATAATCGGATTATGGTCAGAATAGAGACGACATAAGTTCTCCACAAATGCTTCGGGAAAGGTTATGTGCCATTCAAGATTTGGTAAGGCTCTATCGAGACTTTTAGCCAAATACCGACCACCATGGATGTGACAGTGCCAAGTGAACCCCAGCCCCTGATATCCCAGATCAACCAGGTTGCAGATAGCCATCATGTGAAGGAATTTAGACGCCCTGGATCAAGAGAATAAGCCCCCACGGTTCTCAGTTGGAGACGTGATTTCATTGAAGTCTCCCATGAGAACCCAGGGACCCTGAACATTGTCCTTCATCGAACGCAGGTACTCCTAAAGCTGAAATCTGGAACTAGGGATGGGAGAAGCATAAATAGCAGAGAGATACCACAAGTTCCCACCCAAGGATATCTGAACAGTAACACATTGGTTAGTAACATCAATAATAGAAGTAGATAAAGCAGTAGTAGATGAGAGTAGCCCTATGCCTCCTGCATGACCCTGAGCATCGGCAATGGCCACGGGCGAGCAGCCAATCTCAGCCCAGAAATTTTTCACCTTCACAAAACTGACATGAGTCTCAAGCAGGATGATGAAAGTGGGATGATACCTTCTTACCAAGTTCCATCCGAGTCTTCCCGTCTAGCCCGTTTCTTCTTTTGGTTCCAGGCCTTAGATGAGGTATTAGTCCTGCTATCCAACACAGAAACAGGTCCTCTAGACTTTGTTGAATTTTATGTTCCCCGTGTGGTTTAATGGAGAGAATCAGTTATTATTACTATCGTTAGAATTTCCCTTCAATCTCGACCCCCTATCTCCCTTAGCTTTTTTCTTCTAAGTAACGATTAACCATTCACCGTGAACCTTGCTAGGGCCAGCTGATTTCATTGTATCTGTTACAATAGATTGGCTTGATACCGTAACTGATGCTTCCGCCGCTTGTGACTCTGAAACATGTATCTCCGCCTCTGGCACGACGGCTTCTGACACATTCTCCATCGCACAAGCTCTTCCTAAGCGTCCATAGCAGCCATAAATCCCACAAATAATACGAAGCCCCTCGTATTCAATATTATACCAGTGGTCCTTGGTACATATTTTCCCAACAACTGGTTTATCAAGATCAACCTCCACGCAAATTTTAGCAAACCTGCCTCTTTCCACATTGCGTGTGTTCATATCAACTCTTATAGGATTGCAAATAGCGGACGCCATTGCCAACAAGAGATGAAAACCAGGTTACGAAATCAAACCATTGTTCGATAATCGATTGATCCTCGCTGAAGATGACACAAAGTCAGAACCATTGACTCACTGCTAAGTAATGATCAAGAACCATCCATGGGCCTCCACTAATCACTTTAGCTCGATCCTCCTCAAGGTCAAACTTGACCATGAAGAAACCATTATCCACGTACATGAGCTCAAAGCCTCCGGTCAGTTTCCATGTACCTTTCAAGCGAGTGTTCAGTTGGTAGTATCCAATATTCCTACCGAGAAGTTTGATGATTAACGAATCATGCCAGGGATAGCAAAGATCATTAAAAAGTCCATCATCAATATGAATTCTAGGCAGCAGCCTGTTTCCATTGTCATACTCAATCCTTACTAAATTCCATTCTAGCAGATGCCCAGAGTCTTTAACTGAAAGTGGAGTCCTATTGCCCAGGACTTTATCTTTGAACGAGATCCTGCCCTCTTGGAACGAAGAGGGTTGTCCTGTGTTGACGCCATCATCAGGTGGTTTGGCTAGAATCCATGGTAGCCGCATGAAGATACTCAGCCTCCTTACTATTGTTGTCAGTTAATGATAAATTACATATGTAATGCAGATACAAATTCTGATCTATGCAGTAAATATTATAATATGGTGTATATCAAGCATATACACACACACACACACACACACACACACACACACACTATGTTGGAAACCTTGTCCAAAACGTGTAGTCGTGTCTGAATACATAATTTGAAGATATTGACATCGCCAAACACGAGTTATTTAGATAACAACAACAAAATATATAAAAAGCACGATAATTGTTTTTTATTTATTTTTTAAAATGATTTTTATCAGAAAAATATTAAATTAAATGTTTTTAATAATTTTATATGTTGATATTAAAAATTTAAAAAATATTATTTTAATATATTTTTAATTAAAAACATATTATATATCACATTACCAATAATATAAGCAAGTTGATCTTAACTTAATAAATCAACTCCAACTTTGACTTTCTTTAATAAAAATAAAAACTCTTAAATAACTTTATTTTAAAATGATTTTTTTTATATTGACTATTTGTTTACATGGTTAAATTGTATTTTTTGAAAAAATATTTTTTATTTATTTTAAATTAATTTTTTAAATAATTTTAAATGGTTTTGATGTGATAATATAAAAAATAAATTAAAAAATTTATTTAAATATATTTCAAGTGAAAGATATTTAAAATAAATAAATATTATTTCACTATCAAACATTATTTTAAATATGAAAAACAATATCGTTTTTATAATTTTTTTTATATTTATTAACCTGATTTGGTATGATGAGTCGAATCATGACCTAATATAAGTTGAGTTTGACTAAATAGAAAGTTGATTTGATATTAATCTAACGAGTGTTAACCGTAATTTAGTGATTAGGTCAAAACCTAGATAGATAATTTTAAAATTTTTTTTTAAAATAATATTATTTTAACTTAAAATTAAGATGAATGTGTTTTAATTGATTCAAGTTAACCCTACCAACATTAACCAAGCCTTTGGGTTTATGAATCATGATTTTTCTACTAACATGGGTTGGGCTGGTTCCCGAGCGAGTAAGTCATTGAGTTGACCCGTTTCCAGAATAAAACGGGAAAAGAAAACCAAAAGAGAAAGGAATTGTGAGGAGGCGAAAAGGAAGTGGTCAGAAGTGGGAATCATCCATAGCTCCAAAAGCTCCGAATCATAAATAACATAACAATCAAACTACTATTACCCTCTCCCTCTCTCCCTCGCAAAGACAATAAATAAGAAGCAAGAAAGAGTGCAGATTGACTGACTGTGTGTGTGTGGGAGTGAGAGAGAGAGCCCTTTTATAAATAAATAATCTATTTTCCTCTCCAAATCACAAGACATCCCTCTCTTTCCCCGAAGCCTCAAAGAACACACGGCTCAAAAACTCAGAAACTATAAAAACAAAACCCTAGCTTCTTCTATTATGCATGCCTGATTGTAAGAATTATAATTCGCAGATCCAATAATATTAGAAAGAAAGAAAGCCCTAACTCTTTCAATCCAGGAAAATGGGTGAGTTAGGGCAACATACTGTGGATTTCTCGACGCTAGTGAGTCGAGCTGCTGATGAATCCTTTCTTTCTTTGAAAGAATTGGTGGACAAATCCAAATCCACTGACCAATCTGATTCCGAGAAGAAGATTAGTCTTTTAAAGTACTTGCTTGAGACTCAACAGCGTATGCTTAGACTTAATGTCCTTGCTAAATGGTGTCAACAGGTCAGTTTTCTTTTTTCTTAAAAAAATTATTTTGTTTTGAAAAGATTGAGTCTTTTTTTTTATTGTTTGGTTTTTTGTGTTGAAGAGTTTGTTTCTGAAGAAGGGGAATTCTGGGTTTTTCTTTTTTGTCTTTTGAGTGATTTTATAGGGTTTTTGGTTTTTGACTTGAATACTTGTGATTTTAGGTTATTTGAGTTTTCTTATGTATAAAATAACAGTGATTGTAAGGAATGAAGGATTGAATTTTTGTGGGTTTTGTTATAAGATTGTTAATTTAATAAGAGAATGCTGGTTTCATGAGTATTTGGAGGGGTGTTTCTGAATTTGTGACTCCGGGCAAGTCGCTGACTAGGTGGCTGATTGGATAAGGAGTTTGAGTTTGGGTTCATTAGCTTGAATCGTTGTACGTTGTTTTCGGGAGTCAGTACTTATTTAAAATGTGGAACCGGGAAGAAATTCTGAAGCTTTTTCTTGGGACTTGATTTGTGTGAAATGCTAGGAAATTTGATAGGTTGCCGACTCTTGTTTACTAATAATATTAGTGCTCCTTATAGAAGGTTAAATCAGATGTATCTCTGTTGTACAATAATTTGAATTAAAACTTCCTTCTAAGATTTGAACTCGGGAGGAGGCTTGGGTGAACATATCCCCACACGCCTGTAAAAGTAAACGTGATGGAGGGGGTAGTGTATAAGAGATTGTTGTCACCAGTAGATTGTGTAAGTGGAGCAGGAAATGCAGTATTTATCAGTTGGAAAATTGTGCTGTTTGCCTGATGAACTTGTGATCTTTACTCAACAGCCTAGATTTAAGTTCAATTAAATTAATGGCACTAGAGAGTTTAATGAGCTATACCAGCACTAGTGATCAAGCTCTATGAACAATGGTTTTCAGATATGTGCTGCAATTTTATCTGATCGGTTTATTTATTCTGCCAAAAGTATTTTTGTTTGAAAATTACATAAACATATGCTGTGTCTATGGTCTTTACATTCATGTTGTGCCATTGACCAAGGCACCAAATTTCAAGAGGAAGGGAGTTGATGGCAATGCTCAGTATGATCATGTGAACTAAGAAATCAATGAACGTTTGCGTGTGTGGTGGGTTATTGCAATCATGGATGTTTTGTGAGACAAGTAGGAAAATTTGCTAAACAAGCATCCTCTGCTGTGCATAGTCCCTCATGTAGAATCTTAAGTGAAAGCATTATGAATATTTGAAGTGTAGAAGGTGGCAACCTTTTATGTCCAAGGAAAAAATAAACTAGAGAAAAAACCAACCTCCCGAGGCAATAACTTTGCCATTGAAACTCAATATAACAACTCAAGAACACTGGTATTACCCATATATTTGAAATTTGAAAAGTCTTAATTTTGTTTAAAATCTAATGTGTTAACTTTAGGCTTTTGCTTCTTGTGCAAGTTACAGAAGGCCACTTTCATGTGGAAATAATATCATTTTTTTTTAACTCAGCTTACTTTTGTTTTGCAGATTCCGTTGATACAATATTGTCAGCAACTTCAATCAACTCTGTCAAGTCATGATGCTTGTTTTATCCAAGCTGCAGATTCTTTATTTTTCATGCATGAGGGGCTACAACAAGCTCGTGCTCCTATCTATGACGTTCCATCTGCTATAGAAGTTCTCCTCACTGGGTCTTATGAGCGTTTGCCAAAATGTATAGAAGATGTGGGTATACATGGCACCTTAACTGAGGATCAGCAGAAGCCAGCTTTGAGAAAGTTGGACACACTTGTGAGATCTAAGTTGCTTGAAGTTTCACTGCCAAAGGAAATTTCTGAGGTGAAAGTGTTTGATGGTACAGCACTGCTTCGTGTTGAAGGTGAATTTAAGGTTCTAGTTACTCTTGGCTACCGAGGGCACCTGTCAATGTGGAGGATACTACATATGGAATTGCTTGTTGGTGAGAGAAGTGGGCCTGTGAAACTAGAAGAAATGCGACGGCATGCTCTAGGGGATGATTTGGAGCGCAGAATGGCTGCGGCAGAGAATCCATTTATGATACTATATTCAGTTCTTCATGAGCTTTGCATTGCATTAGTTATGGATACTGTCTTAAGGCAAGTACAAGCACTCCGTCAAGGAAGATGGAAAGATGCAATTCGATTTGAGCTCATATCTGATGGCAGTAGTAGTTCCACTCAGCAAATTCAAGATGGAGAAGCTGATTCATCTGGCTTACGAACACCAGGGTTGAAAATTGTATATTGGCTAGATTTGGATAAAAATTCTACCGTATCTGACTCAGGAATGTGCCCATTTATAAAAATTGAACCAGGACCTGATCTGCAGATAAAATGTTTTCATAGCACTTTTGTTATAGATCCTGTAAATGGAAGGGAGGCAGAATTCTCCCTTGACCAAAGTTGTATTGATGTTGAGAAGTTGCTTCTAAGAGCAATATTTTGTAATAGATATACTCGATTGCTTGAGATTCAGAAAGAGCTGGTAAAAAATGTTCAGATCTTCCGTGTTGCTGGTGACGTCGTTCTTCAGTTCCTTGTGGATGAACCTGATGTTGACCATAAAAAGGTTGGTTCTCTTGTATTATAGATTTTCAATACTTTCTGCCAAGTTTTAAATATCTAGTCAAGAAACTTGTGGTGCATAAATATTGAAGGAGCCATAGTTCTTATGTTGTATTTCAGACTGTCTTCATGGAGGATCATTTGGTCTTAGGATATTAACCTTATCGTTCGGTGCCATTTTTTTTCTGGAGTAATGATCTTAATGCATATCATGCCAAATTATTTATTTCCCTTAACTGAATTCTGTATGCAGAAAGAAACCAAGTCTGATGGTGGGGAACTGGAGGGGCAGGATGTACTGTGTGTTCGAGCCTATGGATCTTCTTTTTTTACCCTTGGAATAAATATAAGGTTGTCTTCCCTTTATCCATGCACATGGAATGCTTTTCATTTCATGACCATTGCAATTTATGGGCCTGACACAAGATGGCTGTCTTTTTTTCTTTTTTTCTTTTTTTTTTTTGGGGGGGGGGGGGTTATAAAATAGGATCAGAGCAAGCTTGAATGACGGGTTATAGAATATTAAATTGTTTTTGAGGGGTCATCATATATATTTCGTATGAAGTATGTCTTATATTTAAAGGCAGATTATTTATCCCCTACAAGCACACGTGTAGGTTCAGCTGTGCTTTGAAAGGATAAATGGCAATCATCTAGTGTGCATAAAGGAAGGGGAATTAAGAACACTCATTATTGATATACTAAAACATGTTTGAAGAAGATGTCTATTCTCTTGTACGACAAGCTTCTTTGTTTCATAGCAGAAACCACAGACAATAAGGCTATGTTTCCATTGCATTGTTAGGGGATGGATTCTCCATTTTCTGTATAGTTTCCGAGTTTCATTTTTTTGCTTGCAGGAATGGCCGCTTTCTTCTTCGATCGTCCCAAAATATAATTATGCCTTCAGTGTTGATGGATTGTGAAGAAGCTTTAAATCAAGGAACTATAACTGCAGCTGAAGTCTTCATTAGTATGAGGAGCAAAAGTATCTTGCACTTATTTGCATCTATTGGCAGGTTTTTAGGCCTTGAGGTAACTTTTACTTGAGGGGAAAAATGAATGCTTTAACTTGAACTGATTAGATGGCTCTGAATTTTGAACTTCACCTAGACACTCATAGGTATAAATGACTAAACAGATGATGTAACATTGCAGGTTTATGAAAATGGTTTTTCTGCGCTGAAAGTACCTAAAAACCTTTTGACTGGTTCAACTACGTTGCTAATGGGGTTCCCAGACTATGGGAATTCGTATTTTCTGTTGGCGCAACTTGATAAGGATTTCAAACCTCTGTTTAAGTTGCTGGAGATGCAACCGGATTCATCTGGAAAAACTCATTCTTCTATTGACTCAACTCCTGTAATGCGCTTGAAGAAAATCGATGTTAGCCAGATGCAGATGCTTGAAGATGAGCTGAATTTGAGTGTCTTTGACTTGGGAAAATTGAATCGCTTTTTGCAGAATGCTGCTGATTATAACCAGACCACTGAACATGGTCTTCCATCTGAATTTCGTCTAGAGGGTCACATGCCAATTGCAGGATGTTCTCTGTCGAGTTTTTCATCTGTTGTTGATGAAGTTTTCGAACTTGAGAAAGGGGCATCTGCACCTTCATTCCCGCTTCAGAATGTTAACTCTTCATTCAATGCATCTCCTGCTTCTCATTTTGCTTCTGTTCCAATGAATCTTCACTCCATTAAAGCTGGAACTCCTTCTCCTAAGTGGGAAGCAGGTATGCAGGTGAATAGCATGGCAAAAGTTTCTGGTGTGGCCTCTCCCTATAATGGATCCTTGTATCCATCAAATAATCTGAAAGGACCAGTGCACTCAAATTCATTCAGTTCACTATCTTCTGGTCTAGGAAGGACTACAGCTGTGAAAAAATTATCAGCTTCCAAATCTGATCAGGATTTGTCTTCTCTTAGATCTCCACATTCAGTTGAGGTTGGCTCTAATTCCCCAATGGATGATGATCATCTAAGACTGCTGAATGACACATCGAAGGATGCAATAACAGGGATTAGGCCCTCTCGATTGTCATCTCCATCTCGACCAACAGGCTCTCGAATTTCAGTACCAAATGGGAAACCTAATGGAGCCAGAAGCTCTCCAGCTGGGCCTGTCAGAGTTGCTGGATCAAGCCCCTTAGCTACAACTCCCGTATGTAAGATACTTTCTCTAAGTTCATCTGTTTTCATTAAATTCACAGGATATGTTTTCTGAGATTGTTTTATCCAGCTCATACTATATTACTCATGTTTGACTATAAAAATCCCTCTTTTCAGCCCAAACAGCAGGAGATACTGCAGGATTCCACTGCTTTAGCCATGATGTATCCATACATGAAAAAAATCCAAGAAAGCGTACAGTTGCAGACATGCTGAGTTTAATTCCAGCTCTCCAAGACCTAGATGCTAAAGCACGATTTTCTAAGAGAGGAAGAACCTCAGAATCAGATCACTTTCAGCAGGTTTCATCAAAGATGCTTGTATCGTCAGATATGGTCTCTAAAAATGAGAGATACAGCTATGGGAATCTTATTGCTGAAGCAAATAAAGGGAATGCACCTTCGAGCATTTATGTCTCTGCTCTGCTCCATGTGGTTAGGCATTGCTCACTTTGCATTAAGCATGCCAGACTAACTAGCCAGATGGACGAGTTGGACATTCCTTACGTTGAAGAAGTGGGTCTGAGAAATGCATCCTCAAATATATGGTTCCGACTTCCATATGCCAGAGGTGATTCGTGGCAACACATTTGCTTGCGGCTTGGGAGACCTGGAAGCATGTATTGGGATGTCAAAATAAATGATCAGCACTTCAGGGATTTGTGGGAGCTTCAGAAGGGAAGCAGTAGCACTCCCTGGGGCTCTGGGGTCCGTATTGCAAATACATCTGATGTGGATTCCCATATTCGCTATGACCCAGATGGTGTTGTCCTGAGTTACCAGTCTGTTGAGTCTGATAGTATAAAGAAGCTTGTTGCAGATATTCAAAGGCTTTCTAATGCTAGAATGTTTGCTCTTGGAATGCGTAAGCTGCTTGGAGTTAAAGCAGATGAGAGACAAGAGGAAATCAGTGCAAACTCTGATGTTAAAGTACCCATTGGAGGCAAAAATGCTCATGAGGGAGCTGATAAGTTATCAGAATTGATGAGGAGGGCATTTAGGATTGAGGCAGTTGGACTGGTGAGTTTGTGGTTCAGCTTTGGTTCGGGTGTCCTAGCTCGCTTTGTTGTTGAGTGGGAACTGGGTAAAGAAGGATGCACAATGCATGTTTCACCTGACCAACTTTGGCCTCATACTAAGGTGTGTTATATTTTAGTGTTGTTGTGTTAAATGAAACCCTTATGGGTTAATAGTGTTCAATAAAAGTTAGATATCTGGGATTATTATTATGAAAACTTTGTTTTAGAGTTTTAGTCACGAATTTTTTTGTGGAGTTTTGTGATGAACATTCTTTTTAGAGGGGGCTTATGTTGATTCTCCCTCTTTTTTTGGTGGTTTTCTGCTGTCACTTGGTCTTGTAGTCTAAGTATTTTGATTTGATTTGAGATGCCTTATTGTTAAATTCTTTGATTGACACTAGAGTGGCAAAACTATTTTGGATGCTGCAAGTCAATTATTTTATTGATGAATTGCATTTTTCCTTCTTAATTTATACTTTGATATTCATGGTAAAATTCTGATGCTTTATGGAATTTTGTTGTTTGGTCTTATTGTTGGTCTAGTTTTAGTTCATTTTGTTTTGTGGTCTCTTGTTATGTCGTGTTTATACTTATGCGAGCTGCACTTACATCTCTAGAATTTGGTATTCTGTTCAGTTTCTGGAAGATTTTATAAATGGAGCTGAAGTTGCATCCCTGTTGGATTGCATTCGCCTAACTGCCGGACCCTTGCATGCTCTTGCCGCTGCAACTCGCCCTGCAAGAGGTGGTCCTGCTCCAGGGGCTCCTGGTGCAGCAGCAGCTGTTGCTTCTATGCCAAAACAGGCAGGGTATGTCCAATCCCAGGGACTTTTGCCTAGCAGTTTGATGAATAATATTAGCCAGCCAACTTCTGGCTCAGTAGGCAATGCTTCTATCACTACTGGACCTCTTGGGAATCACAACCCTCATAGTGCTGCAATGTTAGCTGCTGCTGGCCGAGGGGGCCCTGGCATTGTTCCCAGCTCACTGTTGCCAATCGATGTCTCTGTTGTACTACGTGGCCCATACTGGATCCGGATTATTTACCGGAAGAATTTTGCAGTTGATATGCGATGCTTTGCTGGAGATCAGGTTTGGTTGCAACCAGCAACCCCACCTAAGGGGGGTCCTTCAGTTGGGGGATCACTACCCTGTCCTCAGTTTCGCCCTTTCATCATGGAACATGTTGCCCAAGAATTGAATGGATTAGATCCTGGCTTTGCTGGTGGTCAGCAGACAGTTGGACTGGGAAATTCTAACAATCCTAACCCAAGTTCAGTTTCTCAACTGTCAAGTGTTAATGGGAATAGAGTTAACCTTCCTAGTTCTGCAGCAATATCTAGGGCAGCAAACCAAGTGGCTGCTTTGAATCGTGTTGGAAATGCTGTTCCAGGATCATCAAATTTGGCTGCTGTAAGCTCGGGATTACCCATACGGAGATCTCCAGGTGCTGGTGTCCCTGCTCACGTGAGAGGAGAGCTGAATACAGCCATTATTGGTCTTGGTGATGATGGAGGGTATGGAGGTGGATGGGTTCCTCTTGTTGCCCTTAAGAAGGTTTTAAGAGGCATTCTTAAATACCTTGGAGTGCTATGGCTTTTTGCTCAACTACCAGACCTTTTGAAAGAGATCCTAGGGTCAATTTTGAAGGACAATGAAGGTGCACTCTTGAATTTGGACCAGGAACAGCCAGCCTTGCGCTTCTTTGTGGGGTAAGTGAGAGAATCTTTTTCCTTGTGAATTAGTTCAAGATAATTTTTCATGC
The DNA here is from genome assembly GCA_015852605.2 of Populus deltoides. Taxonomy (NCBI): domain Eukaryota; kingdom Viridiplantae; phylum Streptophyta; class Magnoliopsida; order Malpighiales; family Salicaceae; genus Populus; species Populus deltoides. Next base: position 3,924,173 of record CM027574.2, on the reverse strand, counting down.
TATTCAATGATCATTGATCAGTGAGGGTGTCTCAGTAATTGATATGGTGCTTTAATAATCTTTGCATGCCCACATGGATGTAACATCATTGTATTTCTTCACACTGTTCTACACTAGAGAGCATTTAGTCCTTCCTCGTGAAACTCGGAGAGAACAAGAAAAGCCAATGACAGCAAGACAGAAAGAGAGCATTCCACTGCAGTGGCTACAGTTGTGTACTATGATTTACTGAACCACTTTTTTTTTTTTTCAGGGGTAGGGGTGGGGGTGGGGGTGGGATAGGAGTGATACAGGAATGAAAAATATAATAAAATGGGACAAATTACAATACATGTGACGTGCTTCATTCTTGTGTTCATGAGGGACCCATCTGTTGTAATACTAGGTTTAGTTAATACTCCACTGTAGAGGCAGCAATGGAGAAGAGAGACAATTGAGAGAATATGGAACAAGTGAAACAGGATTGCTGAAACAGCAAATAACAGGGGCCTGCTTGGAAATTATTAATTATAATGGTGGTGATCATTAAATATTCTAGGCCATAGCATGTTTGTCTTGTGCAAGGGCTATGTATTTGCAGCATCTTTGTGCTGGGACTTCACATTGTCATTTTTCTTTCATGATTTGATGGCATTTGTTTTCTGCAGGGGCTATGTGTTTGCTGTAAGTGTCCACAGAGTTCAACTTCTTCTTCAAGTGATTAGCGTCAAGCGCTTTCATCATCAACAGCAGCAACAACAACAACAAAACAATACTGCTGCTCAAGAAGAACTGACTCAATCTGAAATTGGAGAAATATGTGACTATTTTAGTCGTCGCGTAGCATCAGAGCCCTACGATGCTTCTCGTGTTGCATCATTCATTACCCTTCTCACCCTGCCCATATCAGTTTTAAGAGAATTTTTAAAATTAATTGCATGGAAGAAAGGATTGGTTCTGGCACAAGGTGGAGAAATAGCTCCTGGACAAAAACCCCGTATTGAATTATGCCTTGAAAATCATACTGGGTTAAATGTAGACAAGAATTCTGAGAATTCATCTGCTGCGAAAAGCAATATACATTATGACCGGCCCCATAATTCTGTTGATTTCGCACTGACTGTTGTCCTTGATCCAGCTCACATACCTCACATTAATGCTGCTGGTGGTGCTGCTTGGTTACCTTACTGTGTCTCTGTAAGGTTGAGATATTTATTTGGTGAAAACTCGAATGTGTCTTTCCTTGGCATGGAGGGAAGCCATGGAGGCCGAGCTTGCTGGTCGCATGCTGATGACTGGGAGAAATGTAAACAGAGGGTGGCTCGCAATGTGGAAGTAAATGGCTCTTCGGCAGGAGAAGCCCAAGGAAAGTTGAGAGCAGTTGCAGACAGTGTGCAAAGAATCCTACATTCGTGCCTCCAAGGGTTGAGAGACGGCAGTGGAGTTACAGCAAGCTCTGGGGCAACATGATAAATTGGTTCACTGCATGCATTTTTGTATTATTTGCAACAATCGGGAATGAGGAAGTGGATAACGATCCAGTTGTGGGTTTTTTCATTCCGTAGGGCTTGCCCATTTCTGGACTCTGCAATTGGTGTTGGAGATACTTGCGTTGATAGGAAATAAGGTATCATTGCACAAGTGCCGATGAAGATATGGATGACTGGGCAGGAGTTTTCCACACATAAATATCTTATCCAGTGCTCTGATGGTTAGGGTGTAAAATATTTCCTTTGTACAGAAATAACACTTGATGAGTAGACAAGCTTTGTAAAAAATGAGAAAAATCTGTTAGATTTGTATACTCAATGGGCATCCAAAAGGTGTCTAAGATTGTTTTCAGACTGCTCCAGGACATTAGTTTGATGTATACGCTGCGGCTGCCTCCTGTTCCCAATTTCAAATCTTGTCTTTAGGAAATCACTACGTTAAAAGACCTGCCACCTTCTGATTATCCATAAAATTATACAGTTTAATACTAAATGTGTTCGAGATTGGCTCACTAGCGAGCGTAATCATGAGTTACGAGATGAGGCATTCTACCTTAACAGCGTGTCTTTGTGAGAAGCTATCATAACAATGTTGTCTTTGAATTTGGATGGAAAGAATGCATCCAATTCTTTCAAGCAGTTCTTTCTTCTCCGACATCCTTCCAAGCTCAGATCGGGAGCTTGGATTGCTCTTTTATTACCTTTACCCCCTCATGCTCTCCAAGTAAAGGAAGCTTCATGTCCATTTTACGTTCAAGGAATTGCAATGGTGTCCACATTCGATCATCACTTCTATCTGGTTCAAACTATCAAAGCTTTTGTAGGGAATAGTATCGATTAAAAAAATAACGATCCATCTCAATTAGAAGAAGCAGCTCTTTAATCCGAGCATGACTGCTATTTCTCATTTTCATCCATCTAGATTCACCTAGATGCTTAAAATGGATGCCTCATTTTCATCTGGTCACGGACTTGGCTAATTCTGAAAAGCTCTTGTGCAACAATATTCTTTGTATTCAAGTAATGGATGGATCTAAATCCTATCTTCCCGATTGGAAACCTAATTTCCCTGCTCATAAACCTAAATCTGCCCCTGGCTTCATTTCATTTTTCAGACGGTTCAAAATGGAGCTGATGTCCACCCATCCTGGATGGCACTTGTCTGCAGAAATAAAGTTGTGGACGACTCCATCCACAACCACACTGCTGCATCCAGCAGTCTTCTTCACTCCTCTACTTTCCATGGTCTCCCTAATTTTTTTAGAGTAGCTCCATCTTCCACTAGCAGCATAAATGTTAGACAGCAAGGTGTATCCACCTTCTTCCTCGGGGTCCAAATTTAGCAGCTCCCTGGAAGCTATTTCTGCCAATTCCACATCTCCTTGAGCTTGGCAAGCATTTAGCATTGCCCCCCAGATTGATCGACTTGGTTTCATGGGCATCTGATCAATGATATCTTTTGCCTCAGACAACCTCCCTGATCGTGCTAGAAGATCCACCAGACATCCATAGTGCTCCACTCCTGGTTCAATGCCATAGTCTGTCATAGAACTAAATACTTTAATCCCTTGATCTACAAGTCCACTGTGGCTACAAGCTGAAAGAACAGAAACAAAAGTCACATCGTCTGGACTTACATCTTCCTGCATCTCAGAAAACAGTTCCAATGCTTTGCTTCCATAACCATGGAAAGCTAATCCTGTTATCATTGTTGTCCATACAGTGACATCCTTTTTATTGATTTCCTTGAAGACCCTTAAAGCCCTCTCAATACTTCCACACTTGCAATACATGTCAATCAATGCAGAACCCAAGAAAGCATCTAACTTGATTTGCATTCTAATTACCCACCCATGTGCCCACCTCCCTTGGTCCAGAGCTCCTGATTCTGTGGCGGCAGAGACTAAGCTAATCATTGTGACAGTGTCAGGTATAACGTTCTCCATCACCATGTCTACGATTAACTCCTTTACACTTGCAAAATCACCCCTACAGGCATATCCAGTAACCAAAGAATTCCAAGAAACAATATCCCTACAAGGCATTTGATTAAAAAATAATCGTGCCTGCTCTAATTCACCCACCTTAGCACACCCTGCAACTATCATGTTCCAGGAAACAATATCCTTCTCCTTCAACGCACCAAAAGTCCTCAAAGCAAGCTCGACCTTTTGGCACTTGACATACATATCCAAAAGAGCATTACCCAAGATCAAATTCGACGATATAGTAGGTTTCCTCCTCTCCATCCACCCATGAACAGCCTTCCCAAACTTTACATTTCCTAATTGCCCACAAGAAACAAGCAAACCCAAAATAGTAAACTCATCAGGTTCAAGGCCCAAACCCACCATTTCATGAAACAATCTCATTGCTTCCAAACCAAACCCTTTCTTAGCATAACCAACAATCATAACATTAAAAGAAACAATATCTGGACTAGGCATCTTTTCAAATACCTGATGTGCAAGCCTCACTAGTCCATTCTCTAAGTACACTTTAATAAGGGTATTCTGCAAATACCCAAATGAGAACAACCCTGTAACAATGGCCTGGCAATGGATTTGCTTCACCTGTGATATAAAGTTGACAGCTTGAAGCAAATAAAGCAGTGTCTGCTTATCTGGGCACTCACCAGAACTCAACAAATCATTGTACAGATAAAAAGATTCAATCTTTTTCAATGAAGAAAAAGCAGAAATCAATGTATTGTAAATAAAAAGATTTGGGTTAGGAGTGAAGTGATTAAAAAGAGTAATTGCCAAGTCCAAGTTATCAGGGTGTGAAACGGCTGAGAAGTAAATGAATCTACTCATTGGAAATGTTTTGCCAATGAGTTTACTGCTTCTCATTATCCGACACAAAATCTGCTTGAAATGATCTCTGGTTTTGCATTTTTCAAGAAGAACAAGAGATGGGTGATTAAGGTCAAGTGATAGTGTAGGATCCCATGTGGTGTTGTTAGTCCTCTTGCTTGCAGTATAACTAAGGAAACGGACACCTCTCCCATAACGGTACATAGATAGATGGCAAATTTGTAGCAGATGATGCTGACAAGTGATATGCTAAACCCAACTAACAATGTTGTTGTTTGTTACTCAAACATAGTTGAGTGCAAACAATCACTGGACTGTTTGTCAGGGAATGGCATTGATCTTTCAGACATTTATCTGTCTAACAGTATTACTAGAAAAGGTCCAACCTTTCAAGGGTTTATGCCAGCTCTATTAGTGTAAATACACTTAGGTTTCATTAATTCAACGATTTATGTGCGTTCTTAAGTTTTTTCCTTTTCATATTTTATTAATGTTTAGAGCTATTATTTTCTTACAACTTTCTATAAAAAAATTTCCTTTTTCTGTTTCCATAACAAGACTATTTTGTGCCAGCTTTTATGAATTGTTACAATATCCATGAAAAAAAGAAAAATTATTACAATATCCATGATGAGAAGTGGCTATAGTAACTCTAGTGGCAGTTGGCAGAGGCAAGTAGTCTCAGTTAACATTGATGTAAAGTTTTGCATTACTCTTTCTCCTTATTATTCTTCTAATTGTCTCTCAATTCTCTTCTTTTCTCTTCTCTTCTCTAAACTTTCTTTTCTTCTCAAATCCTTGTTGTTAAGCAATGTTCATAACAAAATTGTTATAGGAGCCATCAAAGATCCACCATCAATCTTTGTTAAACACATAATCATTAACCATGGTAGAAAACAAATAAATACAAGAAAAAAAAGTTTTAAATTCTTCAAAAATTAAATACAAACAAAAAAGTCTTTAAAAAAAAACTCTATTAAAAAATCATCTAATACAAATAGAAAAACTACGAAACTCATTTCCTAATAAATCAAATACAGAAGAATAAAACTGGGGAAAAAAATCAATCACACAAAAGGATCCAAAATAAAAATTTATAATTAAAAAAATGAGGGTGAAAATGAAATGAAAAACAAATTAGAGGGCATAAAAAAAATTTAATTGAGGGTTAAATTAAAAAGACAAAAACTTTAACAAAAGAAAAAAGAAATCAAAAGAATGAGGGATAATTTTTTTTTAAAATAAAACAACATAAACTTTGATTGAAAGATGAAATTGAAAACTAATAAAAATTTAACAAAAGAGCCAAGAAAAAAATCAGAAATAAAAAAATAAGGATCAAATTGTAAAAAATAATACTTGATAAATTGTAATTTAAGAGCTAAATTGAAACATAAAAAAAATTATGAAAGAGCCAATGGCAAAAATAAAAAACAAAATATAAGAGTTGAAATCGAAACACAAAAAAAGGATAAAGGTGTACTTTTTTTAAAAAAGAGAAAAGAAAAAAGAAAAAAAAGAGGACACGTGCAACACCAACAAGAAGAGGACACGGTGATGCTTTCAAAGACACGATGAAAGTGCAGGTTTGGCCATCAGGTGTCATCAAACATGTCGCCCAAAGAACACATACACCACCCATATGTTAGCGCGTAATAAGTACACGCCAGCAGTTTTTTGGAATAAAAAATTAATTATCCAAATTAAAAATACTAAAACACTCGTCATACCTCTAGAAATTACAAAAAAAACCTAGGTGGAAGGACCAAAATACCCTTTGGACTCATGCCTTATTTTTTGTCTTTTTTAATGGTAAAAACATTTTTTTATTGTATTCAAATAAATGAAAAATACAAACATACAACAGTCCTAATTTTTTGATCCTAAGTGTAAATATGTAATTTTACTGTTTATTTTTTTGAAAATACAAATATACCCTCTAACAATCTTTTAATGATTAATAAACTATTCGAAAAGACTATAAAACCTCATTACAAAGACTTCCTTTTTAAAAATAGAAGGGTTAAAAGATAATTTTATTGGATAAATCTACAATAATCTATGTCTAGTGTTACAGTGAAAAACCCATGCCCTATATATTTTATTAGTTATATGTTAAATAAATTTAAAAAAATAAAATATTAATAAGTTATTTTTTAAGTAATATTTAATGGCATATCAAAATACTTAAAACTATTTTTCAATTTGTTTTGATAAACATAAATAAAGAATTAACTTTTCATTAAACCACATTTCAATAGTTGAAGTTTTTAAGATTCTTAGGTTAGGTTGCTGTTTTTGCCTAGTTTTAAGCCCAAAAATGACATAAGCCTTCATGCTATGTCTAAAGCTATGCTCTATGATAAATTTTCCCAATTTTAATCATAGTTATTCAAATCCTAGCGAGTCAGACTTGTTAATTTGCCTATGGATTTGGAATCTTTTTCAAGTTAAATTTTATTTTGAATGGATTTAGAAATTGATTTCGACAAATCAAATCATTATGGAGAAATCAAGTGAGATCTATCCGAGCCAGCTTCAAGGATTTTCTTTTTGTTTAAAACAAAATGATGTAATTGAAATTGACTCCATTTCATTCAACAAACCTACAACCTAAATCTTAATCTGAATTAAACACCGAGCCAAGTATAATAACTACATTTTAACAACAGGGAAGGATGCCTGGCATAATTTATTATGTCCTTGTTTTTTTTGTTTTTTTATTAACATGAATATTCGGATTAGTTTATTTATATCTCTTATGGATTTTAAAATTAATAACCATATAAATTTCTAATAATATAAAAATTATAAAATTTAAATTAATAATTTTTTAAAAATAAATTTAATCTCATCAATTAAATTATATTCTTCGGATTGCCGTGATTTCTTTGATGGCTTTGGCTAATCACCACCTGTAAGCTTATTATTCGATTGGTGTTATTTATTTTCCGTACTTTCCAAGGACTCGAGCAACATCTGCGCAAGCCAGCAGTGAGGATTCCATTAGAGAACAACAGATCCAGGGTGGTCAGGCTATGAGATCATGCTGGAGGGCTTGCATCTGACCAGTGTACAAGCTCTATGAGTTGGCCCACAAAATTCCCTCATTGGACTTTCTACTATATATATGAGATCGTGCTGTACGTAGTAATGTTTTAGATACACATCACCCCAAGGCGCCCCCCATATATATATATATATAGCTCATCCTTCAATGATCATCCAAGCAGGAAAAGAAATTGGAAAAAGGGCACCATTTGCTTTTTCAGAAGAAACAAAATCACTCTATAAACAATCCAAGTACGGCAATTGTTTTTGTCAAACAAGAAGCTTCCTACATAACTTTAGAAGACAACATCCTAACATCTATTTCAACTTTGAATACAAATTTCTTCGAATACATGATACACACACCCATCAATCCCTTTTGGAAAGGCCCTACATTCCCACTATGCAAAGGGAGAAGAAAAAGAGAGTTCTTGCCACTAATATTCTGGTCATTTTCCACTAAGTACCCCACCACCTCAAATATTTAGAATAGGGTATTGGGTCGCATTTATAGAGAGCTTCAGAAATTTCTTGCCTTGACTTGACCATTGCTGTATAACATCAAGTGCCCGTGATTTATCTTCCTTGGCATGGAAATGACTAGCTCGTTTGACGAGAAAGGAAAAGAGAAGAACAGTTTCCCTGTCTTGATTATTTTTTGTTTCTCGGTAAGGTCGAGTAGTAGTGGAGGTTGAAACCTGAATCGAGTGTCGATGTAGAAATGGGACTAGAGCAGTTCTTGGGAACCAGATGCCCGCTGGAATGATCGATGTGTATGCAAAGCTTGCACGTTCTTGCTTAGGTTTATGAGGGGGGGTTCGATTCGGGCTTGACCATTGTTGGAGCATTCGGTGGGCGTGCTCGGAAGATTGCTGAAGCAAGTGATAAAGGCATGATGCAGAGTGCCTTGGACTGAAGGAGCTGCATGGCAGCTCCAACATCTTCTTCCATCAACTTAGCTACTTCCTGTTCAGTGCCATCGTTTGACCAATTCTCCCAAGCTTGCTGATTGGCTCCTCCTTCAATGCCTTCTCCCTTAATCACATCATAACCATAACTTAATAAATACACGATAAAAAAACAAACTTGGGAAAATTAAGTTCCAACATTTTTTCAAACTCTACTACCTGAACTGATGATAGTGGTACATCAGCTACAAGCTGAGCCACAGCGCCCGCCGCACCGAGTCTGCTCATACTCAAAACCTGATTGAATGTACAAATGAAACCAAAGTATTATAATGGAGGTTACCAGGATCACAGTTCATTTCCCTTTCTATTTTCTATATTCTATATTCAATAATGACTTGATTTCCAGAGTGCAGTAGCCGACGCAGGACAGATCCACTTCAGGCTTGACATCTTAACTAATCCGTTTAAAGGTCTCCAATTATGGCTAGGATAGTCAAAATGTTAGGGCCCTACCATGATGAAGATCTCCTGATGAGAAGAACATTTATAGACTTGTTGGAACCAGATTGCCTTTTAGATAGCAAGCTGATCTGGTCTGTTAATGCTTTAACAAAACATATCAGAGAGATAAATTTGAATAATATATATCAATCTCCTCTAGATCATAAATCAGTTTGAATAGCAATGGCAGCTTCAAATTTCAATACCTTGACTTGGAGTCTAAGAAACTTCACATAATCCACAATTTCGTCCAGCATGGCTGCCCTATCTGTCTGCATGGAATTTGGAATATGTTAGCGTATAAAAAAATTTGGAACTGCAAAAGGCTTTTACAAGGTAAAATCAATCTTATGGTTTGAGAGAAATCAACTCCTTGATGTTGTCTATATTACAACCCAAACTATTAATTTTATGAGATAAGAATCAGAGGATTTGACAATCTATACATGCAGAACCAGCATTCGTCTCACTCTAGGGATTTCTCCCTTCTACACACATGCTCTAATCCTTTAAAACACCCCCACTAGATCGAACTAGCTTCGCTAATCACTAGCTTCGCTAAAGATTAAGAGAGAAAAGTAGGAAGAGAAGTACATGGTGGAAAACAACTCTCTTTCCTATCATATTACTTTTATGCGAGGACGTGGTCTTGGACTTAGATTACAATATTTTCATAACATATATTTATATTACACTATATATGGAGAATTCTAGATATTGAATAATCACATTATTAATATTCTACATACATGTACCTAGACTAAGTAGATTTTCAGAAACCTAATGGAGAGGAACAAGAAGAATTTCAGTTGACTGTAAAGTAAATGCACCGAGTTTACGCAAACCTTGTTGCAAGTGGGAACCAATTCCTGCAACGCCTTCACCCTCTCCGTGATTCTTACTCTTCGCAACTGCATCCAGAAGACAAATGATCAAAGGCTGGTTAAAAATCCAATACCAAAGTAGAAACAGCTATAGAGAAATGTTGAAAAAGAATTTTAAGCATAATGAATTGCTTATTATGCAACTTCAACATGGAGAGATTTTCTCAAAAATTGCATGGATATTCATATACAGATTCCACAACAGAAATATCGAAGAAAAAGAAATCAAGTTTACCCTCTCAGCAATACTGTGCGGATCTGTAGCTTGGCCCCGTCTTGCTCGCACCCTTGGCCGAATGCCAGGTGGTTGTGGTACAGCTGAAACTGCTCCTGATGTTGGCTGGCTATTAAACTGTGCAAGATATTTAAAAAAGAAGATGGTAAATATTGTTAAGATACAACGCAATGATGAGATAAATGTTGGATACAATGCAATGATGAGGAGTTTTTTAGAAGGAAAAGTTTATCCATATAGTAATCATAAAAGGAGAAGGTTGGCGAAAGCACTATCAATCTGTCAACATGGACTGCCTTTGCAAGTGACATATACAAGCACTAATTCACAATGTGATGTATCTTTCTGGAGTTTGATCAGTTTTAATACATGTCTCATTGCTTGAACATTCAAGGCCTCTCAAACTAATTCTTTTCAAGATCTTGGGAATTTCAGGTGGAATCAGAACAGATAAGAACAAGCCAAGTGCACGGTCATCTGATAGAGTTCAACCTAAGAATTATTGCCAACGAGAAATTGTAACCCCACAAGCAAAAAACTAAGAAAAGTTTTAAGATTTACTGGTGATGACGGATTCTACACGTTGTGGAAGAGTCAGAACATCAAATTGAATCATTTTAATTAGCCGCCCATTCATGGTTGCGCAATTATCAAGGCTTGTTCTTGCACAAATTATTAAATACATTCAACCAAGGCTGACAACATTGTCAAAGATTATAACTTCAAAGTCAAATAAGAAATTCAATTAATTTTTATTTTTACACCCAGGAAATCATGCCAAAAACCTGCAAATTTGAGAAAAATAAAAATTTGACAAGTGGCCAGATCAATTCCTAAGAGGCAGTGCTCTTCTTTTTATTGGTAGGACTCAACTAGAAAAGAGAGAACACGCTCACATGTTATTCAAGGAGTATTTCAATTATACATGCGCATGCTGACACTCATGCTTCCACTGAAGCTTGACAAAGACTACCACTACAAATGCTGGAAGAAACAACTAGGTACGGTTGTGCCAATGACCATTCAGTGCAGTGACACTTTCTCCTAAAAGGCATAACATTTTAAACACTACAGCAAACACACACACACCCTAATGATATTGTCGAACAAAATTAAATGAAGCCCCCCTCAGAATTGAATATTCTTCAATCTTCAGGAACTATGAATTTAACGAACAAACACACACCATCAACCCAATTAGAAAGGGCATATATCAGTCCCAAATTTAAATAAAAGGAGAACAAGAAGGTAGTTCATTACGAGATTTGTCCAGATATTACATAGTGGAATAACTAAAGATGTTCAGATGAAGGTGACCATATAGCAAGGATATCTTAGTCCAAACAATCTTTTTTTTTTTTTTACCTGGTGAATCTGAGGTGGTCCAAGTGCTGGTGGTGTAGACCGGATTGATGAATGAATCTGCAATTGTCCAAACGTTGGGAACAAGCTAGTCATGTGTACAGAATCTCTCCCCTGCTACCACAATTACCAAGTTATAATAAATCAACCATTTGGACCAAATTTACCATAAGCAAATACCTCTCAAATTAAGTCTCCATATTTCTCTTTTCAGACTTTAATGGGTTGGTAATATATCTAAATTTTAGCTCGTGAGAAAAATATAGCAAGCCATATCAGTGTTTTTCCAAGCTAGCTTAGCAGTAAATCAAGATGTTTCTTGAATTGGAAAACAAAATAACATGTTAGTATTATCATGTTCTTCACTCGAAGGAATCCAAAGCTGACACCCCCTATGTATACTACAATCTTTACCATAGCAAAATCCAGAAAATTGACAGCACAAATGCAAAAATACAGACACTAAAACCAACTCAAAAGTACTAACAAACAAACAGACAAATCCACTTAGAAAACCACCAAGCTAGACACAGAAAAAAACAAACTAGATTATAAGTCAACATAAAGAACAGTTTATAAACAAAGAAACAGAATAAAAGCAACTAGAGAAGAAAAGAAAGGATAGAACTTGCCAAGAATCCAGCAGAAGTGATAGAAAAAGGAGAAGCATTATTGATATTATTGCTGTTGTTGGTATCTAAAGAACTACTGCCATCATCTTGTTGTTGCCTTAAAAACCCATGATGCTCCAAGTTTAACCCTAAAGGCATCATTCCCATATTATTATTAGCACTACTCCTCATTAATCCAACATTAGCAGCACTAGACCCTAACTGCAACCCCATCATGGGCAGGCTGGTGGACCCCACAGCCTCACCACCATAACCAGGTGGCTGCCCTGCCAAGATCTGCTCAAAGAAATCATCTCCTAACCCTTCAGGTGGGGGATTTCCTGCCATGCATGCAAATATATGACACAAAATACTACTGCTATAAGAAGACTTTGTTTAGCTTAGTATAAGCAGCAGCAGTAATAAAACTCAGCAAGAAGACTTGTTGTGCTGTGTTTTTTGTTTCTTTGAGGAAGAGAGAAAGTAATATGTATAGAGAGACAACGAAAGGGAATATATGGGGGATTTTAATGGGAAATCCAAGAAAAAGAGAGTGTTGTGTTGGTGAATTGGGTGGCAGATCCGGAGCCCAATAGCCCGGAAAGTGAGTTGTGGATTCCAAAGATGGGATTAATGGGCATGGCTGTGAGTACTTCTACTATATTTTGATAAATATTTTGTTCAGTAAAAGAGATGGAGAGAAGCTAAGAAGAATATGCAGTGTTTTCTTTTCCTTTTTTCTTGTTGGTTTTCGTTCGCTTATGGGGTCTGACTTGTGGTTAGTGCTGTGTGTGGCCTGCCTTTAAAAGGTTGAGACTTCGAGGGAATGAGAAAGTTTGATTATTTTATGTCTGCCTTCTGCACTGTCCACCCTAGCTAATGCTGTTCACTACCTGGCCCTACCCGCTCAGAATCACACCATCAATAAACCCACAATAATTTTCCTAATGATTCATCAGTTTCTATGCTTATTAAGTTGGTCTTTGTCTCTTTAACACCTTTCATGATTTTGCAGGTCTCTCTCTTGGAGAGGGAAGTGATTTGTATTGCTACAAAAGGTTTCTTGATATTATTTTGATGGCTGCGGTTACAAGGATCCATAGAACTATAAGAAAATTTTGCATATGATTAATGAATATCATAAAGAAATATGCAGTAATATGAACAGTGAGAGAACAAAAGAAAAATGAAGCATGGCCTCCACATGTAAATGACATCAAAGTTATACATACTATAAAGGAAGATGATCGACAAATGACTGGCAACTAATGACTAGATGATCATATTGTAATGTCTTCTTGTATGTGATGTTAGTATTGACTCGTTTGAATTTTTCAACTATAAAAAAAAACAATTAAAGTTGCTTGGAAGAGCTTGTCCGGTGTCTACTACCCTCTAAAAGTTGGATCCTTTTAGCAGGTGTTATGGAGTTTGCATTATGTCAGCCTTCCCCAGCGACTGTGGTTTATGTGTTAATCTAAAATTTAAATCTACTAACTCCTAAGTTCATGATATAGGTTTAAAAAATCAAAAGTTGCTTGATTGTTTACAGTAATTCTGAATAATAAAGTAACGGGGCTACCTCATGTAATAATCCTACCCTCCTAAGTGTTGGTTGCGTTATTCTATCCTTCTTCAATCTATCCACCCACACAATTAGCTGTGACAATAATGGTGGTAATGTGACAAATTTGATATCTTCATTTCTTTAATGATAGCACTATGATGATGATAATAGAAACTTTCTGTCTCACCAACTTTTTCCATCAGACTTTGCTGATTCTTTTGTACTTCAAACTTTATATATATATATATATATATATATATATATATATATATATATATGGACATCATCTGTAATCCAGTAGAAAATTAAGTCTTTCGGTCATCAAGGTAGTTGGGTTTTTAACATGTCTTGATGTGTTTTTAACATGTCTTGATGTGTTTAGGTTTTTATTAACTTAACTGAGGAATGTTTTACATTTTCTCATTTCTGGTAGGCTTATCATTGGAATGTCAGCTATCACTTAAAACAATATCCTGTGGGCACGAAACCATTGTTAAAGGATCACCAAGAAAGAACAACAACGCATATTTTGGCCCGTTTTAATTTGAATAGGCTCCAGCTTTGATTACCAAGCCCGCACGAAATCAATGACAATGAAGTGAAAGGAAAAGGAAAGGCTCTGGTTGTTGCCAATTTTGATGTGAATAAATTTGAGACCAAATTCTAATTCTGGAATTATATCAGAAAAAGAAAACTATCCATATTTAGTTAGAGGGGCAAAAATAAATATAAAATAAATCAGTTTCTAAAACAATTTTGAAATATGTATATTCAAAATAGAAAATACAAAAAATCATGTCCCTTCTATTTCTATTATTTCCATCTGCATCTCTTGTGCTACCCTTAAATCTGGAAAATTGTCTGCAGGTCCATAGCACAGCTAATACCTACATTTTATTTTCATCTTTCAAGTGATTATGCAGTCCGGCCGATGATTTCACAAATTCCAGACAGCCCTGGCTCAATTTAGTCCTCAAAGACATGATTGAGAATTCATTTGCGAAAAATGTTACATTTCCTGCCAAGGTTGTAAGCCAGCTGACCTAGTTTGTCAACTTCTTTATCAGGCATCATGAACAACAGACTAGAGAATCATGGAAATTTTAATACTGCCAAATTTTGACTTCTCAGGGATCTACATTGCAGAATATGAATAATTTGATCTAAACACCAAGGTACGATAACTGAAAATTGAGAAAAAGCAGCAACTACATATTTCTACAAACTCATACACTCTCCTTTGAGCTTGAGACTTCAATGTCATGTTTCTTCTCTTCACTTATTGTTGTAGGTTGCTCTCCAGGGGTATCCGATGAGGAATCTGGTTCCTTTTTAAGCTCAGACTCAAATTCTTTTGCTGCCTGCAAATTTACATGAGTACAAGTCCTTGAACGAGGCAGGAATAGAAATGTAAATAAATCTTGCCAGGAATTGTGAAAAGCGAGACCAATTCTCACTTCTCAGGGTATAGAAATATAGGTTTAGAAACAAGCTTTAAAAAAGACAACAACAAAGAGCAATTATCTTTAGGTCAAGGTAGTAGAAAGACCTAATTTATTGTTATTTTTTCTTCACCCCCTTACATCAGGTTGCTTTCCCATCTTTTAAATATTTTAATCTCTACCAGAAGTTCACAGGAGGGCCCTTAGAGATCCTTATAAAATTGATCGCTCCATTACAGTTCATTAACTTGTGTAGACATTAAAATGAGTCCATTTTGCTATTTATTTTTATCATTTAATTTGACATCAATTTTCCCCAAACTTATTTTATAAGTCCACTGCTTGATTGATGATTTCTTGAACTTTCTTTCAGAATATCCTCCTATATCTTGCCATAAAATTACATCATCCATCTATGCACTATTTATTGATTCGATATCAAGTGGGATTCTGCATACCCCCATGTAACATGACCAGCCAATTCCAACAATAACAACCACCCCCCAAAAATTTCATTTATGATGCATGTGGCCTTTACACTCGAGGGGAAAAAATGATGCATTTGAGACTTGCAAACATCTGTAGAAAACCAAAGAAGCATCTAAAGACGAGCACAAGCAGGAAGTTTTAGTCCTCAAGATAGAATTAAAGCAAACACACATACAAAAGCATGAAACAGCTTTCTGAAAATAGAAAACCACAAGTTAACAGGGGCCCGGGTTCTTCGGTTTGAAAGAGTCATATGCCACTAACACAGAAAAAACACATGAGCAAGAATCATCACAGCATGATGCCATCCAAAAGCAGTGTGTTTAGAGCACAGGCTGTGTCAAATGTCCTTAATGTCAATGCTCAGAGACGAAGGACACTGATATTGTCTATGAAATGCCTTAAAAGCATAGAACACTGCCATGCATATTTACAAGGAACTCTCCGGTGAAAGAGAATTTTGATGGAAGGAACACTAAGTTTATGCATGTTTTTTCTAGCAATAAATTTCTGTAAGCTTTGGGAAAAGAATAAACTTCGAAGAACTTCCAAAATAACATTTCAGACAAACCTTTTTTCTTGTAACCGGAAAGTTCCTATAGGCCCCTCAACCCCCAAAGAGTTACCACTGATATAATTCACAAGTCTAGGAAAAAGAGAAACAGAAAAATACTTGCAAACAGCAAGCATGAAGGTCGGCATGGACCTAATCCACAAGTCACTTCTTCAATCAAGTCCTAGTTAAGGGCAAAAATGTTCCTTGAAAGGATATAAAACAGGTCACGCGACATTTAAAATGATCAGATCTACTCCTGTTTTAAAACTTTGAGTAAACTAAAAGTGGCTTGAATCTGAAATTATCAGCATTTGGTAGGGTCCCAAAATAAGTTCCTTTATCTTCATCAAAGCCAGTCTTTAATTTGTACCACATCAACTCAAAGCTGTAACTTCTATTCTTTTTATTTTTCTGAACCAAGCTGTAAATTCTCTCTGTGTCCATCTTTCACTGACACCTGAGTGTTCTGTCAAAAGGAGAGACTATAGGGATGCATGCACATCAGCGTGTGCACACACATTGGAGAGTCTGTGTAGGCATAACAAGACAATTTAAGACCGCATATGGTATGGCAATTGGGAATCCATTTACCCCAATTACAGTTCTCGGAACTGTTTGGTTCTGCAAAGCAACTGATGGGGCACACCCCAGATCAGTGTTTTTCTCCATTTTGAATAAAGCTCCAAATCAATGCTTTTTTTTTTTTTTTTTGTTGAGGAAAGATAACACCATTAAAATTGCAAATCCTCTGTGAAAGATCCTAAAGTACCATCAACAAAACATCCTGCCAAACATCATTCTCACCTAACTTTATCTCCATGGGTGCTTTTCTGCAGACACCCTTTTTCTTCATCAAAATTGTAAAAACCAGACCAGCTCAAGAACCATTCTTTGCACAGGACTGGATTCAAAGTTCAGACACCTAGAAAAAGTAAAAATTTTTGCCAAGTCTAGCTCGAGAACCTACCAAATGGGGATAGGACAGAACTGTTTTGTATAAAGATATTATAAGCAGAAAACTGAATTTAAGGTTTCATTTCTATTATGTTCTGTTTACTATCAAAAAGCAATTACAGAGAAGGTCAACAGTAATGACATATTAGGCTTTATAGCTTTTACCTGCCAACTTGGTTAACATGTTAACATTACATGGTCTGTGTCTCAATAATTAAGCCTTGACCCTTATTTTAGTTAGTAAGTTCAAATTGCAACCTAAGGATAGTGAATGCAAGCATCCTGAAGATATAAATTCAGTGGAAGATGAAACTAGTAAACAACTGATAAAGAGCAAAAACAGGTGGTGTAAAAGTGAGGAAGTGTAGTGGGGGCTTCGGACTTGAGTAATATGACTACCAATAAACCAAACTAATCCTAAAAGTTAACGGCAAGATGAAACTACAACAAGCATTGTCACCAAAAAGGAGAGGATTGCGTAATAGAAAATAGATAGTCAACTAACATGTCCACTTATCCAAGCAAGTACAATATGATTATAGAAATGCACATCAACCAGCAACAACTGCCATACAAATAGCCCCCGATAAGACAAGCCTAGAACCAATATTGAAGCTCAATTGATCAGACTGTTCTGATGAGAAGATGTATGAACAAAGTTTACAACTTCACAGACTAAACTCAATCTTATGCATCTATTTTGGGATATCAAGAGTCCATTTAACTGAAACCAAACCAACATAGCAGACAAATGTTGCAAGAATGTACCTTGAACCACTTTTGTCCCACTTTTTTCTCAATACCCAAAAAAAAACAACCATAACTGAAACAAGTAACAATCTTCCATCTCCCTTTCTGTTCTTTACCTCATATTTAATTCTGGATCTAAGATGAAATTCCCAAACTTAATTAATACTTGGTTAAGTTAAACTAAATTTCCAATCATTTTCACTACCCAGATACCTAAACAGCATAACAAACAACAAAGTTCAAAACTTTCTATCACTTGAAAATCAAAGAGTACCAGAAGGAACCACTAACCTGTTGGAAGCTTTTGACAGTCTTGCCAATACTCCTTCCCACTTCAGGCAATTGCTTGGGCCCAAAAAGCAAAGTAGCCACTCCAGCAATAACAACCAGTTCAGGGACTCCTAGACCAAACAAAGCATTGCAAGTGAGACCCTTTTTAGCCCTCTGACTTCTACTTCTTGTTTTGCCAAGAACCAGACAATTATAGGACTTGCTGGATTTGTTGAAGAAAGCAGTGGTGTTAAACAAGGTGGATTGAGAAGAAGAGAAGGGAAGACAAGGTGGGGGTTTTGGAAAAGACAGAGTTATTGATGAGATCTCCATGATCAAGGTTTTTTTTTTTTTTTTTTCCTTTTTGGACTTCTGGGTTTTGAGGAGAGTTTTGGCTGCTGGGTTTGTAGAGAAGGGGTTCACATCATAGATTGGTTGGGGATGGAGGTTTTTGGACTTTTTGACCTCACGTGCTTTGTTTTGTGGAATGTGTGTTGTAGATTTTCTGGTTACTACTCGTAGTATCATTTAGATTATTCTAGTTTTTTTCATAACAAGCTGGAATTTAGGGTTTTAAAAAAATTTATTCCTTTTAGGTATGTGTTTAATATCATTATATACTCAGTATAAGTTTTGAAAAGTATAGAGTTCTCTCTTAAAAATAAAAAAAAATAAAAAAAAAACCTTGTTTCATCCATTCAAATCTTGAATTTCTTATTCAAATTAAGAGTCGTGATTTTTGAAAAATAAATAATTTTTTTAAAAATATACAACTGAACCACAAAAACAAATATATTCTTAATTAATTTATGATATATTATTTGAATCCCTTGATCCCTCAAAGATATTCTTTCAAGTAAAGGCAACAATAGAGGGGGGAGTTCATCTTTGTTTTGATTTTGGAAATGGTTAGGGTAATAGAAGTTATTGCGTGAATTATTTGCCATGTGAATTCCATCAAAGTCCAAGTTGCGGTGGAGCCTCCACCGTGGAGGAGTTAGGCCTTATAATTCCGCGATGCACATTTGCAATTAATTTTTGACTTTAAACTATTTCATATTTGATTCCGTGCGTTAATTTTCAAAGAACTAATTTCGTTAGCTATGAATTAAAAAAAGAAAAAGAAAAAAAAAGGTACCTGAGAATTTCCATTTGAATCTTATCTTACGAACATGGGAGAATCATAAAAAATTCCATCACCACCAGCGAACGGTTGTTGTTAAATCCGGTTCAGCTAGCTAGCTAGTAGAACATCCTTTTCAGTTCGATTCGGTTTTTATCAAAAAAATATAATCAAATCAATTTTAAAAAAAATTAAAACCGAACCGAAACAGATTCAAACCGACCGGTTTTGGTTCGGTTTGGTTTTTTAGGACAAAACTGGTTCAAATTGGTTTAACTTGATATTTTTGATTTGGCTCGGTTTTTCCTGATTTGGCTCGGTTTTTTGGTTTGGCTCGGTTTTTCGGTTTGGCTTGTTTTTTTCCGGTTTGGCTAAGTTTTTTTCCAGTTTTTTGATTTGGGTCTAGTTTGGTTTGGTTCGGTTTGATTTTTTTGGTTTCAGGCTTATAAAATCAAAACCGAACTGAACCGGTCGATTTTTTAAAATTTTAATTGCTTTTTTTTCACGGTTTAATTTTTTCGGTTATTGTTTTTCTGATTTTCTCTATTTAATCAGTTTTTTTAATTTTTTTACTCATTTTTACTAGTTAGATAGTCAATTTAGAATCCAGTCAATTCATAATTAAAATTAAATATAGTTTAAAAAAATAATAAAAATAATAAAAATATAATTTTGATTTGATGGCCTAATCAAAAAATTAATTGTTACTTTTTTTAGTATTTAATTTTTAAAAAATTACTGTTTTGATTTATATATATAAAAAAAAAGAAATTGGAGTTGACCCATCCAAAACCTATGATTTATGACTTGGGCCGGATCAACTATCAGATCTGATTTAAAAACTCTGCTTTCAACTCTAAACTTGTTGGATTGGGTAATTTAAAATAAAATAAAATAACTAATTTAGAGTTTGTTTGTTTTCATTTCTTTTGATTTTTCGGAAATAGAGGTTGTACGGCATTATTGAAGCAGAAAAGATAAGAAAAATAAGAAAGTAACGAGGGACAGCTACTGCGATTCTATCAGCGAGAAGAAGTTGGAGGACGATGGACCTAGAACTCATAACTACATATATGAGAAGAATCAATACGCACTAGGATATCGTTACAATGGCATAGAGCATGTATGGCCGAACTCTCCAGTGTCAAGAGATCGTGAATATCTCTAATAAGCAGTAGATGAGGCCGCCGCCGCCGCTAAACAAGTGTACCCATACTCTTTTGGCTAAGCTGGTCCCATACCAAACCATGCCCATATTTCTGCCACCATGTATTTTACTCCAAAGTAAAATAAAAATAAAAAGGTATTTTAGAATACCTCTTTTTATATGAAATAATAATAATAATAACAACAACAACAGCAACAAATGGCAACACCACCACCTCCTCCAAGCACCACCGAACTAGCCTTCGAACCTATGCCCTTCTGCATTGTGCATCAGACACAAGCCAGTAAGCTACAAGGTAGGCTGGGATCCTTCTCTCTTTTACATATTTTAAATTAGTATAGCGAGGCTTTAATGCACCATTCATTCGTTCCTTCTACCGACTTGTTTCTATTTAATGAGTACTTGTTTTTGCAAATAAGGTGGAAAAGGCATCATTTTTCAGTTAATTGCTCATGAACCACGTCATGAACCCATGGAAGTCACTGGTCGGATTGCAAGATGTGGGAGGCCAAAAAAAAGGTGTTTTACATTAAATTACTTTAGAATTTATGGTTTTTGTTCTTCTTTAACTAACCAATGATCTTTTAGATCACCAGGTTAAACTCAAACAATGAGGAAGATCGGTGCCGGTCAAATTTTTTTTTAATTGTTAAATATACTTAGCAAGTTAATCTAATAAATCTATTCAAAATCCCACTTGAATCAAATTTAAATTTAATATTAATTTGATCAAATGTAAAAAGATTTTATAGGTAAATCCATTACCTAATTAATCCATCAAATCAAGTAGTATCAAAACCTAAGAATTAAAAAAAAAAAAGTTGATAATCTAACAAAATGACTCATGGTCTGATGTCCAAATCCTCTTAAAAATCAGACTTAAAATTTTTTTTTATTTTTTTTGTTTCAAATTAATATTTTTTTGGTATTTTTAAATTATTTTAATATACTAATATTAAAAATAATTTTTAAAAAATAAAAAAATATTATTTTTAATTTATTTTTAAATAAAAAATACTTTAAATTCTAACCGCTATATTTTTATATTTTTAGCATTTAACAACAATGGAAGTATCTTGAAAGAACTACTCCGTAATGGGCCCTAAGGTCACTTCATGCACAATTTTGAAATCTGGACCGACCCGGCAGGTAGTCTTGGGACCCGGCCGGCCCGGGCCCGGGACTGGTCCGGATCTAAGTAAAAACCCGTCTGAAAGTTGGCTCGGAAAAACCCGATCGACCTAGCGGGTTGACTCGGAACCCGGGCGACCCTGGTACACCTAGCTGAAACCCGGTCTCTCTCTTTTTTTTTATACAGACACATTAAATTACATTGTTTTAAACGATGAAGACGAACAAAAACTATTGCGTTTTTCAAACGATTTATAATTTCTATCATGATTTATACCAATATTTTATCTTCTAACTATTAACATCAATTCCTTGATTGTTTAATCAATCTCTTTCTTAGAACTCGCAAATAAAATCAAGTTCTTCTATAAATAATTTTTTTCCTGTTTTATGGGATTTCTAATTGAACCATTCTAGAGCCTAATAATCTCTCACCTTGTGTAGCAACTCATCTAATTTCGGGTCTTGACCCGGAAAGACCTTGGCCCAAAACTAAACCCATTTATTAATAGCATTTGTTACCGTTGAAATTTGAATTTCAAAACTCCCCGCATCATGGCTACCGTCTCAGTCTCCATCCTTCTCTCTCAAAAAGAAAAACTCTAATTTTACCGTGGCTATAGATTTCTGGATCCTTTCTTTCTTTATCAGAATAGATTAAGAGATGAAGCAGTCTCAAGAGATCTCAATGGCATCAAAATCATCTGTGAGGAAGCCACTGAAAGACTTATCAAATAACAATGGAAGATTCTTGAAATCTGTTAACCCCAAGAAAAAATGCAAGGAGAATGGTGAAAAGAAGAATGTTATTAGGGTCCAAGAACTACAACAACAACAAGATGATGAAGACGGCTTTCTCGATCGCCTCTTGCTCGTCCAATCTGATCTCTCGTCTCTCACTAGCCAGGTACGTACGTACTTCTCCATATAAGACCAAATCTTGCATTTTTTATTTTGGTTTTTTTATTGTGTCTGATACTGAGAAAAAATTGAAATTTCTTGATCTGTGTAGATTTAATTTTTTCCTACCCTAGTTTTGACACTGTTTAAGCCCTCATAAATTGGACTACTGTGCCTGATCTCCTTTTGTTTTAGGGATCTGGGGCTTTTAAAAAAATCAAAACTTCGAATTTATATATGTAATTCAATTAAAGGAATGGATAATTTGATCCTATGCTATGTTAGTACCAAGAGAAATGGAAACCCTGAAAGGACAAAAGGTTGCTTTTCGATTCTGAAACCAAGAAGAATCAAGAAGGTTACCCTAAAGAGAGAGAGAGAGATTCGAAACCATGATAGTTGAAGCAGGTTTTATAGAAAAAAAGAGGAGGATGAACTTGCTCAATGATAAACTTGGAAAGCGGAGGATGATTGAAGCATGATTTTTTTAAAATCCAGCTTGTCTTAGCCAGCTACAAGCGATCTTTACATGTCACCGAAAAGGACTATTTTACGGTTATGAGTAGTCAAACGGTTGCTTCTTCACTTTAATTCTCAGCTGCTGTTATTGAGCTGCAAGTTTTCAATATGTTAATGTATCAATATATGCTGCAATGCTCGTGGAATTAAACAGAATTGTTTAGTGGCACCTCGTTGTTTTATGTTCTTTAGTGATTGACTGGCAATAGCTAGTGACATGATGTCATCCTCTGAGATGGGGTTCTTTTTATCATTTTGTTTCATAGTTTTGAGATTTACTTTGAGTATGTATTTCGTTGTTGGGTATTGTTTTGAAATATATATTATTCTCTTTTGTTAACATGTTTTAATTTCTTGTTTAAGTTGTACATGTCTCATGCATTTTTAATCTATCAAATTACAGATAGATGAACTTGTTGCCCAAGCATTTAAATTGAAGGCCACAAGCAAAGAGGGAAGTGCAGAAATTGAATCTTTTATGCATGTTTTATCCAATATGCTGTCTTCTTTAAAGGTTATTCCTCTACCAGTTTCTTTCACGTTTTTATATCCCTTTGCGTCCACAAGTAATATAGGCTTCAATTCTTGTTCAATTATTGCAGCCATGGGTCCCCAGATTTCAGAAGGTTCTTTCCAGTCATTTTGTGGAGCCTGAAAAAAAGTTACAACATAAAATTGTTTCTGAGATAACTGAAGATGGAAGCTTTGATGTTGATAGCCCAGATAAAATCAGAATGGATTCGTTGATCTCTCCTTCTCCCCTTGTATCCTGGCGAGCTGGCTGCAATGTTGAGAGAGGCAGGCAACTATTTCTGCTAACACCCCTTCCTATATCAAAAACATTATCAGCTAGACATCAGGACTTGCCTAAATTAGTATTTGAAAGGATTGCTTTGAATCCTGCTGTTGAGCCACCATCATTTTCTACTGTTTCTGGAGATGGAAATGAGGATTTACTTGAAGAAATGGCGACAAAGCCAACCCCAAGTAAGCCTGCTGATTCTGTTGCAAGTGAAGGAAAACTTTACTGTGTTTCCTCCCCGGTGTTCTCAAAACAAAACCGCTCTGTTGTTATAACCCCATGCTTGAAGATGTCCCCTCCAAAATCTTGTGTGTTGCTCGAACCCATCTCTCATTCCTCTCATAAAGGCGATAATAGGTTTCGGAAGTCCACTCCGTTTCCGCATGGAATTCATTCACATATTTATGAATCCTCTGGCAGTGAAGGTTCTGAGGATCTGGCTATGAAGTACCCAGAGCTCTTAGGGATACAACGAGCTTATAAATCTAGAATGGGAATTAAAGATTTAGAGGCATCTCCAAACTGGTCCTTTTCACCTCCTAAAACTTGTGTTGTTTTGAAGCCACCAGTTGAGAAATCATTGGACATCAAAGCTGCTGATCACTGCTTGAAAGTCCATGCTCCTGTTTTGAATCAGCAAACAAATCCGACTCCCTCAAAAGAATACGGTGTTAAAGGACGTTGTCATCAAATCAAGAAACCCTGCAATGAAGGTATTCATTCATTTCCGTAGTGTTCTTTGTTAACTCTGATAGTATGTTGAACATAATCATAATCAAAAGTTCCTCTTTTTCAACAGAACCCATATTAAGCAGCTCAAAAGTAACAATAGAAAGTACTCCTTTATGGAAGGAGTCTGAAAGCACAATAAGGACAGGGAAGCGTCCTGGTGAGAATACCCTGAAAAAGGAACTTTGGACAAAGTTTGAAGCAGCATCCACATATGGGTTCCGTCTGAATGCCTCTGCATTCCAAGGGACCGCGAAAAAAGGATTTCTTGACATGCTTGAAGAAGCTTCGTTGTGACAAGGGAAGTCCAACGGCTCATGGTTTGAGATAACAAATATTCTAAAATGTGAGAAAGTTTTGACTTGCGAATCTCGCTGTATGGTATAGGTGTTTAGAACTGTCAATATCTTTTGTATGCGTACCCCACCATAGTCAAAGATTCCCAAAAGCATGGACTTGAAGCATTTCTTCAAGTATCTTTGCAGAATGAATGCAGTTATTCCAGGGAAGAAGTTTTGCAAGCACAAATAGTTCACTTCTGTTAATTCAAAAGGAGGTATAATGCTGGATTTGAGGTCCAGTTAATGCATTCTTCATCTATACTCTCGCTTTTCTCTTCATCTGCAGAGTTTGGTATGTTTCATAATTATTGGTCTTTCCACGAGAAGATTAGCCACATCCATCCTCGGGTAATATCCCCTGTGCCTAAAACCCAACGAGGAATGAATAATTGAGTTTTCTACGCTAGCATAAAAATGGAAGCTGAGTATTTTGTCTTCTTGGTGCAAATGGAGGATAGATTTTGGAAAGTTACAATGCAATCTCAAGTTTCAAAGAAAATGCAGCAAGGCAGAAAAATAAAAAATCATCCTCCTCTTTTCTGAGTAAAAAGGGAGGAAAAAAGGTATTTTAGAATACCTCTTTTTGAATATCAATCTTTCTTCTCTTCTTCTCTCTCTCTACCAGCCTTCGAACTCATGACCTGGCTGGTTGTGGTAGAACACATACCAATAGGACACAAGTGAGGCCAGTGACAACGTATTGCTTTTTAAATCAATTTAATCTAACCAGCAAAAAGGTGAGGTGTCAGGAAGCTGAATTCACTCATTTTAGTTTACCATGCTATTTAAATTTAACCGAATCAATATCTGAAGTTTGAGGGGGTAGAAGCGGACGGGCCAAAACAGGATTGGTTTAGTGTTAACATGCTCGTTTGCTTCACAAGAAAGCTTGGATTTGAGCCACGGTATTATAGCTCTTGGTTAGCAGCAACTCTATGCCCTGTGATCTCATTCATGAGGTAAAATCTATTCACAGAAATGCAAAAATGTCTAGCAAAACAACAGCATTGTAAGAGGTTCAATTGATAAGCTGTTCTACAGAGCTACATTTAGCATTGCCAATTGCGGTAAAAAATATTAATAATTGTTTGATTCAACATGTGGTTAAAGAATAGGATCTTTACATACAGTTAAACCAAAAATCAAACTGGAATGGAATCTTCTCTAAATCTTCTTGGCACTCGGGGTTGTTTTGCTTGTCACGACTGCTCCCCATTGGACTGAGGTCCACAAGGACTTGCACCCCCACGAATCCGTTTCTGCAAACGCTCCAAGCTAGCCACTCGCTGCAAAGAAGCTGTTCGCCCCAACTTGTTCCCTGATACTCCTGCTGCTGTTCCAGAATTTGGCTGCGCATTTTCAACTGAAGATATATCGGCCAACACAAAGTTGACTCTGGGCCAGGAGTCATGAGTTGATATAGGATTGTTAGGAGCCTGGTAGAAGTAATGCTTTGGATCATCCTTGACAGCAACAGCAGCATCTGCTGATGTGTCAGAGGGGCTTCCATCGAACGATGGCATACTCATTGTGGATATATCAGGCATGGCATGGAACATATAGTTCAACCCAGTAAATCTTTTGACCTTCTCTTCAGCCATCCTCACCTGGATATGCATGCAATCACCAAATGAAAAGGAATAACTGAGTGCCAGTTTTCTGCCTCCAGTTGTACACCAAAATCTCTCCCCTTTAAAACTGCATGCATGCCAGTGCGTGTGTTTGGAGAGAGACTAGTGTCACTATGATCACTAGATGTAATTAAAGCCTTGCAATGACCATGTGTGTGTGTGTGTGTTTGAACTTCCAAGGACAAGACAATAAAAGTTACCTTTGCTCTCAGCGTTTCAATGTCAGCTTTTAAAACTCTGTTGTCAACAGCAGACTCATTGTACTTCTGACTTATGTTGGCGAGCTGCTTCAGCAGAGAAGAATTTTCAACCCTCAATTGAGCAACCTGTAAAAAAACATGTTCAGGATTTATGTAGAAGAAGAAAAACAAATGGAGAAGACAATCAAGCAGGCAGTAAAAATAACCAGACCTGGGTCTCAAGCTCAGTCACATGGACCTGCTTTCTTCTTCTTGATCGTCTAGCTGACTCTCTATTCGAAAGCATTCTGAAAAAAACACAGCATGATTCAATGGAAGGAAATGGAATCAATAGTAGAAAAATCTGAAGAAAAAACATCTATTCCTTGGTAATCAAAGCCCACAGATCTATGAGCTAGCCCATGCTTGACCAGCCAAGCAGACAGAGGACCCACATATTTTCTCTCCCCCATTTGATTCACCGGTGTCTTCAAATTAGAGGGGGAAAAAAAAACAAGAAGCGTCCAATGCCATCATCAAATATACTACCAGCTATTTTGAGCATAAATCGAAACAACAAACCATTGTGGTGCTATATTTTAAGCAATATGTTCTTGCACAAGTATCCTGTTTCAGATGGCTACCTCTATGATGTATCTAATCTTAAATGCATGAGAAAAGGTTCAAAAACTTACTGTAAACTGATGTTTTATGAGCTGTCATCAGATATTTTAGTGGAACATGTTTGGGCCACATAAACTGACTGAATACTCTTGATCTCTCTCTCTGGCGTGGAAATCATACATGCAGGACCAGATTATAGTAACAAAACAAAACAATTGCTATCCACTAAAAATCACATCTGGAACCTGAGGTCTTGCAGCGAAAGTGTTTATTACACATCAGATGGAATAGACATGAATTTCTCAATTTTTGAAGAAAAAGAAATAATATTTCAAAAACATATGATAGTAACAACCAGAACAACACAGAAATAGTTACCTCCTTACACGTTTTGCATCAGCAGGGTGCGTATTCTCAGTTATTTCAGTTTCTGCTTCATTTTCATCATCTCCCGACAGTTCTCTGGATGATCCACTTGCTGTTGGCTTACCAGTAACTGCAAGTTTCTTTTGCACGGAAGGCAAGGAGGGAGTTCCAAGTGGCTCATTAGCATCTTTATCTCGGGACATAGATAAATCATGCCCAGCTCCTGCATGGGTAATTAGAAAGAGAAATGACTAAAAGAGCAACGGTATGAGTGTTTTTATGGAGGTATGCAAAACCTCATACCAACTTAATGGAGAGATTGTGCTGCGGGTGAAAGAGAAGAGAACAGATTTAGGATTGGGCAACATATGTTGATCATAGATAGCATCAGAACGCAAACACATCAACCATGGCTAGATTATTCAAGTTGCCATGTTTTTATCCGGGATAAATGCAAAATTATTCAAAAAACCTCAACACTTTTCCTACTTGGTGCTACTAATTTTTTTGTCAAATGAGTAATAACAAAAATCTTTCATCAAAGAAGCCTAAGTTTGGGATATGGGGAAATGACGTTCTAATTTCCTTCACTTTCCTATCTGCCAGGTTTCTGTAATGTGTAAGTTCATCATATCACACTGATTTTGGATGCCTGCGGCCAAATTCCCTTGCAAACTTATAAGCTGTTAGCCTGTCACTATTACTTCCAAGAAGCAATGACTTGACATGGGCTTTTAGCAAAGTGAATTATTATGCTACAGTGCAAATAAGGATGACTTTTAATCTCTCTCATCTAGTTTGATCAGATAAATGAACGATGGGACCCTTAATCATTGAGCAAAAGCCCCTATCGAGGTAAATACTAGATGGCAGGAACCCTTTCTTATATCTAGATTCTTTGAAAATTCTTTCTAAGGTTAAGTTTGAGCTTCTTTTTATTTGATGCACAGGAATTCTAATTCCCTTGTCAGTTTGGGGATCTCTACTAGACTTCTGTGATTGATTTATATGCTTCCTGAATCTATGAGTCCAGATAATTAAGTTGGTATTCTGAGTTTGTTTTTCCAATCTAATGAGTTGTTTATCTGTATCAAAAGGATTCAGCCCTTGAAGCTTTTAATCACTATATCTAAGCAATCATTTCTTCCTTGTTAAAATGAAAACGGCCATGCCCTAAAAAGGTAAGATATGTACTTCTGAACAACATGCATATAAATGGCACACAAACTAGGTTGAACCTTTAGAAGGAGCATGGGATCCCAAATGTGAAGTACTTGAAGCCTGTGATCCACTTTCAGCTGTAGCAGGAGATTTTAGAGGTTTTACAAAATATGCCTATTGACAAGAGCAAAACATATTCAATTAACCAAGATAGGCCTTTTAAAATATGTATGGTAACGAAATACATAAACAAGAAAATAAAGAATGCATAATGGAAAGGATGGCTTTGCATTTGCTTTGTCCAAACATAGGGCTACTTTACAGGTTAACATACTCAAACTAGCATTTAATCCCTGTTATTAACAAAATACCATATAGGTTCTACTGCTTCACAAATCTTCAGTCTCGCCATTCCAAATTAGTTTTCAATAGTTCTTACGAATTGGGACCTCCAGCATTCCTAATAAAAAAGACCTCCATAATCCCTTTTCAATCAAGTAATCAACAACATAGGCTACTATTCCGACAATTCATCATTCATTAGAAAGGTTTGTAGACTTCCTGTCTTCCTTTGCTCAAGTATCAAATAGATCTTACTACCTAGCTTCAATGTTTAACTTCTGTTCTAATGTTTCATACTCATGGAAACCTGATGTTCAAGCAATTCCAAAAGTGCTACCCTTCTTGTTCTCAGTGAATTCCTTACTTCAATTTTAGTTAAGCATCGGGCAGAATTTCCCTTGTACAGATGATGCCCACTTTGGCCCTGGCCCTTCTTTCATCTCTAACCAAAAATTCCTTTTTTGGAAAAGTTGTTTTCCTCAATGGACACCACAAAGGCACAAACCTTATCGCCACTTCTATATGGAATTTCCACATTTCACTTAACAAGGCGACGGATTAAAAGCAAATAAAAGCTATTGAGAGCTTGGAATACCACCACCCAATAAAAAAGAACTGGTTAAACTCTATTTGGCTGCTACACAATGCCAGCAAAGTAGGAAAAAAAATTTGAACCTAACTAACAACCATTAGGCCCAAGTAATCAAATTCTCCACTGAATCTGAAACCAAGACAACTGCCAACTCCTCCTCGGGAAAAAGAACTTCAGAACTACTAAAATTTCCATTTCCCATGCACTAAGATCAAAAGCACCCATATATATACTTCCTTTTAGTTTTCAATTTTCCGGAAATAAAGAAAAAGAAATCTATCCACTAGTTAAATAATTAAACTAAATTTTCCATTACCCAGAAGCCAAAAATACGTAGTGAGAACTTAAAAACAAGCACGCACGCACACAAAGAAAAAATCCAAACTTTCCTTTCTTTCCCAATTTTTTCATACCAATCAAACACATAGAAGAAGAAAAGGGAACAACACAAGATCCAATCCTTTTCTTTTCCTTAACTTACTATCGACAAATGAAAAAACCCGACATGAAAAATCACACAAAAAACACACACATGCATAAATAAACACTTATATTTCAATTGAAAACAACAAAAACATTAAAAAGAAATGGGTAAAAAAAAAGAGGAACTTACCCGAGACAAAGCAACAGCAGCACAAGCCATATTGAGTTTACTCTTCAAAAACGCATGAAAATCCTCAGATTCCACAGGAATATCCGCCGGAGCACCAAGCGACGATGAAGCAGCAGTGGCACAGGCCCCATTACTCAAGGGCATGGCATTCTCTTTATAATTATTATCACAACTCTTACTTGTAGCGTTGTTATTACTATCTCCATAATCATTGATATGAATAACGTCAGTTTTATCAGCTGAAGAATTGGGAGTGTTGTCATCAAAGGTTGCAGCAGAGGCTTCTTGAAGAAATCTTTGAAGAGCCCATTCAGATTCAGACCGGTTCATTTTGGACAATTGGTGTTTGTGGCCTGTGCTAGACACCAGGATTGGTCTGTGTGACATTATCCTCCACTGAAAATACCCTATCCAAGTTCAACTTTTGATGTTTTTAATGTTGTCTTGTGCGGGTGGAGATGGCGTGGGTCTGAGGTGTCAATGGATAAAGTAGAGATCTTGTTTTGGTTTTCCTTCTCCTCTGTTGTTGGCTCCATTTTATATTCACACCATTAGATGTATGGTTCCAACAAGTGGGAGAAAATATCCACTACTTGCATTGTGTAAGAATTCAATGAATGTGTATGTATGGTCCCTCCTACTAGTAGAAGAATTTTGATGTATGATCAACATTTGTGCATATCCATTTTGGCAACTCTGATGGGGGAGATTTTGATCTTTTTTGTGTTTTATTCAATTGATCCAGTGATATTTTTCTCCTAGTTGGTTTTTGTTTTTGCTAAAAATTGATTCTTTGTGATGTGGGAGTTTTGTATCAAGAATGAATGCGATGATTTCTAAAAATATCACTTAATTTGGATTTTGTTAGGAACACTTGTTGTAGATATGATAACTACATAGTTCAAGCATTGCATTAAATATTTAGAAAACTTTGTATGATATTAAAACATGTAAAATTATACATTTTTAATACTTGGCTCGTTTGATAAACTGATTGATCTTCTATATTATTATTTTCAACTAGAATCTAAAAAAAATATATGTTGACAGAAAAAGAAGAAGGATACATGACCTTCAAAAGAGAAAGAAAAAAGCATAAAAAATATCACATTTGTTAAATAAATAACAAAATATTCTTGCGAAAATATTATAGTTGATCTTTCAACAATTTGAACCTAAAAATGCTTCTTCTTCTTCTTCTTCTTTTGACAATGCCTTTTAAATATCTATGGATTCTTTTAAGAACATGAAATGGACATAGGAAAGTTCCACCTTGGAAAAATGGAACACAAGAAAGATTGGAAGAAGAAAAGATCTTCCAAACCCTAATCCCCCAAAAAAAAAAAAACTCTTGCATGCTATTATCTGGCATTCCTACAAGAAATTTCTCACAAAATGATAACAGGCACAATCCTTTGACAGCGAAATAAAACTTTCCATATAACATTTTTCTGTTGAAAAAAATAATACAGAAGAACATATAATTACTTATCATTAGCTAGGAGTGATGGAGTAAACAAAAAAAATGGGGTCTTACCTCCTCCTTTGACACATTAGAATCTCCCAATTATTAGGTCTTTGTTGAGGATGGATAGGATCATGGAAAGAGACGACTTTTTCCCAGATATTGGTGGCTGTCATTGGATGGCTCTCTCTGGTGGGATGCGGCGGTTCATTTCTGGATAAATACTGAAGATGGCCCACAAATTATGTGGTCCATAGTGTCCCTTGAGCCCGCAACCGCTGTGTTTTATTTCCCTTCAAAGCAACATCAACGCGTGTTTGCCTACGACGGTGTTTGTTTACGTGGTAGTTTCTGCTTTTAAAGCTAATCGTGTAAATATTATGTTTGGTAATCATTGAAAATATAATTTAGTCTTATAAATCACACTAATTCCTGCATTACAAATGCAGGATACTAAAAACAGCTCTATGCTACTTTCAGTGTAGAGCGGAGAGCTCCACTGTGCACTTTTAAGTGCACACTAGAGACATGCACCACTATTCTCCACTGTGTACTTAAAAGTGAACAGTGGAGATATGCACCACTGTTCATGTGAAGAGTGGTGCATGATTTCGGTTG
Organism: Populus deltoides; assembly: GCA_015852605.2. Lineage (NCBI taxonomy): Eukaryota > Viridiplantae > Streptophyta > Magnoliopsida > Malpighiales > Salicaceae > Populus > Populus deltoides. The sequence goes on along the minus strand of CM027574.2, from coordinate 3,892,001 downwards.
GACCGGGTTCGATTCAAAGCTAAATACATTGTACTGAGTCTGATCCAATAAAGAAAATTAAATTTTATTTTTAATTGTGTTTTATTGATGACATAACATTTGCAAAATTTGATGGCAATTCCAAATTTATTCCTGATTATATTTTACTTGATGTTGTTGCACGCTTAAAAAACCAAGAAAACTATAGCATTGTCGGATGTATTTCATACGTGATGAAATTATAGATAGTTTAATTGAACAATAAAAAATATTTTATATAAAGTATTATTTATTTAATGATGTAATAATACTAGTTAAATTTACAATATTTAAATTAAAAATCATTAATATATATATACATATTAATTATTTTATAATCTAAAATTTAAAAAGTAATTTTTTAACCAAACATATTAGACTACTTTTTGTTCAACCTCAATTTCAACCACATTTTTAACCAAACACCTATTTTTTAAACTAACCTTAACTAAAAGTACTTTTTATAAAACAACTTTTTTCAAACCACAACCACAACAGCTACCGCAATACCAAACACACACAATTCTCATTTTTTCTTTTAAAAAAAATTAATTTTTTTACTTTGAATTAAATTTTTTATTTTAATTTTTTTTAATGTAATGATATTAAAAATAAATTTTAAAATATTATTTTAATATATTAAAAAAATATTTTAAAAAATAATTGTTATCATAATTTCAAATATATTGCCATCAATTTTAATATTACTAATTTTTATAAGCAAATTAACATCTGTAAGCTTTTTATAAAAATGCCAAAAAAAGGTTGGATTTTCTCACTCATAGTTATTAAAGTTAATTTGATAATAGGTTGATGAAAGATAGGTTTTAAAATAAATAAAAGAGTTGATTGATGTGATTTAATTGAGCTTAATTTAATTTATAATTTGATTAAAATTTAAATTAATTTTAAAAAATAAAACAACATCATTTAGATACTCGTAACTCTAATCTTGGGTTGACTCATTGGTCAAGTTGGGTTTCTTTACCTAGTCTCCTCCACTAAGAAGCTACTTTTAATATATAAAATAAAATCTCTAACTACTAATCTTCCTTTCAATGATTTTTTAGTGTGGCAACTTATAGCATGAGAGTGTAATAATTTTTATTTTTGAGTGTTTTTAAAAAATATATTTTACTTCAAAAAATATTAAATTAATATTTTTAATGTTTTAATGTAATAATATTTAAAATAAAATATTTTTATATAAAAAATATTTTAAAAATGTACACCGCACCACAATACTAACACGATATCAACATTGTTTCCTTTACTCTTACCGTTGGAATGAGAGGAGAATTCTCATGTTATCGAAAGAAAATAGGTTTTAATAAAAAAAAAAAATTATGTTGGATAAGTTTTCTAACTTTTTTCTATCCACGAAATTAAAATTCGCCAAGTCCACGGTTTAATCATCTAACTTAAGTAATTATTCTGAAAACTCGTTTGAATTCGATATTTTGTAAGAAAATAGCTTATAAATAATCGCAATCACTACAAGATATTCATGAAAATACTTAGAATATGTTTAATTTTGTGTTTTAAACCATAGTTGGGTAAATTTTAATTTTTTTATTTAAAATCAATTTTTTAATATTTTATATCATTTTAATATGCTAATATTAAAAATAAAAAATATTTTAAGAACATAATCATTACTATATTTCTTGTATTTATTTAATACGATATAAATGAATGGTACGCTCGACAAGACATTGAGTTTACATTCAAGTTGAATTTGGATTTTTCTTCAATTTACACAGTTGATTCTCCATTATCTCAAAAGAAAAAAAGCATGATCATAACTTGTGGCTAAGGTAATTAGTTCTTATGGGATACTGGGAATTCAAATTTGTTTACAATCAACCAACCATTTGCAATGCAAGAGGAGATTAAAGTTCTTCTTGCCTCTCACATTAACAGATTAAAAGGAGTCTCTCAAGAGAAGGTATTAGATCCAAGAAAATGGCATGCACACCGTTCTGTGAAGGGTGCACTTTATCCCAGAAAAATGACGACTCCGGCTGCCGGCATACTGTAAACATCTCTGCACCTTTCTGATCCTTCATCCCGCACCAATATTCATCACTCACTCCATCGCAGCATGGCTCTAATGGATTCTCGGAGTTTGAGTTTTCTACAGTAACAGGTCAAAAAAGATCAGTTTGATAATAACTTGTTTATATGCCCGCAACAAGAACAAAATGGTTCTAATTGTACTAACATATAAAAACACCTGACATATTCTAGTGACAAAGTTGAAAAAAACCTGAAAGGGCTACAAATGAAGTACTTAGTGGCTTGTACTCTTGCATGCTAAAATGCTTAAATACATTATCAAGATACTTCATTTGTTAGTGCAATTGAAGCCATTTTAAAATAGGTATTTCTTCTCTTACTTTGGCCCTGGATTTAAAATAAACTCAACAAGCACATATAAACTGTTCCATACATGGCAATTTTTTTTTTAAAAAAATAAGGCAATTCCTCTTTTAGATAATTTTTAATAAGAAATATTTTGAACATATAAAATATGAATCATATATGCAAATATTTCTGTTAGTTTTGAAAATTTAACGGAATAATAAGTTTGAGATACTATAACTCTTTAAAAATAGATGAAATGAAATTACATATATATACAAGGAATGATACATTATACATATTTTTTTAAAATATAACATGTGATGAAGCCATTTTCTCTGTTTTATTTATAATGGAAATGGAAATGGAAATGAGAATTCATCACCTTTGTTTTTTTGAAGCGCCAGATCCATGGCCTTGTAAAGATCCAAAAACACAAATGCTTTCTTCTTGCTCTCCTCTACATTTTTCAGCGCTTCTGTCAATAGCTGATTGTGGAACCTCGACTCCTCGTTCCAAGTCGCATTGCAATTTGTACGAGGTCGCGGATTAAGTTGCGGCCAACATCCTCTGGGTGGTGATCCTAAAATTGCTATTTTTTTCACTCCCAGCTCATGGATTTCTTTGACGTTCTTCACAAGCTGGTCAACAACTCTTCCAGCGAGATCATGCACGTCCTGTCATGTGTAAAGAAAATGCAGTACTGGGAAAAAGAGAAGAAAAGGAAACAAGGACTTGCATAATCTCATTAGCCTAACCACTCACCTTTATGGTGCCGCTTTGGTTAAGATACAAGTACGTGTAGTCATTGCCTGCGTGAGAAACTAGTGCAGCAGAATTTTCAAGGTCATATTTTGTGAACACTTTCTCTTTAATTTGTTGTTTAAAATTGTTGATTTGGATGGTCATGCTATGATTGTTCCATGCTTCCTTCAAAACACCACTCCCTCCGTATGCAAAATTCATTCCATTCTTCAGTTCTGCTTTGTTTTCTGCTAAGTTTCTCTTTTCATATTGTACCGGAGAATTTATACCGAGAAATGAGGCTGCAGGAAATGTTTTAAAATATCCACAGAAGAAAAGGAAATAGATGAATAAAATGTCTCTTGAAACAAGAAACGATGAAAGGATATTAATCTCAAGAAAAAGAAGCTGTTGTGCACCTATATAATCAGTCAGAACACAACCACCAGAAGACCGGAAAGGTTGAAAATTCCCGGTGTCAACATAAGAATCTCCAAAAACAAAAAGCTTCGGAGAATGACCCTTAGGAGAACTGTTTTCTGGAACTGGACACATAGTAAGTGTCTCAGAGTTTTTTATCACCTTAACTTGTCCTGCAATCCCATAGGATGTAAAAGTTTAAAGTTAAACCAACAGATTGGTCTCTGGCCTATCTCCCCCTCAAAAACTAGTTTGTGAGGTGAGGTTATCCCTTACACTTATATAAAGTCTTCGCCGGCCTATTCCACAACCTATGCGGGATAACCTCAACAATCTGCCACTCACACATCGGGCCTTGGATCGGAGCCGCGACAACTCATTCCTTACCCTAATTGTAGGGTCAGATTTGTATAAATCTCGAGTCCATCTCTCCCTCAAAAGCTAACTTGTGATAGGAGACTTTTCTTTTCACTCGTAAACTCTTTGCCGGTCACTTCCACAACCGATATGGAATAACCCCAACAAAGATATATACACATAAAAACAAAGAAAATCTCAAAGAAAAAGAGGAAACAGCTTATAATTGTGTTACCTGTAGAAATAGTAACGAGGGAAAAGAAAAGAAAACCAAGAAAAAGGCTCCCCCTCTTCTCCATTGCAAACAAATGAGAAAACAAGAGAGGGAAATCTGTAGTTGGTGGCGGGTGTTAGCTTGGGAGAAAAATAGTGGGGTATTTACAGGCAATGTTTTATGGATGCACAGTTCATGCATAGAAATTAAATCTTACGAGGTTTGTTCAAATACTAGCTCCTGTATTATCTAGCTCATTGAACACCCAAAATCAGGAAACTTGTTGTAATTAAATCCTAGATTGTTCTGTTTTTTATGCGAAAATCTTGAGATTAGTTTGCTAATTTAACTGCAATATATTGAATGGTAACCCCATGAGTTGTTAATTTAACTGCAATATATTGAATGGTAACCTCATGAGTTGTTAATTTAACTGCAATATATTGAATGATAACCTCATGAGTTGTTAATTTAACTGCAATATATTGAATGATAACCTCATGAGTTGTAATAACTTACAGAAACTGTCAGAGAAACCTTTTCCATCCTAACGATATATGGAAAGAAAAAAAAAATCTGAATTTTCACTGTTTTCATTCATTATATCCTGAAATAGTAACTAATAGTTACTGAATTTTATATTCTCAGGAAACTGTTTTTTCTCAAGCGAAGAGTATAATCACTGGTCTTGTAACCAGCCTCTACGCCCTCCGTCAACCCATTCTTAGGAAGCCTAATTTTTACGTGAATTCTTTTCACAACTTCATCACATCCGAAATTGTGTTGCTTCTAAACCGAAATTCCACTAGAGACAGCTCCTCCAAGAAAGAAATAAATGGTTAGGGTTGGATTTATCACATCGTTTTCAATGGGCATATATCAGAGTGGATTGGAAGGTTACTGATCCATTTCTGTTTGGTTTGTCAGAAAATAAATCCGCTAAGCATTCAATAGAGCAGTTAACCATTTTCACTCTATTTTTTATTTGATTAGATGGACGTGTTGACGCTAAACATTGAGTTGCAATTAAGAATAGAGGAGTCTGGCAGGCCTCGAAAATCAATGAGGCAAAGGAAAAAAAACATTAAGCATGCTGTAATACATAATAATAGTCATTTAAATTCAAGGTTAGAATGCACTCACGGTAAGCTTAGATTATTAGATAAGCCAGGGACTGTACTCCGTCTTCTCTCACATGAAGCTTATTGTAAAAGAAATCATGAGTCCCATGTTTTTATGGGAAGAAGAAGAAGAAGAAGACAATACCTAGTATGTATGAATAATTCCTTGAGGTTCTAAAGCTGAAGCTTGAGTAGTGGAATGGTTCCATCAGCAAAGACTCGAAGAACCACATTGGTGTGGAGTATGGCTACAGGCTTGTCTTCTAAGGCCGAAGGGGGACTTCGGCCTTTTCCTCCGAGTGCTGGGCAGCCCATTCGGAATGTATTCATTGTGGGATGACTGTTCCTTATTCTCTCTGTTTTGTAATCAACACGACATTCACTCGGCCTCGTTCCATTACTTTTAATTTACAAATAACACTCTTATGGAAGGAGATTGGTGTTTGGTTACCTGTGCACAGTACAATGATTGATGAGACAAGTGCTCAACCATCACTACTTGTTATTAGCTAATATCATACCAAGAGCTTAGAAAATGGAGCTCGCTCATGTTTAGAGTCAAGGATGTTATGGAAAATTATTTTTCAATATAATATTTTAATACCAACCATTAACTTGATTAAAATAAATTGTAAATATATAAAATAATAATCTCAAAAAAAAATTAACTGAGATGTTTTATAAATTCAAGAACAGTCAATTCTACTTTGAAAGATGACATGATTTTTTTTTATAGCTTGTATGATGGAAAGATGAAAAGTTAAAAGTATTCTTGTGGGGCACCAAATGTTTTAGAAGGGAGGGATTCTAAATAAAAAGGGCTATAGGTTAATGTTACACATGCATGAGTTTTTTGGCTAATAAAAATTATTTTTTGCAAGTTTTATTTTGAATATAAATTTGGGTTTACTGTAAAATAATTATTTGGCTTCTAAAAAATTACTTTTTTCCAATCCATCTTTTGTTTGTCCAACCCATGAACAAGGAATTTTAATGGTCTATACTTCTTTAACCTGAATAATTTTTATTTATATAGAAAACTCTCAATTTTAAAGAAAAAAAATGAGGTTAATTTTGTTTTATGACAAGTAATTAAAGCTTATAAATTACATGAATTAGTTCTGATAATTAGTAGAATTAATTTTATATTAATTTTGATTCCAAAATCCAATATTATAAAAGAGAGTTGAACAAATGTTTTTTACATAGATTTTCAGATTACCTTCTTGTTTTATATTTTAGCTGCTTAAACAAACCACATGGACTGAACAGACTCACATATAAAAATTAAAGCCTCAGAATAGAACAAAAACATGAAATTAAAAGTGACCTAGTTTTTTATTTTTCTAGTTCTAGGAGTTGACCATCACCAATCAAGTTTTCGAAAATGGAAAAAAGTACACAAAAAAGGTTGTCCCTTTTAAAAAATAGGAAATAATAATAATAATAATAATAATAATAATAATAATAATAATAAATATTCTAACAATAATAAACTTTATAAATGAAAATTAAAACAATAATAGATTTGCTCTGTTAAAGCTGCACAATAATTTGGTGTCAAAGAAATCAAGATTGTTAGTATCACGGTTTGCCACTACTTGATTTTTTTTTTTAACCCAGGTATCTGGATCAGCTCACACGCATCACAACTAATCTAAATTAGTTGCTAACATTGTCAGAGGATTATTGTCGGTGGAAAAGAGAGTGAGAGGGAGCAATATGGAAGGTAGAGAGGAGAGGTTAGATGGGAGAGTGGGTTGGAAAGGATTTTCTATTTATATATGCTTGGTATAAATACAATTTTTTCAAACTTTAAGGTTATTTGTGTAGTTCGAGTCGAGTTCAGGCAGGGAAGGGCAATATTTGTATCCTACCCGAATCTAATTTATTAATTTTAGATATTATCTAAACCCGAATTAACAAAAAAAAATTATTATCTATTTAGATCAATTCAGGTCAGTATTTACCGGGTTCGGATAAAATTATTATTTCTAATTACAAAAAGACTAAATTTATTAGCCTATAAGGTTATCGGCTTACTTGATAAACATGTTTTAAAAGCCCCATGAACTTGATTGAATTGTAGAGCAATTATTTTTATTGATTTTGTTAAATGATTTATTTCTTCATAATATCCTCTTTTAAATATAAAATTTAATGTAACTTCTTTCTTGTAACTGCTATTTCAATCTATGTACTTCCTTGTTTTAAAGATTCTGGAGCACATAGACTCCTTTTTCCCTTCCAATTACTCATGTTTATTCATCTCCTGTTTTAATGTTTTTCTTACCCCATACTTCAACTCTTCTTGATCAATTTTGTGTATAACATTTATTCCCTCCTCAAAAAGCCCATTAATGATTGATTTATTTTCTAAATTAGGAGCCTATGAGCAACTAAACAAACTTCAATGCCTTCCTCTATATTTATATCAATTAGTTTTTTATAAGATGATTTGAATTTTCTAATTTCAAATCTCCTCTTCATTTAAAATTTTTTTAATTTTTGTTCTTGGATTACACTCAATTTCTTTTCTAAAAAGAATCCGGTGTTTTATTTTTTAGCACCGGATCTCTATTTTCTAGATTCTTAACCAATATAACTTGTTTCTAATTCTGTTTTTGTTTTTTTTTATTTTCTGGTTCTCTTGATACCTATTTTTTTATCTGGTAAGTAAATAATTTTTAAATAATAGTCTGAATTGTTATCTCTTTAGAGTTTTTTTTTTTATATATGTTTGCCTATTAATTAGAAGAGATTTTCTTTATCCTTTCAGGTTCTATTCCTTGAAAAATTGATTCTTTACCTTCTTCTTCAAACGGGGACCTCTATTAATTTTTTTATGCTTTATTGGTTTTTTTTTCCTGCTTAGGTGATAATTGTAATTTAAATTAGTTTTTATAAATCAAAACTAATTTTTTTCTTATGAGTTCTAACCATATAGAAAAAAAAATATTTTTTTAAGAAAAAACACACTCACTTATAAAAAAAAACAAAAAATTCTAGGATTTTATCTTGCGAAAGACATGCTCACTTAAACAAGTCTGCAAAGATTTTAATGTTCAATTAAAACAAAGAAAAAACAGAGAAGGTAGTGACAGGAAACCCTAACACCTTCTTCTTCTTCTTGTCACTATATCGGAGTTCTTATAATTAACAAGAAGGGAATTGAAAGCTACCATTGTTACTTCTTTCTCAGGAGTGTCTTGTTATGAAGTACTTGAAGGTGTGAAAGCGGAAACTGCCATGGCAAGCATTTTCCAAGCAATTTCTGATGGTCCCAACCTTTCCTTTCTGCAACACTTTCCAGGAATTTTCTCTGATTATGGGCACATGCTAGCCTCCATCCAAATCTTATATTTCCAAAAATGGGATATCCGAAAACGATACTTGCATGTCAGTGTTTTTTTACTTATATAATTTTAAAATATTAATATTAAAAATAAAAAAAATATTTTTAAATTACAATATGGATCTCGTCTACCAAAATCACCCATAGTAAATAATCACAACAAACTTATTTATAAATCTAATCATAGTTTTAGTTTGGCATTATTGGACATAATTAATTGTTTAGGCACGTAATTAAGAAGGTGAGATTATGAAGCGTGACAGTGTCCATGAAAGCTGTATATATTAAATTAATGATGAAATGTGTTGTGAAATTGATGTGATGCATGTGATCATGGAGAATGGTGCATGTCATTTAATTGTTTATATATATATATATTGTATTTTGAAATCCATTCTTTTTGAATCTCAAAACTTAATTAAAATTAATTAATAATACGTAAAAGGTACTGTAGGCCTTTAAATGAAATGAAGCATTAAATAATGTTTATTTAGCTGTCTAGACTTCCTCAATCGACGTGGATCTTGAAATCCTACCTTAGAGTTAAAGCTCATCAATCTTTGGCGTGAAAAGAAGAAGAAGAAGAAGATAGATTATTAGTAATTATTTTTTAAAATATTTTTTAATTAGAAATATATTAAAACAATCCCTATGGCTAACCCTTTGCCATTCAAATGTATATGTATTATTTCAAATTTAGTATTTTCTTTTGAATATCAAGTTATAAAAAAAAATGAAAAATACGTTACCTTATAAATGTTAATGCAACCACGAGGAAGAATTGGTAAGTTTAATTTTATTTCTAACTTTTTAAAAGCTTTGTTCCTCAAGAAAATCATTAAACAATATCATCGAAAGTCTTATAAATAGATATCTTTGATGAGTTGAGAGTTATATAAAAAATTTTTAAGTTTTTTCATATTTTTGTTATTGGTTTTTTTTTAGATTTATTTTTTTACTATTTCCTTCTACGTACTCTAGAGGTTAAATTCGGTTTTTATAAACAAATATTAAATATAATTAATTCGAGATTATTGGATTTTATTTACGAGTATATTTAAACAAGGTGATATTGTTGGAATTTTAAAAAACTTATTAAAAAAATCCTTTTGCACCAAATGAATTGAAATAAAACTTTAAAGAGAGGGATTTAATCATCAATGACAGTAAAATTTAAGCTTGATCAAATTCTAAGAGTTTGAACAAGAATTGCTTTATATGCTTTTACTTTAAATATTATTTTAATATATATTTTAGTATGGATACTAGGAGTTAGTTTCAATCTCACACACACACACACACACACACATATATATATATATATATATACACACACACACATATACATATATACATACATACTAGTTTTATTTTATGATTCATCAAGTTAACTTTCATTAATTTGATTTAAAATCTATTCAAGCTAGATTTAGTAACAATTAACTGCCATTTCAATAATTATGAATTAAATAATATTTGTCCAATATTCAATTTATATCCCAAAGATTCCAATTTGAATATACAAAGGAAAAAAAAACCTAACCCTACCTTATAGTGGAGTAGATAAAGGGGAAAAAATTATTGGTTTCTCTCTCTAAATCTTGAAAGATGTTAAACTCTCTCTCTCTCTCAATCATGAAAGTAGATAAATTAGGGAATTTTTAAACGTGAGGTTTTTTTTTTGTAAAAGAAATATATTAAATAATATTTTTTTTTAAATTTATTTTTAATATTAATACATTAAAAAAAATTAAAAATATAAAAAAATTCAAAAAGTTTAAAAACATGAATAGAAATTGTGCAGGAGTACACGGGAAAATGAATGGCCTTGTTTGTGTCCGGTCTCTATGTTGGCTCCTATAAATAACGCCACAGCCATGCCTCCTTAATCATACCCTTACATTCTCTCTCAACCAAACCCCTTTCTTTCTCCCCACATTATCTTAATTAGCAAAGCGACGAAGCCTCAAATTTCCAAGAACTCGGGTAAGAAAATCTGAACTTGGTCTTTGTTGCTCTGTTTTCTCACTCAAAATGCCATTTTTTTTGTGATTCAGATGCTTGTCAGTTTATTATTTCTCTTCTGCCTTTTCTTCTACACTCTACCATAAGTCATATTCTAGGATAGTCTGATATTGTTTAGTCAAGTAAAACGCATGACCATTTTCAAAGGATTTTTTTACTTGTCCTGTGAGTTTCAAGCTTTTTCCTCTCTTGAGTAAATTCTTTTTACTTAGTTAATTTTGATGCTTAATCCTTAAGTATGATTCCTTGTTAATGGGATTAGAATTGGTTGGCTGGGATTCCCTTTTGTCTTTTAGGGGATAGGTTTTAGCATTAAGCCTCGTCATTATTTATATCTTCACTTGGTTAATTATACAAATTTCGACAATATCAATGAGATCTGGGCTTACTTAAATGTTAAATGTTAAGTTTTTGTAATTTTGGTGTAGCTTTTTACATTTGCGAATATGTCGGTTAGCACTACCAATTTGTTTTTCTTTTCCTTTTCTTTTTAGGAATGGCTTTACTATGAATTAAGTTATCGTTTTGTGTTTTTATGTAATTGTTTCTTTAGGTTTTCCAGTAACGAAGCATTTAATTTAGAATCTTTGGTTCTGTGTTAGTTTAAAGTTATTCTAGTAATCATTGTTAACTTTTTTCTGTCTCCTTTTGATGATTTCATCAAATTCAGAATGGGGACTGCTGACGGAAGCTATGGTTCTTACACCTATGAGGCCCTCGAGAGGGAGCCTTACTGGCCATCTGAAAAGCTCAGAATTTCCATCACTGGGGCAGGGGTTTTATTGCCTCCCACATTGCTCGCCGTTTGAAGGCTGAGGGTCATTACATTATTGCTTCTGACTGGAAGAAGAACGAGCACATGACAGAAGACATGTTTTGTCATGAATTCCATCTTGTTGATCTGAGAGTCATGGATAATTGCTTGAAGGTTACAAAAGATGTAGACCATGTTTTCAACCTTGCTGCTGATATGGGCGGGATGGGCTTCATTCAGTCCAACCACTCTGTCATTATGTATAACAACACAATGATCAGCTTCAACATGCTTGAAGCCTCCAGGATCAATGGGGTTAAAAGGTTAGTTGTTGTGTATAGGGTAGAACACTCCCTGTTCATTATGGCATTTTCAGAAAGTCTGACGTTCTGCTTTCTGCAGGTTGTTTTATGCCTCTAGTGCTTGTATTTACCCTGAATTTAAGCAGCTGGAGACTAATGTGAGCCTGAAGGAATCTGATGCCTGGCCTGCAGAGGTTGCTTGCTCTTTGTGCCAGAGGAATGCAATTTAATTGTTCTTGACCTGTAAATAATTGGAATGACTAATGAATATACTTTCTCAACATGTGTTTTAGCCTCAAGATGCTTATGGATTGGAGAAGCTTGCAACGGAAGAGTTGTGCAAGCATTACACCAAAGACTTTGGAATTGAATGCCGTATTGGAAGATTCCATAACATTTATGGTCCTTTTGGAACATGGAAAGGTTGGTTCTTAACAACTGCAATCACTTGCAATATGGAGGGATTGCTTGCTTTGTACTAATTTTGCTGCCTTTTGGATTCATCTAATTTGTCTTTTTATGTCTACCATAGGTGGCAGGGAGAAGGCACCCGCTGCTTTCTGCAGAAAGGCTATCACTTCCATTGATAAATTTGAGATGTGGGGAGATGGACTTCAAACCCGATCTTTCACATTCATTGATGAGTGTGTGGAAGGTGTGCTTAGGTAAGCCCTTTATGTTTCTTTCTATCATGTATAATCAAAGCCCTCACTCGTGTCCCTATGATACTTGAGTTTGTACTGATATTGATCGCAATTCTTTTCATATCCCATGGGGTCTCCTAGTTTTATTCTTTTATGACTCATCCTGAATATGCTCTCTGTCTTTCAGATTGACAAAGTCAGACTTCCGTGAGCCAGTGAACATTGGAAGTGATGAGATGGTTAGCATGAATGAGATGGCTGAGATTGTTCTCAGCTTTGAGAACAAGAATCTCCCCATTCATCACATTCCTGGCCCAGAAGGTGTTCGTGGGCGTAACTCCGACAACACACTAATCAAAGAGAAGCTTGGTTGGGCTCCTACAATGAGGCTGAAGGTATCTGTCAATCAAGATATGATTTTGGCTTATGCATCCTCTGTTTAGCCCTTCCTTTACCACTAAGGACTCTGAATATGCTAATCGTTGTGTTGCAGGATGGGCTGAGAATTACTTACTTTTGGATTAAGGAACAGATTGAGAAAGAGAAATCCAAAGGAATTGACCTGTCTATTTATGGTTCATCGAAAGTGGTGGGAACTCAAGCACCTGTTCAATTGGGCTCGCTCCGTGCTGCTGATGGTAAAGAATGAAATGGTTGAAGCTATGGATGTTTTGCAGTTATCCTTCAGAAACCCAACTTTTCTCATTACGATATGGGAATGATATGGTGGTGGGAAATTAGCTATGGTTCTGGAGTTACAAGGCAATAATCCGCATTGTTTTTAGGTTGAAGCACTATTCTAGTTTTCGGGTGTGTACCATGTTGGTATTTCCGAGGGAAGCTTTTATACCCTCATTTTATCAATCTGGCTTTTCTAGCAACCTGCTACTCTGATATTATGGTTGCAAGCATAATAGCCCTGGACCTTGCTTTTGTTCCTGCTATATTTACCCTTGGGCTGTAATGAATAATAAATATATTTTTCTTCATCCACGCATCTTGTAATTTCTTAGTTTAAGCTTCTACGCAGTCATCCGGGAATAAATTACCTTTTTTCTCGTACTTTTTTCATCCCTTTTTTCAACATGGAACTTGAAAGTGATGCATGTGCTTAAAAACGGCATGCTGCTGCAGAGATAGAATGGCTGCCCGCTTGCTGAGTAATTGGATCCTTGGACCCTATCATCTTGTTGTTTGTATTAGGATCGTTTGGATTGGCGGGTCAAATATCCCAGCAAGACTAGGCAATTTTCGCACTTGAAAACTGCCCCCCTCGATCAATTGCCTTCTCACGATGGATGTTCCTTGTTCAGATTCCACTGCACCCCATTCCTTGCATTCTTTTTCATAATGTTTCCCTTTTGATGATGCATGGTAGATGCTAGTTAGCTTGCATGGTAAAGTTATCTGGCATAGGTTTAATCGACTGGCTAGTTTAAGATTGGTGGAGTCTGAAATGGAAAATTGTAGTGGATGTAACCCTGCACTCTGTCATTGTCCTTGAATAAATATTTAGGGTATCCTCGGGAATGAAATTTGGTGCCTCCAGTTTCACCGACCGATTCTAAATGTGTTTTTTTTAATTAGTACAGTAAATTAAATGTTTTAATAGAATAATATTATTTGAAAAAAAATTAGGGAAACAAAAGCATACGTTTTAAAAACATGACACTTACTAAATATTATTATTCTTAAGTGTGACAAGTGAAACATGATATTTACTAAATGTTATTATTTATAAACATGATAAAATAATTATCATGCTTCAGACTAGCGACAATTAAACATGCCGCACTTTTGAAGCACAAGAATTGCCAATCGGTCGGCCGGATGAATACAGTTGTATAACCGGTTGATCATTTCATACAAAAATCATAATTTTATAAAATTTTCTTTCAAATATGTTTTATGATTAAAGATATATTCTTTTTTTTCTTAACTTGTAAACTCAAAAACAGGCTTCAATTAAAAAAATTTAAAAGTTATTGTTTATGCAGTAGTTCTCACGAATGATTTTGAACAATTGAGTGTAGGTCTGCCATAACTAGATCAGGATCTGCCTCAGACAGATCACGTGGATGATCTATCAAATGCATTTATGGATTGATGGGATAAATCTAGGTCCAAGAGAAGGTCTGGTCGCGTCAGACTAGAATAATGATTATTTTGATCCGATCATAAGTTTTGATTTGACCAATGAATCACGCTTAAATTTTTACAGAATTTTTCAGATGTCATTTTCTTTAGAGTAGTTATGAAATCACTACTTCGACTATTATATCTTTAGATTTTAAAAATCTCATCTCAAGACTCTAGTTTTAACAATTTTGTAATTTTTTTATAAATTAATTAACTAGTTAATTTTGAATTTATATCGATGTCGGATCAATTAAAATTTTAATGTTGTCCCAATCATGACATCCAAAATCACACTATTTCATCAAAACTTTTTGTTCATGTGCGTCATTTCACCATTTATTTGCATTTTATATGCTGATTGCTTCATTTATCGCATTCAAGATGGTGGAAGGTACCGGCCAAGGCGATGGGATTGGATGGTGGGTGGTTCACAATTCACAGCGGGGATAGTATCTGATGTGGTTGATTTAGAAGGGCTATGGAATATGGATCAAGAGAAACACAGGGAACCCATCTTGCAACGTGGGAGCACAAGACTCCCAAAAGCACATGCTTGCTGCTCTACAGACTTTTTTGTTCTGTCAGTATCCATATCATAATGTCTGAGAATGACAACATTCTGCAATTTGCTTCAATCAGTGCTGCCCTTTCCCAAAAACGCCTTTTTTGAATGATAAGCACTTTATGGCATGGCAATGGAGCTTATCTTGAGCTTGCCAGAAGAAGTCCTTATCTCCCAATCCCTATTTCAAGTGATAAGCAGCCATGCTAAAACTTTGTTCTTGGTAAATGGTAATCCATTCCGTGTAAGTGGGGCAGTCAGCCACTTGTGAAGGAACAAAATCTCGAAAGCTGCAGGAGGCGAGCAAATAAATCCACATTCAAATATTTTTCATAAAACCACACCACATAAACTTGAGGATTTTTTGAAAAAAAATTAGCAGTCACCTTAAAAATATTGATGGAATAATACCATTTAAAAAAACCTAGTGAAGTAGCACAAGTTTTACCTCATTATACTTTAGAAACACAATATTTATTAAATATCGCTATTCTCAAACGCGACAAAAAGATTGTTGCGTTTTAGGGAAACGACAATTAAACATGTCGTTTTTAGAAGCGCGATAATTTAACATGTCACTTTTTAGAAATACAACATGTTGTGAAATTTAAATTTTTTTTCCAGATCGAAGAACATAGACAGACACAACTATTATCTCTCTAAAAATCGACGTCCACAACCCTCCTCTCTTTAAGAAAATCAACCGATCATTTATTTTTTCTCCTTAAACACTAAAAACTCAAACTGATATTAGTCTTCAAACGTGCTAGGACTCTTTCCTCTTCAAAATTCATCTCTTTTGCCCCCGTCACCCAATATTTTCTAGTTCTACAAGCAAAGCGAACATATTACATTGTTAATAAATATATAGGTTTTATATTTAATTTGTGTTTGATTTAGTTGAAATGAAATTATTATTTAAAGTTTAACTTGAATCTAAAAATTTGTTAACTTAATTATAAATTAGCCATGAATGTCATTAATTATGATTGATTTGATATAGTTATATGAAAATAACATCAATTAATTAGGAATTAATTATTTCAATGAAATTTCTTACTGTGAAAATGAAAATGAAATTTCTTACTCTCTATGAATAAATATAAAATTAACAAGTTAAATAACTATTGAAATTACAATTATTATGTAATTCAATAATAAATCAAATAAGAATTTTTTTTTGTTAGTTCTAGATATAAAGAAATTTTTTTGTTAGATTTTCATAAAATAATTGGGAATAACTACTGGAATTTAATTAATACCACAAATCAGAAACATGATATTTAATAAATATTATATTTCATAAACACAATATCAATTAAAACATTTTAAATTACATTATTTCACCAAAACTTTTTACCTTTTTACTTTAATTCACAACGTTTTATTTTCTATGCTAATCGCCCAGTATATCCCATAAATTTGAAGGCACGGACCACCAATCAATCAGAAGCCGTGACAACATTGCATCAACCGAGTAATTATTGCTAATACGACTAGAGGAAGCATTCTTGGAGACCAGAACCACCTGATAACAGGCAACATCACACATTGGATGTAAATATGATCTAAAACCATGGAAACCATCCAACCACAAAGCTCAGCAAAAGCCAAAGCCAACTGTAAGCGGTATGCACACTGAGAAAATGCAAGGTCATCTTTTGTGTGCAAAAAGGGTTGGGATCTATTCAACCACCGAAAGACCATAAGGGTAGTGCCGAGTGCGATCACATCAAAGCATTGTATTGATATACTTGCACCAAGATAGAGAACTGGTGTTACAATGTGTGTATGATATTCATGTAGACTGTAAAACATAATCGACATACATGGATAGTAAAATGCAAGAGGGTGATAATATGATGCTGCACAAACATCCGTTTCAAATGGTCAAAAGATTTGAAATGCGATCCCAAACTGACTCTCTCTCAACCATCAAGATCACAGTAGACAGGATTGGCCTGGAGCTGCTCGGCAAATTTCTCAAGAATTTCCCTCACTAGTTTCCTAAATTCATCCTCCTCTATAGAAGCATCCCTTCCACTGTCTATGTCAGTAAATACAGCATCATAAAGTAGAATCACTGCTTCATTGGCTTCAGATGGTGGCAAGCCCAGTTCTTTTCCATTTTTCTCCAGGAAATCCCTGATTATCTCTGTACTCTTTTGGTCATTCTTGTGTTTTCCCTGCAATGCCTTTGCTATGGCATCATTCAATTTCTTCTCCTCGGCCAAAACCTGCAAGGGTTTGTGAGAGATTATAGCAATTTCCACAATAGTAAAGTCCACTAACCATCCAGTTATTTCTACGTAATGCTTGTGCCCATAAGCGCCTCACCAACAAATCCAAACTCGGTCCATGATGCGCCAACAAAGCAATTGTCATTAAATTACATCTACTAAGTTCAATAATTAAAAATACAAGCTTGACATTTCACTTGAAAGAGAGCTGCATTTTCATATATAGCTCTTAACTCAAGTTGCGATTTCCATATCTGCATGCCTTTGTAATCAGTTTTCTAACAGCACTCATGACCACCTGATTCAACTGGTGATTGTCAGAACCAGTAAACTGAGGCAGGCCTTTCAAACTTTACTTGATCTTGTCAAAACTGAACTGGCAATATAGTCAATGGTCTAACTGACTGAACCATATTGGGGTTTGAAAATGTTGTCATTTTGTGATCAGGTGAAAGAAACCTAATTATCAGGTCTTTAAATAACCTCAAAAATATGTACAGACATCCTGGGATCTTCAAAATCATACATTACTAGCACCCTTGTAAAACCACACCAAATAAAATTATTCTACAAAGTATCTACGTACTTCTTTTCCTCCCATTGTAATGACATATTTCTACATCTTTAGATACGGG
Organism: Populus deltoides; assembly: GCA_015852605.2. NCBI lineage: Eukaryota > Viridiplantae > Streptophyta > Magnoliopsida > Malpighiales > Salicaceae > Populus > Populus deltoides. Next base: position 3,874,107 of record CM027574.2, on the reverse strand, counting down.
TTAATCCATGAGGAAAAAGAGATATAATTTCATATGAGATCAAGCAATTTTAGAAATCTAGTGAGTAAAATGTTCATTAATTTCCCGTAGAGAAACATCAGTAAACAGGTATGCTTAGAAATGCCAACATTTGAGAATAACTTACTGATAAGAAACCGATAACAACCCACCTTTCTTATCTCAGAACCATTAACTATCTTGATTTTATGGATGACAGCAACATGCTTTTTAGCCAAAGCATCTGCAAGTTCCTGTATAACAGGCTGAAGTAACTCCGCAAATTGTGATTGGCCCAATTCCCCTTCCTCCTCTACTCCATGCTTCTTTAAAATGTCATTCAGCAAAGGGAATTCTGTTCAATCAGAACATATATCCATCAACTTTCATGCAGTAAAGAACAATTGAATAGAAATAACAGAATTCTCAATCAATAAAATTAAATTACTTTTGAATTCTTAAGAAAAAAACTACTAGAGCATACTTTGGCTGTTCTAAATCTCAGAAAATGAGAAGGCAATGAAGACCAACATAAGGACAATTTCACAAATAACAGTGATGGCTTATTGAAGAAATTTGGCTGATTTCCATATCACACCATCAAAAGCACGAATTTAGTCCACCACAGAAACTTATCATGTTTCAGTTATTTATCCAAAATGAAAATGTTTTTCGCATTACTTCAAGTAACAATCTGAGTGATCTTTCCAATTTTTCCAAATACACAAACCGCTCAAAATCCAATGACCACACAAATCCTAAGATCAAGTAGGTTCCCTGAATAGATCAGAATCTTCTGTGTTACCAATCAAAAAGTTCTAAGGTAGGAAATACTCCATCCTCATATCACCACTCATCAGAATCGGCTCAAAATGGTTATCCACAGTATGCATTAACCCTCCTTTTATTGAAAAAGAAAAACTCAAGGTTGCAATGATCAAACACAAAAATTTAACCAGTCCATGGTAGGTCAACAACTCATGAATTTGTCAAGTAGTTTCTTCCATCAAACAAAATGTTGCCACTTGACATGAGGTAACAGGGCAATTGGTTTTGAACTTGCCAGTTTAGCAGAAAAGGGAACTGGTGAACTAAACGAAAACAGACAAGAAACATCATCATAGGAGGAAAACACAATGCTCAGGGAGGTTCGAAAAATAGACATTCAAAACTATTGTGTCAATCGAGCATGACAAAACCAGAAAGCAACAAAATCATAAGGTGCCCTCAAATAGTTGCAAAATTTACCAAATTCAGATTTACGTTGCAGTTGACAAAAAGTATTGAAAATTAAACTAACGGATTAGTGGTGACAGCACAGGGTTCCATGGCATACAACAGTAAAGTTCATTCCAAGTAAAGGGCATATCCATCTAAATGCAACCCACAACACCATTGAACTGGATGTGTTGAAATTTGTGATCCAAGAAAGCACACGAAACCAGTTATTTGTTAATGTAGCTTAACACACACTCCTTATATTCCTAATACACCTTAATAGCACCATCCAGATAGGTATAATATCATGGAACTATCTCAACCCAAAAGTTTAAGCTGGTGGGTGAGGCTCTTGGAATAGTTTTTATATTACTCTCTACCAATGACCATAAACAGATGCATGCACAAATAACCTAAGAAAGAGGAAGGAAACCTTCAAGAGGAGGGACACCCATATCAACTCCCATATGAACAACTGCATTTCTTATCTCACTCTTGCCAATCTTCCCTTTATCTTCTGTATCCAAATCAGTGAATAAATTCTCTGCTATCATAGCAAAATCATCTTCATCCTCCAAAAACATCCGCAATGCATTCCCATCCAAAATCGACACCACTAATGGATCATCTAACCAACACAACACAGCGAAAACAAAATTAAAAATAAGCATAAAATTAAATAAATAATTAGAAAAAAAAACACATTTGTACTTGACTGGCTACCAAGATCAATATTGACCTTTGAGCTCATCAGCGATGGCAGAGAGGTAGTCGCTGAGCTTCCTTGAAGCTTGTTCTTGACTGAGTTCTGTAAGTTGGAAACTGGTGACATCGTCAACGCCGTCGATGTTCATGCGACGGAGAGCGGAAGACTTGAGGTGTGGAGGCAATGAGATGCCTAAGAGCGACTGAGAGGCTTCAGATTCTGCAAAATCGAGGACCTGAGCTCCGGTTAGAGTGACGGTGTCTTCTGGCAAAGACACATGGAGCGATCTTAGAGTGTTCCCGTCTAGTATCGTTATGCCTCCATCAGACATTTTGGAGAGAGAAGGGAGGGTTTGGAGAGGACTGTCAGAGGTTTGAGACAGGAAGTAGAAACTGAACAGGTCTGGTCTTTGCTTAAAGAAAGACTCTAGGGAAGTCGTAGGTGGTGATTTTTCAAGCTGTTCTTTTGCACTTAGATTTTGCTATAATTTCTAAAATGCCATTCGTTCTTTGGGTGATCAATGTAATTAATCAATTAATGCCCTTATTGAAAGAGGAAAGACATAAAAAGAATTCGTTACGATGATAGTTTTACTTATAGGGAAAAAAATATATTTTTTAGGATCTTACCAGGAAATTTCAATATTTTCATGTAATTTTGAGATTTCTAGTTTTTTAGTTTATTTGAGTCTATTAGGGTTTGTGAAATCAATAATTTTTTTTGATGGAATATTTTTTTATGTGTTCAAAGTTACGGGTGTCAATATAAAGATTAGATCCTATTTGTAATTGCTTTTTAAAAGTGTTATTTTAAAAAATAATTTTTTTATTTTTTTTTAAATTAATATTTTTTTATGCTTTCATATTATTTTGATGCGCTAATGTCATAAATGATTTTTAAAAAATAAAAAATATATTATTTTGATATATTTCTGAATGAAAAGTACTTTAAAAAGCAATCTCGACCACATTCTCGGACACACTCTAAATCTTCTCTTTATCTATTATAAAAAAATTAAAAACAAAAGGTACATTTATTTAATAATCAGATCAATTTAATAGAGTTATTTTTATAAATATATATATACACACACTAAAAGAAATTGTAATATTTTATTATTGTTGTTATCATTTATCAATAACATAAATGTGAAATACAATTTAGTTAATATATATTAGTGGATGGTTATAAAGAATCAATGGGTAATATATAAAGGAAAAGAGTGTTAAGATATCATAATAAATGATTATAAAAAAGGGGTAGGCGATGTACTAATTAGGAAGAAAATAATAGCCAACACTTAATTTTAAATACTAGATCTTATATTTAAACAATAAAATCTTAACCATAAAATTATATCTAATCATTTAGATAACGTGAATTAAAAAAAATTAGTAATTAAATAAAATCCAAATCTACAATTTAATCGCTATAATTCTTTTAATTTGATCATGTCTAATTGTTATTTTTTTTTTTTATTTTTTTAGCCTGTTCTTCAATTTTCTTATTTACGCAACAATAATACTAAACTATAATTTGTTAGAATTCATCATTGTTTCTTTATTTAAAAGTTTATATTTTACAAGATCAATAACTCCCGCTACACCACAAGTCGATTATTGTTATGATATATATTGTAATGACATGATACATTTATGCATAATTAATCTCATGTATAAAATTATTATAAATTTTGAATTTAATTGTGAAAAAGATAAAAATTAAAAAAAAACTATATTTTTATCCTACAATTATATTAAATTCATCAATTTGGTTTCCTGGGAATATTTCTTGATGGATGATGATGGGGGGCAAATCGAGTCCGGGTGATGATGGTAATTAAGTTAGAGATGAATGGGCAAATTGGGCCAGCGGTTGTGTTTGGCGGGGACACCTCATGATACAACGCGTAAAGACCTTTAAAAGCTGTTCAATTTTCTCCCGAGATACATAATTGGATCCTGTCCTTCAATTTATTATTATTTTTAAACCGGCCTGGTTTAAGATTTGTATTTCAGGTTTTAATCGGCTTATTAAATTATGACTGAATTGATTTTGTTAATTTAAAAGTTAAAATAACATTATTTTAGTAAGTAAATAAAAAAAACAAATCAAAAAGTTGCAACCGGGTTTTGCAGGATCAATCGGGTTACCAGGTCAATCCGTCGAGTCAGCCGGGTCATACCAGGTCATAACTTTTACTATTTTTTATCAACCTGGCCCGGTCTAGCTCTTAATCGACCCGTCAAGCTAGGTCTAGTTTCAAAACTATAAAATTTACTCCTATTTGAAATATATTAAAATAATATTTTTATATTTATATTTTATATAACAAATTAAAATAATAAAAAAATTAGAAAGTCAAGACTTTTACGAGGAGCTGGCTCTATGTTTTATTTTTAAAATAAGCAAATAAAACAACACTAGTATTCTTTCTAACATCCAAGTACACAAGTACACAAGTACACAAGTACTCCACTAGTAATCGCACATGTATCCACTTACGTGGACGCAAATAATAATGTGAAAATACAGGATTTTTTATTCGAAATTTCTGTCCCGTATAAAATTTCCTCCCTCCCCACACGCACTGAAAGATAGTAGTTAAAGAAATCAATCTAAATAATCAACGGTCAACGTCAGCAAAATGGCAAGACCAGACCAAAATTATATAAATCGTCACCATCACCATTACTAAAGATTGACTCTGCATCGTAGAATGATCAAATCTTTGAAAACCAAGTTGCAGAATACACATGAACATTATGAAAATAGGGTTTTTTTTCCCACTTTCATTAATCATGTTTGACTAATAATTTTTCTTTATATGACATGTATATGGGCAAGCTGTTCATACCAAATAGCTTTCAGAGTTTTGCATATATACGGGTAAAGCACGTAGCTCTGAGAAAACATTGTAGTCTAAGCATCCATTCTTATAAATCCCCTGCGTCTGTGTGTGTCTAAGAAATCAAGAGAGTCGTTTAATCTCATAGGAAAAACCAGCCATGGTAGATGTATTGACGGAAGAGCAAACTGCTGAGTTCCAGGAAGCCTTCTGTCTATTTGACAAGGATGGAGATGGTACGTATACGTACAGCTACTCGTTTGTCTATGCTATTCTGCTATGCCCTCTTCTTCTTCTTCTTGATTTTTCTTTTCATGCGTTTGTTGCTTGTAGCTTCATTTGTTATAGTCAGATTAATCCTACTCTGCAAATAAAGTTTTCTCCCTTATCCTCCTTAATTTGTTTACAGTTTCTCCAAGTTAGTTATCACAGTATGATCAAGGCAAGCTTAATGGTGATTATACGTGATTATTGAAGTCTATTTTGTGAGCTATATTCTTGCTAATTAGTTGATTTGGTATTAATACTTGATATAAAACTGAAAAGAAAAGGAAAAATATACCCCTAGCTAATTTAAATAGCAAATGCCTGGTTTATATAAAACCATAGTACTTAATAAAAATGGTTCAGCCTAGTGGGTTTACGTCTGATGCAGGAAAGATTTCCAGTTGAACAAAAAAATAAGTATTAACCTTGTGAATCTCAATTAACCCGATCAGGTTTTTAGTGATTCATTTAATCTGGTCAAACTCGGCTGGATCAACTAAATAAACAGCCTAGAGATCATCTACTCTGCTGACTTCTGATTTATAATTGTCAGGTTGCATTACCTTCGAGGAACTAGCCACTGTAATCAAATCTCTGGACGACAGTGCCACAGACGAAGAGTTACATATTATGATCAGTGAAGTTGATGTTGATGGCAATGGAACCATAGAATTTGGGGAGTTCTTGAACCTAATGGCAAGAAAAATGAGGGTAATGCATTTTACATGTAATTATATCCCTGTTCAATTTGTCAAACCTTGCCAAAGTCAACGAGAAGCACATTTATTTTCCCTCCTGTACTTCAAAACTGTCGGCCTGAATTATACGTTTGTAGGAAAACGATGCAGCTGAGGAACTGAAAGAGGCTTTCAAGGTTTTTGACAAGGATCAAGATGGCTACATTTCACCTCATGAGGTTTGATTTTCTACCACTGACTTCATTGTTATATACATACATAATAAATAATTTTGAATTTTATTCTCTTTACACTTTCATGTGTATAAAAAATCTTTCAATAGGCTACCATATTTTTATAATCAATAATATTATGTTATAGATATTTATCCATTGTTAATGTTTGTATAAGAAATATTTATTTTTCATTAACGCTATTAAGATAAAATGACTATTCAATCCCTCTACTATACAATAGAACAAGATTCATTAGCTATAAAATATCCATAAATCCTTCAACCTGAAGATTCACGATCTTTATTCTCTATAATATATATATTTTTAAAACATTCCTTTCTAAAATATCATTGTTTTTTCTCTCTAAAAATATCGTAACTTAAACATCTAAAAGTCTCTAAATCTATGAAGACTTTTTATAGACATTAGTCATTTTAACTTATCAAATAATAACTACCAATCAACTTAACTTAACTAGGAAGAATATATAAATCAAATTTCGAGAAGCCCTGTTTGATGGATAATGTCAACAACTCCCTACAACTATATATGTCTTACTACGTTATGTAATTAAGATTTCAATGTTCTTACCTTTTTCATGCAGTTGAGGCATGTAATGATCAATCTAGGAGAGCAATTGACAGATGAAGAGTTAGAGCAGATGATCCGAGAGGCTGACTTGGATGGAGATGGTCTGGTTAACTACGAGGAATTTGTGAGAATAATGCTGGCTGTTTGAGCAAATATATATTTATGATATGCTTCTATGTACAAGATGATATACACAAACACACATGCACTTGTGAAGACGAGGACACGAGAGATTTACCATGATGAGTGAGACGTTTGTATTTCTTTATATATAGTTCTCAGATGGATTAGATGGATATTGCAGCATGATCTGCATAATTCAATTACTATTTATGCAAGACTTGGGATCTTGAGAACCTCCATCCACCTTCAAACACACCTGCCCCTATATATCTTTTTTTAAAAAAAATTTAAAAAATAAATAAACTAATGTATAAAATAAAAAAGTCATATATTATAAGATTATAACTTCAGAAGTATAGTTAGAAAAAATGGAAAGGTCCATGGCGTGGACAACACTCGGACAAATTAGTCCATCCAGGTCATGGAAGACAATTAATGTATATTTCCTGGCAGGAAATTGACTGAAACATCGGTCGCAAACAACCAATAAACATTAATGACTTTGTCTTGGAGGATGTCCGTGGGTACTTGTATTATGCTGCTTAATTTTCAATTCTTGTTTTTAACATGGCAATGCCTTTGATGAGTCCGTGCAATTCCCTGCCATGTTTTTATATGCTTTTTTTCTGGTTGCAAGCTCTCCTTTATTGGTTTCTCATGACATCATTTGGGTGGTGATTTTTCTTGATGTCTTGGTTTCTAACTTGCGTGATTTTTGGTTTCTGGTGCAGTTTTGTGAAATGGTTGTTCTAAGGTAGATTAGACTTCGGAGCGATTGTTGGAATATTTTATGTTTTTTTAATTAATTTTTTTTATTTCATCATTTAATCGAATATTGAACGGATTGAAAATTAAAATTTATTTTGATTTGCTTTCTAAAAAATTATCATGGTCTTATAATTCGGATAATGAATTTAATAAAAAATTTAATATTAAAAAAAGATATCATCTTGAAATTTTGTTTAGTCAAAATTTATTTTTATACCCTTTATGAGTTGTTTTTGGACTAGTAAAGTCAATCAGGTTATATCAAGTAAACGCTTACATGATTTAATTTTTTTTCTTTTACAAAAAAAATATTAGCAATATTTAAATATGTTTTTTTCATATATATATATATTTTAATTTGATACACAGCATAACATAGCACGGTAAATCATCCAAGTATATCCTATGCCATCCAAATGGTGATTAAGAGCCTGTTTGGCTCTGCGGTTGAACTTGTGTTTGACCAAATTTCAATATTTTTTTTTTGCTAAAATTGAGTGTTGTTTATACTTTTTGGATCGTTTTGATGTGCTGATGTCAAAAATAATTTTTAAAAAATGAAAAAACATTATTGACATGTATATCGGTACAAAAAGCAATTTGAAAAACAATCACTACCACACTGCCAAACACACTCTAAGTCGAGCAGAATCGGTAGTTTATTATATATAGCTAAAAGATATCAGTGTTTTACTGTGGACTGCACAGTGCAGTCCACAATAAAACACTAATTTCTTATCTCAGATTTACGTTTTTTTTAAAAAAAGTTGTTTCTTTTGGCTTTTTTTTAAGCCTTTTGAAAAATTATTTTTTATTTTTTATTTTGTTTTTTTAGCAAATTTTTTTTTCTTTAATTTAGTTTATTAATGTTTTATTAATGTTAAATTTTTTTATTTAGTTATCAGATTTTCATGACATATTTTACGGATTTAACGGGTTAACTTTGATTTGACACGTTAACCTAAAATATATATATTTTTTTGCTTTTTATTCTTTTTAATTAAATTTTTTTTAGTTTAGTTTAGTTGTTAATGTTAAATTTCTTTCTATTTAGTTATTAGATTTTCATGACATATATCCCGAGTTTCACGGGTTAACACTGTTTCACCGGTAGAAACCCGTTAATTATAGGTTGACCATTCAATTTTTTTTATTTTTATTTTCATAAATTTTTTTGTTTAATTTAGTTTGTTAATGTTAAATTTTTTTTATTTAGTTATTAGACTTTCATGACACAAATCCTAGATTTAACAGGTTAACATGATTTGACGAGTTAACCCGGATTTGTTTTTTGATTTTTTCTTTTTAATTAATTTTTTTCATTTAGTTCAGTTTGTTAATGTTCACTTTTTTTTATTTAGTTGTCAGAAATTCATGACACGGATCCGAGGTTTAACGGGTTAACTTGGTTTGACGAGTTAACCTGAATTTTTTTTTTGCTTTTTTTTTCTTTTAAATTAATTTTTTTCGTTTAATTTAAATTGTTGATGTTAAATTTTTTTTCTATTTAATTATCAAACTTTTATGACACGGATTCCGGGTTTGACAGGTTAACCTGGTTTAACGAGTTAGTTCAGTTAATTCTGGGTTAACCCATTAATTTGTTTTTTCATTTTTAATTATCAAACTTTCACGATGCAAATTCAAGGTATGATGGGTTAACCTAATTAATTCATATATTTTTTTTCTTTTTATTCATTAGTTTTTTTTCTTCCTGTTGGTTTTTTTTCTTTTTAACTAATCTATTTAATTATCACACTTTTATGACACGACCTTACAGTCAGACCCACGTCCAATGCTATTGGGTCTGGTATTGCAGTCCAGATACGTTTATGCTAAGGGTTAACCCAAGTTTAATGTTATTATTAATATTATAAATATTACTCTTGGATCAGGCGTTGCAACCAAATCTAAGACTCTTACGTATAACTTTGCAAAAAAATCTAATATTTTTAGATCTTAGCTTTTTTTAAAATACAAAAAATAATTGACCCGCGGCATCGCACGCACGAGGCATATAACTATTACCATGTAATGGTCGTCGTGTTAAACACGTACACGTTTGGTGACTTCAATATTATTCCTTTCCTACTGAATCTCCATCTTCGTGGACTGCCATGGTCACTAAGCCTATCTTTATTTGACAAAAACATTATTGACTCAATTAAACTTGATTAATTAATTATTAAAAAAACTAATATTAATTTAATAAAAACTAACTAATCCTACTTAAATCATCAATAATAATCCAAGAATTAATCTAATAACCATCACTGAGTGTATATATATATATATATATATATATATATATATATATATATATATATATATAGAGGGTGATATGAGGGAATCTTTCTTAATATATATATATGCTCTTACATATTTTCCACAGTAGATGCCATATATACTAGACCTAATAATATTATTTTGGGCATGGGAATATATTTTGGAGAGATCGTTGCGTGTTGATGCGAGAAGGATTGAAAGGGCGTGTTGATGCGAGAAGGATTGAAAGGGAAGGGAATCCTATTCCTCCATGGAAGGGCCATTTCACTTTCCTCTAGCTTAAGATTCTGAAAGGAAGATCGAGAGGAAAAGTAAGAAATTTCTCAGGAAAAAAAAAAACAAAAAAAAAGCTATAGCTAGATGATTTAAGTATGAAAATTAATAAAATAAACATTAAGGAACTTCGATATCAGATTCTAACAAATTTCTTTTGCTTGCCCTTTCCCTTTCCTTTTGTTTTAGGATGCAGAAATATATAAAATCTTTTAGACATCATCATCATCATCTAATTTTACCAATTAAATTAGCATATTAACTCCGTTTAGTTTAATGGAGTTTGTTAGAAATAATATAAAACTATTATTAAAATTTCATTTCATATTTTAAACTCTTAAATTAAAATAATTCTTTAACATAATATTATGTCACTATATATCTTAGTGACGAGATTCTTAAATTAATTTGAAATAAAAAAAATTTATATTTTAACAAAAAACAAATTGGAACGCAATGCTAAATACCCTTTAAATCTCATTATCTTTCTTTTATTTAATTAAATTAAATACAAGGTAATTATTTTAAAATCTTATTCTGCATCTTAACTTTTTTGATTAAATCATTCTTTGACAACTCATAAAAAGAAATTTGTATTTGTAGAAAAAAAATGAATTTATTTGCAAAAAAAAAAAGAGTTTGCTATTATAATTGTTTTTATCAATTAATTGATTGGAAATGATGAGCTGTAAAACCAAATCGAGAATAAATTGTTCTATAATTAGAAAACAAGTAACAAAATCTTTCTTCAATATTGTGATTGGAAGCTGCTTGGAAAGTCGCATGAAAATGATATTATTATGTGAAAAAATGGTAATTATTGGACCAAGAAACAATTTCGTGCTATTTTTTTGCCTTTTTGGTTGAGCGATTCAATGTTATAACACTTCACCTAGTTCACTATGGAATTGCAACACATGCTTTTAATACTCAAAAATGTTATTAACTTTTTATACATATTAAAATATGTTAAAATAATATTTTTTATTTTTTAAAAATTATTTTTAAAATTAATATATCAAAACGATCCAAAATATTTAAATTTTTAAAGAACACGATTTGCACCGGATTCCCAAACGACCTCTTATCATTTAGATTGTGTCTTTAAAACGTTTAAAAAACACTTTTGAGATTTTTTTGATTTTTTGATTTTAAATTATTTTTTTAATAATTTTAGATCATTTTAAAATCTCGACATAAAAATTAAATTTTAAAAAATAAAAATATTATTTTAATATATTTTTAAATAAAAATTATTTTAAAAAATAACCAACCACGTCACGGTTACACAATCACTGCCTTCTGCTACATCAGACGTTTCATACTTTATGCAACTTCCAGGAAATTGATGGTTTTAAGTACGATTAATATGGCCAAAATGCAATAAATACAAAAGGAAAATAAAAGGATAGTCTTTAATTTCCTCTCAAGGAAGTCCTTGATAGGAAGAAATCAGTCAACAAACCTGACGCGAATAGATGTTGTGATTTTTAAAGTATTTTTTATTAAAAAATATATTAAATTAATATATATTTTTTATTTTTTAAAATGTATTTATAACATTAACAATCTAAAAATATAAAAAAAAAAAATTAATTTTTTTAAAAATTGAATTTTCATAAAACGTGTTTGGAACCAATTACACGGTAGATTCATGGAAATTACACTGCAACTTCCTGCGAATCGCACATTTATGCTTCTCCTCTTACTATAAAGCAGAACACCATCCAGTCTCTATCATCCAAATCTTTGCGACTGTTCCTTCAAAAACAAAAGCAAACCCTAGAGGCTGTTTACAAACTCTTTTGAGACTTTTTCAACCTGTCGTTTTCGTTATTCTCCAAGAAGGAAAAAAACCTGTCTCTAGCTTGTTTTAAGTACCCCGAGTCTTGAGCTTGTTTTCCTACGTAGTCATGACTATGAGATCTCGAAAAACTGGAGACAAAATCGTCCTTGATGGAGAAAATCTCTTACCAGAGTCAAAACGCAATCAGAGAAGATGGAGGATGGCTTACACGGCCATATACTTCACGAGGCTTCTTGGTTCTTTGTCCAAGACGGCTCTTGAGAGTCGGACCAAGATCTTGCGTTCCCTCTCCTACGTTGCTCTTGACGTTCGTGATGATACCCCGCGTGAGAACCTTGTTTCTCTGATTAATGTTGATCAGAGAACACTCGCAGATATGGTGAAAGGAAAGAACCTTGAATCTTTGAAACAACTGGGAGGAGTTACACAAGTTGCCACCACAATTCTAGAAACTGATGTCAAGAATGGTGCAAAGGAGGCTGGTGTTGCGCATAGAAGGGATGTTTTTGGTGCAAATAGGTTTAAGAAGCCTCCTGCGAAAAGCTTTCTAAGCTTCGTTGTTGAAGCATTCAAGGACATGACCATAATTATTCTTTTGGTCTGTGCTATCATGTCTCTGGGATTTGGTATCAAACAGCATGGCCTGAAAGAAGGATGGTATGATGGAGGAAGCATTATTGTTGCTATAATTCTTGTTATTGCTGTCTCATCTGTCAGCAATTTCAAGCAATCCAAGCAATTTGAGAAGTTATCTGACGAGAGCAACAATATAAACGTGCAAGTAGTGAGAGATGGAAGGCACCATCATTTATCAATTTTTGATGTGGTGGTGGGGGATGTGGTGTCTTTGAAGATAGGGGACCAGATACCTGCTGACGGGATGTTCTTGAATGGTTATTCTTTGAAGGTGGACGAATCTAGCATGACTGGTGAAAGCGACCATGTTGAGGTGAATGGCAAGAACAACCCTTTCTTGCTCTCTGGTACAAAGGTGACTGATGGCTTTGGTTTCATGGTTGTTACATCTGTTGGGATGAATACAGCATGGGGTGAGATGATGGGTTCAATATGTCATGATTTGGATGAGCAAACTCCATTGCAAGCCCGCCTCAACAAGCTCACTTCTTCTATAGGGAAGGTTGGATTGACAGTTGCCGTCCTTGTTCTTGCGGTTCTGATGATAAGGTACTTTACAGGAAACACTATAGATGACAATGGTCGCAAAGAATACACTGGGAGCCAGACAAAGTTCAGTGATGTGCTGGATTCAGTTGTGGGCATTATTGCTGCAGCCGTGACTATTGTCGTGGTGGCAATTCCGGAAGGTCTGCCACTAGCTGTAACTCTAACTCTGGCTTACTCTATGAAGAGAATGATGAAAGATAATGCCATGGTTCGTAAACTCTCTGCTTGTGAAACAATGGGTTCAGCCACAATAATCTGCACAGACAAAACAGGCACTCTTACTTTGAACCAGATGAAGGTTACAGAATTTTGGCTTGGGAAAGAGACAATTGATGATGATTCTTTAACTGAAATAGAATCAGAGGTCTATCAGTTACTACAAGAAGGAGTTGCTTTAAACACAACAGGTACTGTTAACAAATCACATGCTACTTTAGTTCCTGAAATTACTGGTAGTCCAACTGAAAAGGCAATACTTTCTTGGGCTCTGTTGGATTTGGGAATGAATATCAATGAAACAAAGGAAAAATGTGAGATAATACACGTAGAAACCTTTAATTCTGAGAAAAAGAGAAGCGGAGTATTGATGAGGAAAAACAATGAGAAGACAATTCACACGCACTGGAAGGGAGCTGCTGAGATGATACTAGCCATGTGTTCAAATTATTATGTCAGAAATGGAGAACTAAAAAGCTTGAATGAGGAAGAGAAAGTGCAGCTTGGGGCCATAATTCAGAGTATGGCATCCAAAAGCCTGCGATGCATTGCTTTTGCCCACAAAAAAGTTGCAGAAGACAATGGGCAGGCCTCTGAGAAGCTTCAAGAAAGTGGGCTGAGCTTGTTGGGCTTTGTTGGATTGAAAGACCCATGCCGACCAGGAGTTAGAACAGCGGTAGAATCATGTAAGAATGCAGGAGTGAATGTTAAAATGATAACCGGCGACAATGTGCATACAGCGAGAGCTATAGCTATTGAATGTGGGATTCTCAGTCCGGAACAAGACATGGAGAATGGTGCTGTAGTAGAAGGTGTGCAATTCAGAAACTACTCACCTGAAGAGAGAATGGCCATGATTGACAATATCCAGGTGATGGCAAGATCATCCCCGTTTGACAAGCTTCTGATGGTACAGTGTTTAAAGGAGAAAGGCCATGTGGTAGCAGTCACTGGTGATGGCACAAATGATGCCCCCGCTCTAAAGGAAGCAGATATTGGGCTCTCCATGGGAATTCAAGGGACTGAGGTGGCAAAGGAGAGCTCAGACATTGTCATATTGGACGATAACTTCAGCTCAGTGGTAACTGTGTTGAGGTGGGGGAGATGTGTCTACAACAACATTCAGAAGTTCATTCAATTTCAGCTCACTGTTAATGTCGCTGCCCTAGCCATCAACTTCGTTGCAGCTATTTCTTCTGGTAAAGTCCCTCTAACTGCAGTCCAGCTGCTTTGGGTTAATCTCATAATGGACACCTTGGGAGCACTAGCCCTAGCTACCGAGCAACCCACCAATGATCTCATGGCAAGGACACCTGTGGGTCGATCAGAGCCACTTATTACCAAAATCATGTGGAGGAACCTCCTTGCTCAGGCTCTGTATCAGGTTTCCATTTTACTGACTCTGCAATTCAAGGGAAAGGCCATATTTGGTGTGGATGAAAAAATTAAGAACACCCTCATCTTCAACACTTTTGTCCTCTGCCAAGCGTTTAATGAGTTCAACGCAAGGAAGCTGGAGAAGAAGAACATATTCAAGGGGATACATAAGAACAAGTTATTTTTGGCAATCATTGGAGTTACAATAATTCTTCAAGTGATCATGGTGGAGCTTCTGAAGAAGTTTGCCAGCACTGAGAGGTTGAATTGGGAACAGTGGGGTGCCTGCATTGGCATTGCAGTTCTGTCTTGGCCAATTGGTTGTCTTGTGAAGTGCATTCCAGTTTCTTCCAAGCAGCTTATGGATCCTAAAAACATATAGCCACCAATCATTTGTCCTTCTCTCTTACACACCCCCGCTGAAAGATTTGACAAGAAAGTTTTATTTAGATTTCAAAGATTATTGTTAGCAGTTTCTTTTATAGAATATGTAGAATCAAATTTCTGGAAATGCTGAATCTAGCCATTGCATTTATATCTTTATATTCTGCATGGAATTCCCGATTCATGAGAAAGTTCTTGTTCTAATTTAACTCTCATCTTTTATTGCTTCTATGTGTTGTCACAGGCACACCAATAGAAAATCAGATAAAAAGACTTTAAAGGAACCTCCATCACTGAGGCTGCAATGCTAGGTCAAAAAGAGACCTTTCAGCCTAGGATTTGATTGAGAGAAATAACTGTCAAGTCATTTAACTCAGGCTCTTTCCAAAATGGGAACTCATAGATTTATTGGCAGAGACCACTACATTCTCATAGATGGATTGTGAAAATTCTATCTAAGAAGAAACCATTCTCATTTGAAAGGTTTAATAACTTCGAAGTCATTGCTGGTACAAGAGAGGACGACTAGAGCACCATGCATGATAATATATGCCCCGTTTCTTTACAAATCATACTGAGATGTAGCTTAATTGTACTGAAGCACAAGTTACTCACACAAAAGGTTAATGAACAAAAATCAGAATACAAAGTAGTTGACATGATATTTGATCACGTGGAGGACTGTTTGAGAGTGTGGTTGCGGTTGCTTTATAAAGTGCTTTTCATTCCAAAATACTCAAAATGATGTTTTTTTATTTTTTAAAAATCATTTTTGAGTTCAGCGCATCAAAACGATTCAAAACATTAAAAAAATATGTAATAATTTTTAGCAAAACAAAATTGAAATTTTTGGAAACACGGATTGGCCCGCATTTCCAAACGCTCTCGATATACACTTATGTACATGCATGAACTGACACGGAGACACGATTTAAAGTGTTCGCCATGCACTGGTGTGAGCACGCACATGACCAGTTCCATCAAATGGTAAACTACAGAGTGGAGTTTTTGAGAGATGGAAAGCAAGGTCTAGTGGAATTACAAATTATCTGTTGATTTTGAGAATGGTAATTTCAAACCAATGACCTTTACCCCAAAAGTTTCCCCTATCATTATTCATAATACTTGTTTAGCTATTCTATTTTCTTTGTTCCTATGATATAAATGGCCATGCGCGCACGCTTCTAAGAATGCATGAGTATGTGTAAGAATATGATTAACATGCAATTTAGTATTTCAGTTCTTGGACTTATAGTCCTCATGCAACTCCCGCACTACATGGAACATTCACTGTCTAAAATATATGGTGCCACAGAAGCAAAGGGACCATAAAGGAAACTAATTGCATAACATATTAAGCAAGGAAACAACAGAAGAAACTTCGAATCTGAATTTTATTCTGGTCTGCAGTGGAGATCATCATAAAAAATATTCAAGGTGACTACTTGAAAAAAATAAAAAAGCTGTCATGGCTTCTATGGTCAAAGTAACTTTAACCATATTTGTCAATTTTATTATCTTCTATGCTCCTATCAATTTTACACTATCCACAGTTTAAAGATCCCACATGCTCAACAATTTATCTTCTACAGGCATCCTAGAGGCATAAATAATATATTTGACACTTAAATCAAAAAAGAAATCTAACTGATGGCATATGCCACAGCATGAACTCTCATTTCGGAATTTACCTCTGAGTTTGGTGGCTTGGCACAATACCAACCACCAGATGCATTTTATAACAAGGCGTCTCCGTCCACCAAAAGACATGATAAAACTGCATAAGTTTTGGAAGGGAAGCGAGTCACAATCCATTGCGACAGATTCGAGAAGTTAAGCCTCGTATTCTCCATGTGCCTCTGTAACTTCTCATTTAGATTTTAATATTACAAGGGTACTCGGAGTTCGGAGTCAAATAGTCCTTATTTTTAAAATGAACTTTTGTTCTTGTCCTTTGTTTATAGTTTCTCATAAATTTGAATATGCAATGCTGTCTCGATATGCCCTTCTATGCAAATTTTATTTACCAGCTTACAGGGAGAACTATTTTACTATTGCCTCCATTAAAAAACACTATCCAATTCCAGTATAAAATCAATTACATATATTAACAGAAACATGAAGTAAAAATTTCAAAGACTGTCTCTAATTTAAGACAAAGCACAAGCCAAGCTAATTAGAACTAAAATTTCTGTGATCCTCTTCATCAAACACCGTTAGCTATATCAATCCCAATGCTTGAATTGCCCCTTCAAACATAGCAAAACCCCACTTTTGAGATCAAATAATAAAGCAAATGGTATGCATTACATGCCCCCTCATCCCCATTTCACATTTCTAGGCATCTTCAAATGCTACCACAACAATCACTACCAAGAAACTCTACTTTGGCCAATTCCCATATATTGTTCAATATGAAATCTTTTGCCTTGATTTTTTTTTTTGAAGTAATAAAAGATTGAAAGAGCAAAGTATTATATTGGTCGTGTAGAGACACAGAAAAGAATGTTTGAAAAGTAAAAACTTAAAGAGACAGAATCAAACGGAAAGAGAAGAGTACCTTACTGTCTTGAAAATTTTAAAATGGAATGCCCCACCACCACAAGCTCCAGTTGGTCAGGAGATGTCTTTCTTTCTTTCTTTTCTTAATCCCATTTTGAGATGGGACCCATTAAAGATTGATAAAGCTCCAAACTTTATCCGTGGAGACTGTAGTGTTGAAGGGCAGTGCCTTCGCGAGCAGTGACAGTGACGGGGTTTTCTTCAGCTCCTTTACCACACCCATTTGGAACCGATTTTGGGCTTGTGGTCATGAACTTCTGGATATCTAACTTTATGTTTTGGGCTTTGGATAATAACCTTAGAAAATAATTTTTTAATATGATGGTATTTTCGTACTAGAATTATACTAGATCATTGATAATGGATCAAAGAAAAAAAAATTGAACTTCAAAAAAAAGACCTAACTAACGTGGTTTTTTTTAAAAAAGATTTTGATCATGAATATAAACCTTGCTATATATTAGATGATATTTTAAAAAAATATTAGGATAATGATATAATAAATAATATTTTTATTTAATATTAAAATAACAATATATTAAATTGACTTAAATAAATATATGATAATTAACGAAACCCATCAGCCAGGATCATGAGACTATAATAATCCTATAAAAAAACATCCAAATAGAACCCCTCTTATAAAATGAAACTTGTTTATACCAAAGTCGATCATTTTGGTTGCAAGAAGCAGCGTCAACCGAAACTTTTTCTCTCTACTACCAGAATCAAAAAAATTTCTCTCTCTTCTCTCAAACCAGAAACTAAAAATAAAAAAAAAAAGTTTTATACCAATTAAATTTTCAAAAACTTAAGGCAACAAAATGCTATTAATGTAAAAGTTTGAGAACTAAATTAAACATATCTTACTAATTTTAAAACTACCACTTAGTTTCTCTTTTCATTTTTAATTTGGTTTTCATTCTTTTAATTATATCATTTTCTTAACAAATTGGATGCAATTGACCACCAATTAGCCTAAAAATGATCAAATTAAAGGGGGGGGGGAAATTAACACCAAAATGAAAAAAAAAACAATTGTGCTAGTCCATGATAATCTGTAAAAGAATATTAAATAAGTAGGTTTGCTAACTTAGTATACAGAATATTTAGAAAACAATATACCAAGATAATAATGCTAACATTATAAAATATTGAATGGTTGAATTTGCGATGATGCAGCCCAGATTTATGGCAAAATAAGGCGGGGCGAGGCGGTTGCTATTTGGATTAGTAGTTAAAAAGTAAGAGGAGGAAAAAGGAAAAAAAAAGGAATGATGAGGCTAATATTATATGTTATAACACTTTTAAATTATCCAACGAAATATTACGATGAAAAATTATTTTCGGTAAGCTTGTCAATAAATGATGACATGTCATCTTACCAACAAAATCACCAAGATAATATTTTTTGATTTTTTGATTATTTTTATTTTATCAACAATTACAGCTGAAATATTTTTCATTAGTAATTACCATATAAATGTCAGACATACAGTTGTGATAGATATTAGCATTGAAAAGTACCAATAGTTTTTTTTTAATCAATAATTTCATTTCTATTTGATAATATTTTAGTGTTGATGACATTGCATGGAAATCAACCAAAAGAAGAAAATGAAGTTTACTTAAAAGGATTATTCAAATATTCTTTAGAGTTCTTAGTCTTAAGAATAATGAAATATTTGTGCATATATTTCTACATATGAATTCGACTTTATAACGTAAACTTCATTAACAATGTGATTTTAATTTTCTAAGCATCATTAACAACAAAATCGGAAATTTATTCACTAACAATCTTTTTAAGATCAAGTCAATCAAACTGCTTTTATATAACAACAATCTAGAGTGTGTGTGTGTATCCAACTAGTCCTTTTTTAATTTTTTTTATGGAAAGAAATTTCCATCAAGAGAAGAAACCTTAAAATTAATTTATATGAATAAAAAATATATTAATATATAGAAACAAAAACCTAGGAAATAAAAAAAAATCACCGAAATGTACGTAAAACAAGAAATGAATTCTGGGAAAAAAAATTCAGTGAGTTCGATGGCTGTATGACTCCAACTCATATGAAATGGTCACCACTTTCTTGGTTTGTGCAAGGTATAATTAATTAGGATTTGTAGATCCTTGTATTTGATTTTTTTTTTGCTTAATAATTTTATAACTTTTTTCAATGTGACATGCATTCAAGCTCTTGTTCAATTGTGGTAGTATAAATTTATATTTAAGAGAGATATTTTTTGTATTTCTCAAAATTAATCTTAAGATTTTGTATGTTTGGATGGCAATTTTTATCATAATAAGTGTGCACAGAAGTACAAAATGACTATATAATTAACTATATCATCTGCTATTTTTTAATAATTCTTTCTTCCCAAATAACTTAAAACTTTCAACTTTAATTTTTCCATTTACGAAGCTTGTCGATTGGGCCTGTTTGAGAGTGTGATTGTGGTTGTTTTTTAAACTATTTTTTACTCGAAAATGTATCAAAATAATATTTTTTATTATTTTTTAAAAATCATTTTTTATTTCAGCACATCAAAATAATTTGAAAACACTAAAAAATATTAATTTAAAACAAAAAACAAATTTAATTTTTTTTCAAAAACGCTTTTGAAATATAAAAACAAATAGAAGGGTAACTTAACTAAAATCAATATAAGTTGGAGAATGATTCTCCAGAGTTAATTATGAAGCTATTCTGGTTTTTGAATATGATGAGTAAAACACTAAAAAAACATCTGATAAAAATCTTAAAAATCAACTCCTTAATTTTTTAGAGTTTGTAAGAGTGGAAGGTGATTTTTATAAAATCATGAAAAGTGATGATTTTTAAGATAGATTACTAATTTAATTTAAAATACAAAAATAACTTTAAATATTTTAAATCAACTTACCTCAGATTTTTTTAATTAACTTATCTATTAAACAATTTATTTAATTTTCCAAAGCAAGCGTTTAATTTCTTAAAAAATATATAATTTAAATTATGTCTTTAACAATAATTTTAATTTAATTGGTTTTACTAATATAGCATCACAATACGTCATCATCTAATATTTTATAATGTATTTAATTTTATTGTACAAAAGACAAATTGAGAGACTAAATGAAGAAATAATTAGCTAGCAAAAAAGACGAGTTCTTTTTTTTACCCATATGAGTTGCGCAGGTCAGACATGTATATCTCTAGTTGTGCAGACACCATTTATACAGCCAGTTTTGAAATTATATATATATATATATATATATATATATATATATATATATATATATATATAAACCAGCTGTGCGTTTCTTTGAGTCACAGTAACTCGTACTCTATTGTTTTCAATTTATAGCTGCAAGTCATGCGAGTTCTTGAATTGATCAAGAACTATCTTGTTTTTTTTCCAAGAAGAAGCTTCATTGTAGTAGTGTTCCATGAGAGGTAGAAATCCACAAGCTTCATGGATAAGATCTTGCATTTTTCAAAGCCATTCTTTTAAGAAAACAGTGATCACCCACCTCAATATGCTGCTGGATGCTAAAACATTATTATTGGTACTAAACAGGGACGCAGAGAGAAGGCTCACGTCACTCTTTAAAAACGAAAGAAAACCTATCTGTATATCTTTCAACCTAGACTTTAATATTCCTACCCTCAAGTGTTCAAATCCTTGAAATTTGAAATAACTGCCTATGAAGAAGGTTTGTACTGGGCATAAGATGTCACATCCTACTCTAACCCATGTGCCTGTCACCCACTTGAGTAATTGACCAAACGATGCCAGCGTCGAGAAGATGCCTGCTAGGGTTAGTTGACTTCATGTGAAAGTCCCATTAATGGCTTGCAACAAACCCTATCAAGGAACCCAAAAACCATGTGTTCCTGTACCTGAGTTAACATGAAGACAAAAAGAAAACCCGTGAAGAGAGGCAGATTGGTGACCTTTCTTCTATGTGGGTGGCTTTTGGGAATCTTATAAAGCTTTTATGGAGCCGAGCCAAATCGAGTTTCCAAACAGAGACAAAACATGACATCTTACAACAACCCAAGTATGATCAGAAACACGAGATTGTCTTGAACATTGATGGAGTGCCACTCACAGGAAGGTTCCCTCCTTCTATATACATGGTTTCACCATTCTTATTTTGTATGAAAGCTGCAGTTCTAGAGATAATTAAATGATCGCTTAATCCAATGTTTAAGCCATTTAGTTAAGTCTTTTAATAGATTTCTCAACTATTAATTTTGTTTTGAGATACTAGTTAACAGAGTTTTTGTTAAACAAATGAAGCATGGATCACAAAAAAAAAGAGTCAGTATGTAATTAGGAGCTGACAGTACTCTCAAGTCAGAAAAAATATATTCTTCCCTTAAATTATCACAACAACGACTCTAGCTCACCAGACAGGCATGCACCGTCTAATATAATGATAGAGATATCCAAATCGGAGGAAGAAATTCTATGACTCCACATATTAATTAGGCAGTGCCATGACGTTCATGGCGTCGAAAATTGACCATACTAGCTTCTTTCAAAGAGCTTATACTTCATCCCAACAAAAGAAAGGATAGAAAGCAAGAAAGAAATGCTTAATATTAGTCAAGAACAACGAATTTGGAGACAATATCACTATATATATTTGTTGTTTCTTTGAAGAAAAATGGAAAAACGTAGAGAAAATATGGACTGATTAACCAAGAGATAAAAAACCATTTGTATATATGCTTTCCTTCTACTTGGACCTTAATTTATTTGAATTCGTCATCTAGTTGAAATATTTGATGAAGGTCGGTTAATTAGATGTTAATATAATGATTGCAATCAAGAATAGAACATAAAATTAATGGCTTGGTATAGTTTTTTTTTTAATTAATCACTTGGTGTAACCATATTTGATACGAAGTTTATATTAAAATTCGAGATCCATTACAAATTGACAATATCCATCCTGCATCTATACTGAGAAATAAAACTGGTTCTACACTTCATTTTTTTCATGTTCTTAAAAAATTCCACAAATATGGTTGTCTGAGAGATTTTGAGAATCCAAAAATGGGTTTTGTTGCATTCTAGAGTGGGATCCCTGGAGCTGTGAGGTTCCACTAGGGGGTGTGCTTACAAGGTCCAAGACTAATCTGTTTGTTTCTTCATCATCAATAAAAGAAATATGTATGATCTCACCTGTGGTGCTTGAATTTCCTCAGTTGTAAACGAAGATGACAAGGAGGAGAAAAGCTGTCTTGTCCTCTACCAGATCTGAGGCCCTATTCAGACCCAGTTGCAAAGATTTATGTCTTGTTGGTTCATCATTATATGGACTGGTCCATTATTTCATGCATTTGCAGTCCTTACTTAGCCATTTTCATGATTACAATTTTATTGACTCGTGAACAAAACCCACCCCGGACCTCCACTCCCATATTCCCACGCCTCCCACACACAGTATCAGAAATTGACATGACCGTACAGGAGGAATATAAAAGCACACTCTCTTCAAGGCACAAGAAGATAGATCTCAAAAGCACCAACCAAGCTAAGACAAAAAATTTGTCTCCTACAGGTTACAACCCTAAGAGATCACATCTCGCTAGTAGAAAAGGAGAACACACAGACATAGTCCATAAACAACTTCAGATACTACAAAAGAAGCATCCCAACATCAAAGAGCAGAAGGTGGTCAGAGAAAGAAGAAACAGGACAATAAAGGAATATATATATATATATATATACACAGATCAGAAAAAAAATCAAACAGAAAAAGATGAAAGATGACATACCTTACCTAGTGTTCTTTCCAAGACAGATTCCTAATGGGGGGGTCTGAAGAAAAAGATCAGTGGATGAAAATAGGGTTTAAGCTGATTAGGGTTTTCCATGCTACCATCAATAGATGAAACTACCACATGATCTAGTCTTTCCCGTATAGGAAAATTAAGGAAAGCTCAGATCATGCTGGCAGCTTCAACTACTAGTGGTGCATGATTAGGTATATCCGCTCGCGGCGATGCACTTGTTTAGGGCTTGAAGTTGCCTCTTCATCTTTCTTCTGGTTGAAGGTTTCATAGAGAAGGAAGGATATGGGAGGATATATACAAGAAGAGAGGAATACTTATAGAGGGGTTAAATCTCTTGCTACTTCCTCCAGTTGCTTGCAACCCCACTATTTTCTTTATGTGACTAGGATTCTAGGATGCCATAAACCATCATACAATACAATTCTTTTCTAATTTTAAACGGTGGAGATATTTTTTTATTAAACAATATATTTTTTAAATAATACTTACTTGATCCATTATTCTACATAAATTAATTATTTTCTTAAAATATGTTTGGCACTATGGACGATAATTTGTGGAATACGTCTGCTGAACAACTAGCTAGGCCACGCTTTTAACTGTATCATATAATAATACAGTAAGAGCAACTAAAAATATGACTTGGAATCTGACTCGAGCCGGGTTTTACTTCAAATTATTTTGGATAATAACTCGTCAAATTTAGATGTGTTATCAGAATATTGTCCACAATCTGGTTGGTTTACTTGATATAATTCAGGTGAGACTCAGTCCAACCAACTCAAAAAAATTAAGAAAAATAAACTATGTTGTTTTAAACAAAATAATTGACCCAGTAATACAGTACTATCTTAATTAGCCCTAAACCGGGTCAGCTCTTGAGCAGTCAAGTATGTTGGAAACTAAACTAAACAGGAAAAAGGAAAAAAAGCTCTAAAAGGAAAATTGAAAAGTAGAACTCAGAGGAAGAAAAAAAAATATAGGGTGGTCCCAAAAAGAAAAATTGAATATTGTCACGCCTAGGCCACCACATGCAGGGAGGTTAGTGAGGTTTTCTAAATTTCCCAAGAGCTGCCTCCTGTAACTTTAGCTGGAAGACCCTTCCATTGATGACACCTCTCCCTCCCTCCCTCCCTCCCTCCCTCTGGGTTGTTATAAAGTAAGCATCAACTATGAACCAAAAAGAGCATGAAACGCAAGTAGCATACAGGGGACCAGTTTGCATGGCTTCATAGCTGTTCCATAAGGTTGACACATAAAGCAAAAGAAAGGAAAAACAGGAAAAAGCACCTTAGCCTATCAAAACCCATCTTTTCTCTTGATGGGGGAGTGCATAATTTACTTGGAAGATTGCTTTTTCTACATGGCCCTTTCGTTCGTTCATTAATGATGGTAACCTGTTTATTCCTCACAATTCCTTAATTATATATCTGCATATGCCTACTAGCTACATCGATCTGCTTTTTCATTGGTGCCAGTCGCACACTGGAAGCAATTATTTTGAAGAACTTGTATACCACTTGGGAGGTAACACATGGAACATTAGCCTGTAAAGTGATGCCTTCGACTTTGGAGATTAGAAAAGAGATTGCTTACGCTTTGATGATCAGAGTTGGTTGTGATTTGGACTTGCTGCTGCTCCTTTTCATCCTTTAATTTATTCTCTTAATCAAGTTGTTTAGGAGGTTCATGACATTGGATTGTATGGTAGGGAATTTGCCTTACACTAATAATTGTATATAGATGCTCCCATTAACCGATCACCGGCGGCTCTAAGTCATAAACCCTAATCAACTGTAGCTGATTAAGCATGCATGATACCTTTAATTTTATATATCCATGCCTTTACTTTCTTCTTTATGGAGTGGCAGAAAGTTTTTTTTTTTTTTCTTAATTGTTTACATGCTGTGTGGTTGATTCAGACATATCTCACAGCCGACCATCTCGTGTCCATAATTAGAGTGTTGCCATTTTTTTTTTCTTTTCCTTGTTGGTTTTTTTATTTTTTCATTTTTTTTTCCAGATTTACAGAGGGTATAATGCGAAGTCTTTGATTAGCACAACTAATACTTTACTGCTCGTAATTAGCCAAGTGAGCAAATTAATTAAGCTCTTGCTTAAATTGAAGTCGAGGAATAATCCCTTCTTCCTAGCACAACGTAAAGAAGAAGGAATGGTTATCTAATATAGTTATTATACTTCTCAGTTATTGGATCATTAGGTTAATTTGTAAGCCATAAATAAATTGTTTTTATTAAAAAAGATAATGATTCGATAATTTTTTTTTCTTTTCTTTGATGTTGATCTGTTAATAAATTGAATCACTAGGAATCTCACTAGATGAAACAGGTTTTCTTTGTAGTTGATCTGTCTTAGTTCACTAATTAGAAACCCCATTCAAATTAAATTTAGAATTCTAATTTTTTTTTCTCCAATTAACTATATATACATGTCATGTTATATAAGAGTACGAGTTGAATGATTTGACCTAGCTAGGATGTATGGCTTCGAACACTTGCCATCCTAACCACAACCTTGGGTGGTCCCAAACTTTTTTATTTTTTTGGGTGTGTATAGGTGTCCGTGGTTGTAGTTATTTTTTAAAGTGTTTTTTATTTAAAAATACATCAAAATAATATTTGTTTTTATTTTTTAAAAATTATTTTTGATATCAGCGTATTAAAACGATCCAAAAACACTAAAAAAATTCAAAATTCTTGAGAACGTACACGGGTTGGATCGCGTTCCCAAACGGTAACTCTTTTATTTTATTAAGAGCTGATTGATTATCTTTTAAAATATAAAAGTAATGTTTATTTACTTTATTTTGAACACTAATTCATTAAAATAATAATTAAAAAAAATACTAAAACAACATAAATATTTCAAAGAGCTGCTTTCTATAGTTGGGACACGGGGGAGAGTATTTGATTTCTTGTTGAAGGTAATTAATTAGTAATTAGTTGATGTAATCAAAAGAAATCATGAGGAGGGGAGATATAACTACACACACACACACCATGCAAGACAAAAGATTGTGAGGAATTCCACTCCAAGGCAAGAGGCATGTAAAGGTATCATATAACCCAGCTATCATTGAAGTGGTCATGATAATTTTTATTTTCTTCTTCCTTTTAATTTAATTTGTGTAGATAATGGATGGATGGATGGATGGATGGATGGAGCTATCATGAGTCAACAGCGAGGTAATGATTCCCACAACGTTGTACTGTCATGTACTTTGGGCCCATCTCTGCTCAAGGATGGGCCCTTCGGCTGGGCCTTGCAAAAACTTCGGACCCATTCCTTCTTAAGAGTACCCTACAATTAGTGCTGTCGATCAATCCTCACCGTTAAATCTTCCATTTTTTTGCACATACAGCTAGCGCCATTAATTGTGTTTGATATTGGTGTAGCTCGTTTTACTTATATTCACAAGTTTTAGGGTGTGTTTGACAATGTGGTTGTGGTTGCGGTTGTTTTTTAAATAGTTTTTCGTGCTGAAATACATGCCAATAATTTTTTTTATTTTTTAAAAATCATTTTTGACATCAGCACATCAAAACGATCCAAAAAGTACAAACCCCACTCAATTTTAGCAAAAAAAAAATTCAAAATTTGACGAAACGCAATTCCAAACGCTATCTTACTGTAATAAGTTGGATGGGCTCTTATCCACGAGTTAAAACTCGTCGATCAAAACATAATATTATGTTTTTATTCATGAGTTTTAATAGTTAATTCTGAATTTTCAAGAATGATTCTGGTTGGTTGTTTTTTAAAGTATTTTTTATTTATAAATATATTAAAATAATATTTTTTTAAAAATTATTTTTGATACCGGCGTATCAAAATGATTTAAAATACTAAAAAAATATTAATTTGAAGTGAATAAAAAAAATTAAAATTTTTTAAAAAATGTTTTTTAAAACTCAAAAACAAAGTGTTTAATATTACTGTAGTTTGTTTTACTTATATTCACGACTTTTACTGTAATGAGAATGACGTGTTGTTATCCACGAGTTTTAACTGTGGTAGAACATCGACCACTTCGTCGTCTTCTTCTTCTTGGGATGCTATATTGAGGACCGCAAGCATGGAGAATGGAATGATGGCTTCCCAGCAAAGCTATTTTCCGATGAAGCTTTATATTTCCATCTTTATGCAGTCAAGGAAGGCCAATGATTAGTGGAAGTGCTGTTTTAATGGATTATCCGATTGTGTACTGTTTACCAAAGTGTCTCTTTTACTTTTACTTTTACCTTTTTTTATTTAATTTTAATTTTAATTTTTAATCAAAGTCTCCCTCTCTTTTTGCCTCAAGATGAAAGTACAAAAGGACCATCCATCATTTCACCAGGAAGGTGGAGGGGTGCTACTAGACTGCGTTTTACACTGTTTTTGAAAAGTATCAAAAAAACTTTGAATTTTTTAAAAAAATTAATATGATTTTAATATTTCTAAATTATTTTAATACTATGATTTCAAAAATAATTTTTAAAAAATAAAAAATATTATTGACATATTTTTCTGAATGAAAAATACTTTTAAAAGCAACATAACCGTACTTCCAAACACATTAATTTACCTTGTGTTTTTGCTCGTTGTTTTAAATAAATCTTCATAATTTTTGTTTATATTTTCTAATCAGTGACAAAACTAGACTTTTAAATTATATTCGGTTAGTATTTTATACAGAATAAACAGCTAAAAAAAATATTTAATTAAAAAAATATTAAATAAATTTATCTTTTGTGGTGGTTTTGGAGCTAATTTTTTTTTATTGCCCTTCAAACTTTTGTTACCATTTTAAATAGTATTTTTTTTTTTTGATTTTTTTCTTTTTTTTATTGGTCTATCAAACCTTTTATTTTCATTCACATTCTTCTTTGGTAAACTAAGAAATGGTAAATGAAATCATGAACATGCGAGGTAATACAGATTGAAGATATTTTTTAAAAAAATAAAGAAAATCATAATATTATTGTTAATTAATTGACATGAGCAGACTGTAAGAGAAACATTATCTTCTCAATCTCAACGTCATAGTATATTTCAAGACCTGACAGGTAGCACAATATTTAGATTTATTAACTTATATTTTTGTGTGTTATTATTTTATGATATTTTTATTAATATTATTTTGTTAAACAACACAACACAATACAATTCTAATTTATTAATATCTTGAGATTAATCAAAGTGGATCAATTATCAACTAAGAATTTATCTAATTAACTTAATCCATAATTTATCCTAAATCAACACTAACATTTCAAACATATAATTTTGTTAATTCAGAATCAACAACAACCTAAAATAATTAATTATTTAACAAAATAAATTAACTATCAACTAAAAATATATCTAATTAGCGTAATTCATAATTTAACCAAAATCAATACTAATGTTTCAAACACAATTTTATTAATTCACAGTCAACAACAACCTTAAATAATTAATTTTTTTAATAAAATAACTACTATCAACTAAAAATATATCTAATTTTTCTAATTCATAATTTAACCGAGTCAATACTAACATTAAAAACACATAATTTTATTAATTCACTAAATAACTTAATTAAACATAAATTAATTATAATTAAACTAATTTCTAATTTAAAATCCTAAAATTCAATAAAGTTAAATTAATATCAATTAAACATAAATTATATGATATTAATTGAGGAAAAGTGTTCAATAATATATTTCTAGAAGTGAGATGTGGCTGGTGAGGATGACTGATGGTGGTATTTTGGTTGGAGTGTGGCTACTCCGCAGCTGGTAGAGAGAGAAAGAGAGAGATTGTCTTGGGTAGAGCTGTAGAAAGAGAGAGATGGGTGATGTAGAGAGAGATACGTGTTTTAGAGCTTCTCGTTGTGTTTTTGGCGGTGAGGAGAGAGATATCCAGCTGGTGGTGATAGGGGAGGGAGGGGGAAAAATAAAAGAGAGAGAAAGAGTATCACGAGATTTAAAATTTATAACGAGTAACAGATAATATATCTGCAATTTAGTAAAGTGTTCCAAACTTCCAATTTTATTAATTATTCAACCACTGAGCTGCCATTTTGACAATCATTCAAGTAGGGAATTACTTTCGATGGTTAATTATTCTCAATTTCTCAGAAGATATAACTGAAGAACGAAGACATAGCTCATGAGTTCTTAAATTCTTTTGTTGGCAGTCAAGATTTAGGTGCCAAGTGAGTAATTATGGATACAGGAAACAAGATGGTGACATAATCAACGACCTCTTAAGAAACTGATATAAGCAATGACCCTGGACTTTGCAGCCTCCAATAGTCTTCAACAGTTTCACTTCATATTCTATATATACTTGGCATTTCGATGCAAACAAGCAGAGAAAAGATGAGATTACAGTAAGAAGAAGATCTAAGATGGCAGAGGGGCAGAGAGTTGATATTCCAAGGGTCAAGCTTGGAACTCAAGGACTTGAGGTGGCAATACTCGGTGAATGTGATCATTTCTACAGGAAAAGCCATCCAGAATTAAGAGTTTGTTTATTTTCCCTGATTTTAGCAGGTTGTGATGTTTTTAAGAATATTTTTACTGGTCTAATAGGTCTCAAAGCTGGGTTTTGGATGTATGGGGCTTAGTGAAATGTACAATGCTCCAGTCCCAGAAGATGTTGGCATTTCAATCATCAAGGAAGCTTTCAATCAAGGAATTACATTCTTTGATACTGCAGATATTATGGACCTTACACTATTGAAGTTCTGGTTGGCAAGTTTAATGCCAAAAAACTGCTCTGTCTTCCCTTGATTCATCATGAAGTTGTAGATATATCTACATGTATGGTTTTGCCTTTGCAGTAACTCTTTAACTGGTCTTCCGCAATGTTATGCTTTCGTTGGAAAGACATCAATGCCAGACTCTAATGATGCTGAGGTCTCCATTTGTGTTGATTAATTGTAAGCAAAATCCGTGTTAAAGAATAGCAGTATTAAAGGAGATAAAATTTTTTGCAGGTATTGAAACAGTTGCCTAGAGAAAAGATTGATCCATTTGGCAACAAAGTTTGGCATTGTCACAAGGAGTTTTGATATTAAAAACATTACAAATGTTCCAATCAGTGGAAATCCTGAATAAGTCCGTGCATGCCGTGAGGCTAGCGCTAAGCGTCTCGATGTGGAATACATTGATCTCTACTGTCAGCACAGGATTGACACTTCAACACCCATCGAGGATACTGGAAGAACTATGTTTTTCCCCCCTCATCTGGGGACACTTTAATTTCATCATATATACAGCTTCTTATGTTTAAACTATCAGGAAGGATGCAGAAACAATGTATATGATCGAGCATTTTGAACTTATTATGCAATAATGGATTTTTTTCCCCGGTTTTGGCAGATAGGAGAGCTAAAGAAGTTAGTGGACGAGGGGAAAATCCAAGTACATTGGGTTGTCTGAAGCTAGCGCAGACACAATAAGAAGGGTGCTTGCAGTTCATCCTGCTACTGCAGTTCAAGTGGAATGGTCTCTGTGGTCTCGTGACATTGAGGAACAAAATAGTAAGCAACTGTTACACTGACATTATGTTTAATATCTGTGTGACATTTGGTGCTCGAACTGTGCAGAGAACTTGGAATTGCAGTGGTTGCATATGGTCCCCTTGCTTTCGGACTTTTTGCTGGCAGGGCAGTTGTGGAAAGTTTACCTTCAGATACTGTACTTGTATGAAACTATATTTACATTTACTTCTTTGCATTTGGTCCTGTCAGTCTTGGGGTTTCTCAAGAGTCAATCCTGAAAAAGAAAGTTTTATGCTTGTAAACTTGGATGCCCTCCTGGTCAGCTTGCTCTTGCGTGGGTTCTGAATCTAAGGGGATGATGTGGTTTCCATCCTGATGAAGCTTTTTATTTTTTTCTAAAAATTATTTTAAATATTGAAGGATGGAATTATAAAAAAAATTAATTTAAAAAGAATGAAATATAAAAAAATCTGAAATAACTCGGGTTATTTAAAAAATAAGTAAAAGAATTAAGAGAAAGAAAATAAATAAAAATGATTGAGCTTTATCTCCAATTGAATAAATGTTAAATGATAAAATTAAAAAAATATGATTTTTTTTAAACAAGCAAACCTAGACGAACTTCTTAAACCTGTGCTAATCTTTAAAACTTGTAACCAATCAAATCCTAGGCATGAGCTCAATTAAAAAAGTTTAATTCCCAAATAATTTAATGTTTAATGATTAAATCAGAAAAAATATCAATTTAAAAAAATCAAAGTAAAAAAAATAGCAATCAAAAGAATAAGGTTCAAATTTGATATGAAAATTAAACTTAAGAAGGATGAAATTATGAAAAAATAAATTTAAAAATGATCCAAAACAAAACGAATAAAATTTAAAAAAATCAGGATCAAATTTGAAAGATAAAACATAAAAGGGGTAAAATTAAAAAAAAAAATTAGTAACGTAAAAAAGATAACAATAAAAAGAACGAGGATCAAATTTGATAGGAAAAATAAACTCAAAGATAATGAAATTTTTAAAAAATAATCACATACAAAACAAATAACAATCAAAAGAATAATAATTAAATTTGAAATATAAAAGAAAATAAAAGAAAGTGAAATTGAAAAGGAATTCTAATTTTATAGATTAGTAAAAATATTAATTAAAAGGTCAGGGATCAAATGTCAAGAATAAAAAATTAAACGGGCTGGTATAAAAATTTAAAGGGGCCAGTGTGCAATGCAAGGTGAAGAGAGTGAAGAAGGTGACAAAAATAAAAAAAAATAATGGTCGATGCCGCACAAGAAATATGTTTGGCTCAAATGTCGTCTCATTGCAGAAAGAATGGCGGGACCTTTCAAATGCCACCTTATAAGGAGGCGTTTGATGATTAAACCCCCCCCCAAAAAAACTCGGCCTTTGCGCAATATCCCGAGCTTTTTTTAATAATATTTAATAAATAGTAAAAAACAATAATGCCCCTAAGTAATTTTAATATTAACAGAAAAAATGACAAAAAAAACCTTGTGAGAGAGTTCAATTGATTTTGTCTTTAAGATTAATAAAACAATTTAATGTTTCATAAAATTAAAAAATATCAAAACACCCTTGATTGAAATGTATCTTTTTTTCTGTATTAAGGTAAAATAAGTAATTTTATTATAAAAAAAATCAAAAAAACATAAAATAGCTAACCTAGAAATTTGTAAGAGATAATTATGTCACAATGATAAGATTATTTTGTCTGTTTTGTGTCTTGTTCCAAAATTCCCTTTAAAGATTCAATGTTTTCTTGGTGCTCATCCCTGTTCTCAACACTTGCTTTGTATTGTCTGTTCTCTACATGTAAATCTCAACTATGTGGGGCCTCTGTCATGAAATCTCATCCTCATCCTTTATCAGAAAAAGGTGCTTAACACAGCTCTCCACAGCATCAACCTAGCTAGCGACGATGAATACATACACATATAAGGAAATGTATGTTCCAATGGAAGCTGCATTATGTCAAGACCATGATACAAGTGACATGTACAAATATGAACTATCAGTATACGTTATGGTTATTTACCCCATTCCCCCTTTTGTTTTAGTTTTAAATTTTGATCCCTTCATGTATAATTATTCTAAATCACTCTAATTTTATTTTATTTTATAAAATCAAGCATCAACCGACTACCAAATATTTCTCTTAATATTGCAACGTCTTTATATAAGGCACTCAAAACAAATTAACAAGTCAATTAAATTAAAAAAAAAATAAATTAAAGGGCTGAAATTAAAAGAGAGACATGAACTTCATCTAAGTGTGCAAATCAATCTCTAATGTTGGCAACAATACAGGACTTGATGTTTGTTTAAGCTTCAAGTTTGGTCAATGAAGCTTTAATTATTTTGAATAAATCAAGTTAAATTTTGTTTTGCTAAACTGAGAATTAACTAAGTGATAGAATATTTTCTTTACACTTCGAAATCACCGTACACATGCATGAAAAAAACCTCCCTAGAATAATAGCAAATCATAGCAATTTCTAAAAACCAAATAAGAAGATAAAATAAAAAATGAGGGATCAATGTGTAGAACAAAATCTTAGGGGGACAAAGACTAGCCCCTTGGGGTTATATATATATATGATCATGCGTCAATTGCAATATCATGATGAAACTAGCATTTTTTTTTGAAAAAGTAAACAACGTTAGAAACTGGCATGCCATGTCCCTACATGAAAAGTCAGTGAAAGCTCTCGAGACTCGAGAGGATAAAAACAACACGCAACGCCCCGTCTGAATCACCGGTCTCTCTGCCTCAATTTGATTGCAACAAGAAAAAAGATGGCCGAGGAGCAGAGAGTTACAATTCCAAGAGTGAAACTGGGTAGCCAAGGATTGGAGGTAAAAAAACCCATTTCACCTCTCTCCCTCTGCTTGTGTTTTTCTTCTATAATTGAGTCTGTTATCTTTATGATTTACCATATGGCAATCTGCATACATATGATGTTTTTAATTCTTGTATAGTTATTTACATCAGATTAAATAATAGGTATGGTATAGTTTGAGCTGATGAACAGTAATCAAGATTAAGCCTATGGGCACCAGTCAACTGTATGGGAACTGGGAAGCAGTTTCTGATTGAAAAAAAAAATTATACTCTTTTATGTTCACCATTCTATCCTCAAATCGTGTATAAGTTTGGAATATTTATTCGAAAAAATCCTGGGTTTAATAGCGAGGCACAATAGAGAGCTGATCGAGACGGGTATAATCTAGATTAAAAGATTCTAAGAGTAAAATTTTGAGACAAATATTAGTTTCTGCAAGGAAAACCTATAGTTGGAAGATAAATTTATATTATACATACAACTAAAGTATTTAGTTTCTTTATATAGC